>NQII01001755.1:215441-298377 GCA_002778355.1 Clitarchus hookeri | reverse complement strand
GCATTTTGAGCGAATCGAGCGCGTGTTAAACGTGCGATGACGCCAAAGCTGAGGTCGAGATGTCGGCTACATAACAGTCAACTTTGCAAAATTAATAACACTTTATATAGGTAACTACACAACCAATTCCTGCCAAAATTGGCAAATAAGTAATTCTATTGTAGGCCATATTCATATATGTCAATTAAAAAGAAGGATTATTTGCAATATATGCCATACCGTTTGTCCAATTTCGACCAAACTTGCTATACTGAAATTATATTTTACAAACGTCTAATGTGTCAATGCATAGCCTCTTTTGTACCCCATTTTGTAAGATAGCGTCACATGGAAATAAAGTTTTAATATTATATCTCGGAAAACAATCAACCGATTCCTACGAAATATGTCACTCGAGTAATACTACGGTAGGTAATGTAAACTGACATGTTTTAGTGGGCCAGACTATTATTTCCAAAATAGCTACCTAAAAACAATTTACAATGCTATGCCATGTGTACGAAACCACGTAACAAATTTAAACTTAATGAGCCTGCCTGCAATGTTTTTCTCCTTTTTTTGGTTAAGAAGCTCGGGAGCTACTAGGGTTACGCTGGCTTGCGCTACAATAGTGCCATCGTCGCTACGCGCATGGTTCTGATCTGGCGTGCAGTGGTCTCGTAGTGCTGCGTGTACCTATGGCACTTTCAGCGGTCACCCTATCATTTTATTGATGAAAATTCTGTAGCAAAATTCAGTTCAGGCTCCTATAGTAGTTTGGCTCGGGCCCGGCTAGTGTGTTTTAAGATACGACAGACTGAAAGAAGCCGTTTTCAACTCCAAAATAATATTTACTGTATTCGTGGTAACTTAATAGAATCATTCCTTCCTCGTCTCATAGTTTCGTCAAAAAACCAGGATTTCAAACACTCTGAACGCAGTTAAAATGGCCAAGCACGAGGAGCCCTTAATTTTGTGTGCTGACAGTATTTACAACAATCATCAAATTTGTCCACCCAGAGTCTCTTTTGTCTCCCATTTTGTACAATAGTGCTTTACGAATAAGTAATTTTTGTCACATCTCGGCGAACAGTCAACCAATTCCTTCCAATTTTGGCAAACAAGTAATACTGTGGTACACCATATAAATTGGTAGGCTGTGTTTTAAGAGGGCCAGGCGCTTATTTTCAAAATGGCGCCCATATAAACATTTTAGCGTAGCACGCTATATCTACAAAACAACGTAACCAATTTCAACCTAACTATGTATGATGGACAGTATCTATGTAAGTATCAAATAATCGAATACATACGTTCATTTTTCCGCCATTTTAAAAGATAGCACGACATGAAAAATTAATTTTTCGAGTCCTATCTCTGGAAATTATTAACTGAAACCCACGATATTCAGGCAACAAGTCGTACTTTTGTAATTCATCTAATTTTATATGACTTGAGGTGGTAGTCACATATTTTCAAAATCACAGCAATTTAAATATTTTATGTAAATATGCCACATGTCCCAAACAATTTCAACCGACTTAATATGTAATAGTGTATATGAAAAACATAGAATATGTCAATGAATTTTTGGTTTTATTCTCCAGTAATGAATTTACCACCACACGAGAAAATGAAGCTTTTTGTCATATGTCCGGGACCAGTCAACCGATTCCCACAGAACTACAGTAGGCCATGTTTAAAGTGTGTCTGGCTTTATTTACAGTATGGCTGCAATATAAATAATTAAGATAGGTTCATAATATTTATTAAATAATTTGACATATTTCAGTATCTACTACAAGCATCAGATATTCCTATATGAGTCGGTTTTTGGGTGTTTTGTATGATAGCGCCAAATGGGAAAGAAGAGCTCTTATGCCATATCTGGAAAATTCTGCACGCAAGTAGGGTTATAGTAGGCCATGAAAACTTGCACGATTTGAGTGACTCACGCATTTGTATTCAAAATGATTTCCCTCTAAATATTTGCAGTTGATAATCCTAATCTTCCAAAACTTTAGACTGATTACTTTCGAACCTGATGTTCCGAATCATACCTCCGTGATGTAGTTGGTTGCACGCCAGCTTACTTTACGAGATGTTCTGTTTTCGAGTCCCAGGTAAGGCACGTGTGTATTTGAAGTTGTCTCGCCAGTATTGGATTATTTTTTCTCGTTTCATCTCTAATGATATCGCTATCAGCGAGACGTCAAGACACGCCTACCATATAATATTTTAACAACATTATCAAAATTATTTTACACCCATGAAGAGAAAAGTAGGTTCGTTAGATATATTGACAACCTTTTTGTTAATACAAACATTGTCATGTGACTGATAAATAGAGTGAATATGCTTCGCCACTTTCAAAAGTTAAAGTCTGAGAACGCAATGAAATACAGTTATTAGAGGGGTTGATGTATGTTGGGAGGCTTACTTTACCACGAAGAGCCGATATAACAACGGCAATAAGCGGCTAGAAATAAGCTCCCAGCAAAGCTCCGTCAAACACGTTCGCAAACACACCCCCCACGCGCTTCGACCGCCCGTCCCTACGGACGTCGACAAATTGGCGGTCGTGGCAGGGTTGACCGTGATGGTATCGCCTGTAATTAAACCTCGCCTCGGCGTTACGATAATGTACTGTCAGGGGGTGGCGTGGAGAGTGATGAAGTAAGTGGTGAAGGGGAGGGACGTGTGGCTGGTCGCAAAGCTCTTTTGTGACGGCCCCGCTCGCAAACAAAGGGCGGGGGCTTGATCTGGCGGCGGGTGATCAGTCGTCGTCAGAGCGCGAGGAGACAATGAGATAAATTGATCTGGCGGCGGGATGTTGCGGAGGGTGGTGCGAAGAAGAACCCCCACAAGAGAAGGAAGAGACGGGGCAGATGGAGAAGAGAGGCGCACAGCATCACGGGACAATGGAACAGTCTATCCTCGAGTCTGGCTGTGACCCAGGACACACCTAAGANGGGGGGGGGGGGGTAACTGAGCCAAACCCCATTTGTAAGAGACCTTCTCCAATGCCCGGAAAAAGCACCCGACGCCGGGAAACGGAGATTACGTGTCCAGTGGCCGTGAACGCTAAGGCGTAGCTTGCCAATGGCGATAAAGCCGGAGCCGGCAGTTGTTGAACCTCAACATCCAACGTGAGACGGTTTGCTGTTCTGAGTGGTGTGGAGATATGTCTTGAGAGCCGTTGATATGGAGCAGCACCGGAATGAAAGGGCGGAGGAAACGGGAGATCCCTAAAGAAACCCCTCCGACCAAGGGCGTTGTCCATTTTCGTTTCGGGTCTTACTTTAATAAGAACGTACAGGCTGTCCACGGACTAGCATTGTTTTTACAGTCTAGCGAAAACGTGAATATTTGGGGACCTTAATGTATTACCAACGCGTTACTTCATACCATAGCAAAAAAAAACACAGATAAATTAAAGATATATTTACAAAAAATACGCTCGCAATTCAACGTCAAGACTTGGAACTTAATTCGCAGCAGACTTGACTGGGAGTCTGGTTGCCAGTTTGTAATCCACGCAGTTACCGGGCAGTGAATTTTTTTTTTATACGGTTGTTTTCAAAAACGCTTGCTTTACCGTGAACAGCCTACCCAACTGATTAAACGTAAACCTCTTCGGTCCTGTCCATAATCCGCCACAGCATTCATAACTAAGTCCCAGCTGTTATCAAGGTAAATAAACGTTTCAAAAACTAAAATTTGAGTTGTCTTTTACGGTCACGTGGTTGTGCACAGGGTCTCAAGTTCAAAGTCTGTCGTACGCCGTCAGGGTGGTACGGGATCAGGAACTGCTATAATCCACGATACATGAGAATAAAGAGAAATTCAAAGGTTTCTAGTTTCAGCAGAAGAACAATCAAACCCCTTATAACTTTAACACCAAAACTGAACAAAATTCAGTAAACATAAGACAATTTACAAAGAAACAAATGCCTAAAGCAAGCAAACGCAATAAGTCCTGCCTGGTTTTTTTTTTCTCGATAATATGAATAGGCCTAAACTATGACAGAATGAGAAATTCTCACCAATTGTGAAGTTAAAATCTTATAAAAGAGCTTTCTTACGATTGTGTCTTATTTTTTATTACTTTACGAACTATAAAACAAATATACCACTTTTCAGTCTCTGTTATTTCGTACTGGTAATGGAGGCTCTTGTCCAATAGACAGATTTTCAGCTTTAAGTAAAGACAGCCAGCAGTTTTCCGTATAGAAGCAAGTTTTTAGCAATTAAATCAATATTTATTTACGAGACTTTATCATAACAAAATTGTGTTACGAAATATAAAAACAAATTAAAAATGGTTACTCCTGTTAGGGATAATGCCGAGTTACAGTGTGTAGCAACCTGCAGAGAAATTAAATAATTGTTAAAACTAGGAAAAGTGTACAGTGATTTGGGATAACTTTGTACCAATTAAGGATAACATTGTACCACACATTTTTGTTTGTTACAAAGGACTTACAGCCCCCGCCTTAATGTATTATTCACTGCTAACTCTTTTATTTGTAAAGAACATGGTAAAATGAAGGAATTCTTCGAGCCTCCACTTAAAATTACAACAGGCTGGTGGTACAAAGGTGGCCTGATAAACCAACATACCCCATATGACTGAATGCGAATTAAAGTCGTTAGCGAAATGGTAAGCAATTAAATAATACTTGTAACTATGGGGTGCTTTACAGTTATTTCAAGCTGAAAACAAGCGAATAGAGGACGAAATGTACATGCTGCGACTTTATAAAAAAAAATGGGATCATTCGAAAGTATACCGTAGTTGTAGCTTAGAACTTGGCATGCACACCACAAAAAAAAATCAGTTAATTTTCTGAGTTAAAATGTTAATTTTTTTAACATGTACAAAGTATGAAAATTTTACAGTATGGCAGGCTGCAAAAATATAAATTTTGAGTATCATATCTACATAAACTTGGGAAATTCCGTACGTATTTGACTATTTCCTAACCAAAACTAGGGGGCCACTTTGGTGTAGTGATCAGACTACTCGGTTCCCAAAGAGGACCTAGTTCGATATTTGGGAAACGTGGCGGACGTTACCGTCAGCCTGGATGATGATAAGGGCGGGGGGGGGGATTTCGGAGAACTCTCTTTTTCTCTCGCTCGTGCTTTCCGCCACTACTCCAGCATCACTTCATTTCATCCTCAATGGCGCTTTAGGCCTCGATATTACAGGCCAACCAGAACTTCTAAATTATAAAATTTAGGAAAACTATCATAAAATGCCCTTGCACACAGAGGAAAAAACGGCCAAGATAGCGCGCCGAGCTACTGAAGTTACGTGTCTTAACACAGTCCAGAAGGTTCTTGTCCTCGAAAGACATACAACGTACGTAATTTCCGGAAGCAGCACACTTTCTACAGAAAATTTGCCGCCTAACTGACGCGGAACTTCGAGAATACCAGATCCATTGTGTGCTGTCATTCCCTGAAGAGCAAATCTGTACATAAAACTCAGAAGAACGAAGCTCTCTTCTGCAGTCGTAACTTGCTTTACAAAAACAGTATCGTCCTTCGCAACATCGCAATCGAAAGAACCAATATTCCAAACAACAGGTCTTGAAAAATGTCTTCTTTTATAATAACGTGCTCGCCCCATGGCTGTGTGAATATTAATTGGGATTGGTTGGTGCGAATGGTGATGTTCGTGTATTAGGTCATGTACAGTATGTGTATTTTGCTTGATAAATTTTAAGATGTAATAAGTATTTCATTTGCATACCCCAGATCCCTTTTAACACGTTCGAAAACAGGTTTGACCTTGAACGTCAGTTGCAAGATGGGACGTGCAGCACTGCTCCCGGGAGTTCTCCAGAAAGTTCTTATCAGTTCTCCCAGAAGTCCTTCCTTTGATAATTCAACCTTGTTCTTACGGGCCCCGCATGTAGTTACAATAAATTGCAAACTAATGTTTCCTAGACGCACGTCATACGAGAAGTTATTGACGGTCCACCCACGGAGCTGCGAATGCGGTCTTCGCGAGTGGGAATCGTGCGGTGAAAGTGGGCGTGGGGTTCGAAACTAGGCGGAACTTGGTGGGCAAGTTCTGTGTTCCCCATCCAGTTCTCGAAGGAAGCCGGTTCCGCAGAGCTGCGCCGTCCGGTAGCAAGTAGTTGTTTGATCTGTCACACGCAGGAGCTAAAGGACTCCACCCACTAGGAGATTTATCTATGCTAGGACGACGCAGAATCAACGGTAGGCTATAGGGTGTGTGTGAGCGGGCGTATCTAACGCGGTGATCGCCTCTACACGCAACTCACTGAGCTGTTAAAAATCTCCGTATTGCAATGTAACAGTTCTTTTTAGTGTGCAAACGAATTGATCAGAATTTAAACTTTTGTAGTTTTTATTTTGACATTATAAAATATCGATATAGGACTTCAATAATTATTAACCTTTTTTTTCGATCTGCATGCGCGGGGCGTCACTCTACTTCGAGATAAATATATTCAATCGACTTCAGGACAATTAAAAAGAATTTAATTTGGCTACAAAGTTCTTTTGCGAATGCTGATTCATTCGTACGCCGAACAAGTGACTGTTGGTGTGTCCGAATTGTACGCTACTAAATACTAAAATAACAATATAACTAAGTGGTAAATTCGAACACGTAGTTTAGGATATTTTTACATTCGTGTTGAAATCCCGTTCTGTTACAAAACCTTTTAGCTTTAACATGCCTACTTTTTGTGCATAATAAAAGACCCGCATAACGATATGTTTCGTAATCCATGTTTATAAACTGGAAATTCAGAAAATTAACTAGCAAATTTACGGTATCATGAATTCGCGTAAAGTTCTGTACAATTTACGAAAAGTCCGCTAGTGAAGAAAACTCACTTTTCGTAGTTTTACTAATATTTCTTAATAATTTTTACCATTGCTTTCCCTTGATTTTACTTTTTTTTTCTAACAGTGCATTTTGTTGTGGGGCAATTAGCTGTGTGTTTACAACATTTTATTAGTGACAAGTTTGTGTGATTTGTTCACAATCAGTTGAACATGTTACAAAATCTTTCCTTGTTTCTTCTTTATCATCAACTGGGTATGCTTTTCTGGGGAGAGTGGGAACGACTATATACAGATATCCGACTGTGTAGCATCCGACCTGAAAACGTTGCATGCTAGTTTACGTTCTTTATTAAAGTTTTTTTTTCTACTCTATGATGTTACGAAACCAATATGTCTAGCTTGTACAGTCACGAAGGTGCCGGTAAACGTATTTCGCAGATAAAAAAATCGAAAGCTAAAATATTTTGTATAATATCGTGAGAAAGAGGAACAAGGATTATTTTCCCGCATGTGATAGTGTGGAAATAAATCTATAGTTACAGACCCGGACAACCTCACGGCCTAGTGTATCTGAAGCCACGGACCGTTATCGGATCGCGACTCGGCTGTCGATAACCAAACGAAAAATTTGGAAAATGTTTTTGTTTAGGAGTGTACCTGACCCTGCCGTTACTAATGCTATCCCGCTGCAGGATCTGGCCTTGCGCAGTCCGCGTTACTGTAGAATTAGGTATCTCAGGCGCTGACATTAAATGTATGAAATTTTTTTAGAAATATTAATGTGCTACAGTTACATCCAGTTATTGTTCTAAATGTGTATAAAACAAATCAATGCCAATTTCATTTAACACGAATTTTAACAAGGGGCCTAGTTGTGGTTGTTGTTGCTGTTGTTGTTGTTGATGTTGTATTCAGACTTCTGCCTCCCACCAAGGAGAGCCGGGTTCGACTGCCGACAGTGTCATGTGTGGGAAACGTGGCGGACGTTTCCGTTAACCGGCGGGTTTTCTCGAGGCACTCCCGCGTTATACCCACCATTGCATTCCAAGACTGCTCCATCTTCACCTCGTTTCAATCTCGCCGACGCTCACAACCTCGATGTTAAGAATGCATGGTACATAAATTAACCGCATAGAGCTTTATCGTATTTTAAAATTTTCTAGAAGCAAGTAAAGAAAAACGAAGAAAGGGTATTCTTACAAAATTGTTTTTACTACCTATGAAAGAGAATACTTTACACAAGCGATATGTTTTTACTGGGCTATTTCTAACGCCGTAAATTTTTATGTGTTATTGCATTGCAGAATATTGTGCGAAATGAATGCGCCAATATTGCAAAAGAGCTGCTTACTAAGTTCACCTAAACCGTTATCTAGGATAGACCATTTTTTTAGGTTTTTCCATGCTGCCTTCGAAAAACCTGTAAATTTCAGTTGACTTGTTTAGAGTCTATCCCACAAGCAATTAATTGCCTAATACAACTTATAAACTCAACATCGACTTTCACATTACATATATAAGATGTTAAGCGGCAGCGCTACTTGTCATAACACATTATTAAGTTATTTAAATGCTATGTAAATGTCTAAATAAAAATTATTGTTCTACAGATAAAGATTTTTCACATGTTGATTTCAGAAGTGTTAAGTTGGCCGTGAACGGTTATAGTATGAAGTTCTTAGAATATTTAGGCGTGTAATATATTAGCCATTTTTTTTTAACAAAGAAGTCTGAAAGTGCAGGGTTTTTTTTTTTTTTTTTTTTTTTTTTTTTGGGCAACTAAGTTTCAAAAATAGTGTTTCTTATTGAGGTAAGTCATTGAAAACTAAATTTTTTTGCCAACTGATGTGTTTGGTGTTTTCGTAAATAAATATGTTCTCAATTCATAGATTTCAAACACACTGATGTAGTTCAATTGTAAATAAGCTGTTTACTTTTATGCCTTTTGGTGCTGATGCAACGTAAAACTCGTTCTGACCAATCTGCAGCAAAACAAATTGTTTTATTATAGTTATCGATTTGGTTTATTTTTTAATGTATCTTTAAGCAGTTAAAACATTTAATTAATTATTTTAGGTGGAGGCATATCGAAATAATATAGAGCAAACATAACGCTGAAAATTTGCCACGAACTCCTAGGAGAACTTTATAACGGGAAGAAAAGAAGGTTTTCATGATAAACTCATGTACGCCTTGATACCTGCCAATGCAGAAGTTTGTAAATAGATATTAAATCTGCTCTCTGCAGAAGGCACCAGCAATTGAGGCTAGCCCTCAGGGTAGGAATACGTCGACACTATTGTCTCTAGGTCCAATTTACTAATAAGTTCACCTCGTTTTCAGGTTACCCATAAATCAGTTTTATTAACGCTTAACAGGGCCACTTGTACATGTACACACGAGACAACACTCCCCTTCCCTTTTGTACGTAGGCTCCGTATTGTTTGGCGCGGCGATTCGCGTCGGGGAGAGGGGGGGCAAGATTCTCCGCACTTGCTGGATGACTCTACTTATCTGGCTTGAGGCGCTGTCTTCTCTCGGCTGGCGACTTGGCACTGCTCCGGCGCTTGGTGGCCATCGCGACACCTGGTCTCGAAGCTCCTCCTCCTCTCGGGTTCACACAGCACTCTTCGTTTGACGACGGCCGGCTGCCGTTGTCGTCTTCTCCCGGATTCGCTCCGTCTTCCTGGATTCCCGTCGGCCGACTGCCGCATTTTCTCGGACTCTTCCCGTCGCACGTCCTGTTCGACGGCCTCCGACTGAGGTCGACGTCGTGATGCATTCTCGATCCGGACGCCTCACTTCAGGTCCTCCGACTGACTGCCTGACTGCTCGATCCTCCACTGACTCATCCGTTCCTCCCTCCTCCTCGTGGTTTTGTAGGCTCGATCGCCATATTCAACTTGCACCATCTCTGCACGTGTCCGGGGCGGCCGCCACGTCCCCCCTGAGTCGTAAAACACGTGGCCGCTGCTCCTGTGGTCCGCAGTCGGCCTGGCGTCGCCCCTTGATTCTGGCCTGGAAGTTTATTGTTATGTTCTGCACGTGCGGGAACTCTTGGGTGGCCCCTTTGGTTCAGCGCACGTGTTGTTTTTATGCCTCCGGATATCGTGTCGTTATTCTCCCAGTACGCTCACTAAAAGCTCTCAATGTTTATCGCTGAAACTAGCCCGGGACAGACTCAGCCGCTGGTGTGAACTCAGCGTCCCTTGGCAGCTGCGAGATGCAGCTGCATCCGCCTTCCTCCGTACGTGGTCGTTCCACCGGGCCGTCCTGGCGCCATTCTCCCATCACGTCCGCAAAACCCTTAATCCTTATTGCGGTCGTCCGCCTGCGAGCTTCGCCAGAGCGTGTGTTCTGACGAATAAAATATAGGGACGCAGAATGCGTCAGCCTACATAAAACTGCAGCGATAACAAGCCTCGAGTATAGGCGTGAACCACCAGGAAGTATGTAAAAATTCAAATTTTGTACATGCTAATGTGTTTCATGTAAGAGAAGTCTAACAGTCTGATGTAGTATTGGCGTCACGAAACTGGTGCTCCAACACGTGAGAGTAATGTAAGACGTACCTAGTGAACATTCAGAAACTAATCTATCAGTTTTGAGAAAATCGCATTTCTAGCTTTCATTGTCACGTTGCGTAGCGCTTAAAACACGCATTGTGCAGCGCGCGGAAGTGTTCAGCTTGTCACTTAGACCCAGGCGTAAGAAGCAGCTTTTATATTCAGAGCCTGCGTCGTATGCAACGTTCCTGGCACAAGTTTATGAGTTCCAGATATGATTGACGGAACCAGTGGTTCAATCAGTACAGTTACGTGAAATTTGCACATTTTCTCGTTGACAGATTACACTTCAAAAACGTATATTATAGTGCAGTGTTATTCAAACTTTTATGATCGTTTACCACCCATAATTTTATTTTAAACTTAGTACCCAAATTTTTATCTACTTATGACACAGTAATTCGTAGTCAACGATGATGCAGAAGGAACTAACAAATGCACAATACAAATGTAAATGCCTAATTAGAACTCTGTTTTAAATAACAAAAAAAGGAACTTAAGGAATAATATCAAAACGTACAAACAGTATCACAATATTTATTTAATAGTATGTATTTTATCCCGTTCAGTGCCGAATTAATTTACCAGCTCAAGTGTTGCAATCGTTAAATTTCTTGATGGCTGCTGTAACTGTGCCNCCGTTCAGTGCCGAATTAATTTACCAGCTCAAGTGTTGCAATCGTTAAATTTCTTGATGGCTGCTGTAACTGTGCCCAGCCTATTTTCAGCAGCTAGTGAACAACGTACTACGTGTTCGCTGACGTCAGCATCAACCATTCACAAATGGCAGCTGTTGAAACATCCGACAAATCATATAAATCGGAAGGAAGACGCTAAAACACCGGCCACTAATATCTTGATGTGTACAGTGCCGGACTAAAACATCTTCCGTGCACAACATGCACTCGACCAGGGACACGGGGACTGAATGTGATAAGAGAAATGCCCACGCTTGTTTATTTGACATTAACAGTTCAATCCGGGGACGAGAGTTAGTGANACGCTTGTTTATTTGACATTAACAGTTCAATCCGGGGACGAGAGTTAGTGAGTGCAAGGATGAGGATTTATTCAAGACTCATGAGATTCCTTCCCTTAGTTGGATTGATGTGATTACATAGAAGCCTTGCTCACACAAGTAAGTTGATTGAAAATAGAAGAAACTTTGAAATATCACTGTTACATCAAAATAACGAACTTACACGTTCAACTGGGTGTCATTATAAATTTTCTGTTGATTTATCTAGCGTTTGCCTAGATATGATTTAGGCATCAGAAAAAATTAGAAATTCTGCTGCGGTATAAATATTATTATTTTTTTGCGCTGTTACCAGTGATAATTCGTAGTCTCCATACCTGCCTTTGATGGTTGTATAAAATTGTGAAAGACATGCAACTTTTTTTTGCACTCTCAACTTTCCCTTTAAAGAAAAATGACTTACTGCATTTTTAACTCGCCATGATAAGATGTTAAATGCCGTTGTAGAAGGAGTGGCTTCGCACTATCGTCTTGTAATGCCTGGTTGCAAATAACATTCAACGGTGGTTGACACACATTCGAAATGAATCCGTATTTAATATAAGATTCGTCGTAGATCCGATACTTACCCTTTGCGTCTTTATTCAGGGTTTGCTGTGTGACGGCGTAACTTTGACTCTGCTTGTACCAGAACCTCGCGTCACGGCAGAAACTAACACTCCACTAGGGTTCTCGTTCTGATTGAGAACTATCACTAATAAACATGCCGGTTGCATCTTTACGTACCCTTGTTGCAATGAACGTACCCGTGGCCAATAAACAAGATTACTGTTCAGCACCAACTGGGAATAAAGAACACGCTTCCTCCTTACAGCTGTGAACAATAGTGCCACCTTGTGGAGCAAAATTTCCTAGTATTATCATATTAGTTCCTTGTGTCGGACTGCGCTGTAACTAACCGGCAAACGGTATGTTGGTGTGGCGAGTCTGCCAGTGTAAACACACAACACAGACCAGCTAGCAGGAAGGTAAGAAGCTTTGATGAGCTGCCGCCGCCACAGCGCAAAGAGACACAACTCTAGCAGCAATCGGGATGGTTCGTGTCCCCTTCGGTAACTTCCGGGCACAGGAAGTCCTCACATGGAACGTTACCCCAAATTAACTACAATCCAATACATTTTTAATTCCAGTAAATTTTCTCATTTAGCCTTATTTACCAGCTGGTAATTAAATATGACTGGCGGTATCCCTCTTCATGGTAAGTGAGTCTCGATACTTCACCTGTCCATATAAGACGATGTCATCAGACCTCACTCACTCTGTGGGGTGGTGTAAGATACATGGGGTCTAGTTACTAGAGACTAGGTTTTATGGTTTTATTTTTTGCTCAATTTTTTTATAAAAATTTGTAAGGTGTTAGTGCCATTGTTTTTATTTGTCTAAACGCTCTATAAAGATAAAAAAAAAATTTTAACACACATTCACCTAAAATATGTAGTACGTTAACATTTAAAGAACTATATCATCAAGAGTAAGTGTTTAGTGAAAAATAAAATTACACAGACCTAATTGCAATATTTGGGTAGTTAAGCTATTTTCTGGTACGATCATTCAAGTTTCTAGACAATCTGTATTACCTTTGTTCGGTATTTTACCAAAATATTCAAAATATAATTTGACAGACGCAGTAGTTAAATTTTTACTGATAAAACACAGTATTTTGGCTAATGGTGTTTCATATCCTGCCTTAACTCAAATTTCTGTGTTATGCGGTGTAACAACATGCATTTGGTTTTTTTTATGTTGTATTGCTATAGTCTATTCACAGTATCTTAACACTTTTAGTATCAAACCTTTCAAAAAACACCCCATGTATGACGGGTTTGGTTTTTTCCTAATTATGTTACGAATCACAAGCATCTTGCAATTCTGTTAACATTAAAATAGCTTTTTTTTTTTTTTTTGTTAAATTAAAATTAATATATGTTTTATCTATAAAATATAGTATTTTATTTGTAAATAATATAAATAGAACAGAGAGAAAAGAGGTGTGTTGGTAATACCTAGTGAGAAATAGTTCTAATGCAAAATATTATTAAATTGAGTGTTTATGAATGCGGACCGTTGTGCCTTTGGTATATAATTTTCTAGACTTAGTTAAGCTTTGTTTGCATGAGGCGGAGGGATAGTTTGGAAGCAGAACTTTGTCAGGACGTCAGAAAAGTTGGAAGTTACCATGAATGGACTATATTCGCTAGTCTCTAGTAATTACTGGAGGGATCTTATCTGCACCGCCAGTCGCTGATGCCCCGTGGTTGCTGTTTCTAGTTAGCTCCAACGACAGCGGGGAGAAGTTTTTACCCGCCGGTAATTCAGCCCCGGAAACCAACCCCGGAGAGGTTCCGGTACGCCTCGGAGTCCGGAAAAGCAGTGCATTAAAACTTGGTGGAGGACGCATGAGCTCGGTGATTGCTTTTCACGATCATGGCAGTACGCGCGACCCTCCGTAAAATACATATTTCCCCACCCCTCCTCTTCTCTATTGCTTCGCCCAAGTCCTTGAGTAGAAGGGAAATGCCGAATCCAGCGCGGGAAAAAGTTGCTTAAATCGGAAGGTAGCCCCTGGCGCTGTAAATGACTTTTTGAAATTGATTTCGTCACTAAATGAAAANTTTACAGCGCCAGGGGGCTACCTTCCGATTTAAGCAACTTTTTCCCGCGCTGGATTCGGCATTTCCCTTCTACTTCCTTGCTCCGGTCGTTGACCTGCATTCGTAGGACGTGCTTCACTAGCACGAGCTGTCGCGGAGTGTTTGCCCTAAAGACGAGTCTGACACTAGTCAGGGAATTACACTCATTAGCATTTGAATTTGCGTTACCCTAGTGCGCCAGCGGCTTCCATATTCCATAGCAGGAAGATGGTTCTAGATGATTGACTTATCACAGGTCGTTGTGGTCCAGCATTGAATTGGCGAGTGATCTGTTGCACCGTGGCCTGTCCATCCGCTGTTACCAACAGAACTAGTTGACGGCGAACCCTGCCATCGACACGTTGAACGCCACGGTAGTTGTCCATGGGCGGCTGAGGTTCACCAGACTCTATGAGCTCACGGTACACACTTGGCATGGTTCACGTGTAAATCCCTGTGCCTGAACGACGTCGGAAATTGAGTGTTCCATACGTCTGGCCCCCAACGATCTGGCCACGTGTAAATGCGCTGAGATATTGTTTTTTACCGATTCTGTTCAACCACCCCTGCGGTTGCCCCCAATCAACAATCCCAGGATTGGTGTCAGAATTCACCGATCGGTTCGTCCTACGCCATCTGATGTCGCTAAGAGTTCTTAACATATAAGTTAGGCGTAGTGGAATAATGCAAAATGTATTTAGGCATGATAATTTATCACTTTGGTATGCTTATAATTTATTACAAACAATGCTCTGACTATATTTACTATTTTCCACATTATCATATTACTTATCTGACGAGCACCAGCATTCTAGGTATGTTTACCACAGTTCTCTACTCGCTCGGATCCAACCTTATTACATCGGCGCTTCCTATCCCCCAGTTTGATCGACGAAACTCCTTTTCGCCTCGTTGATTTGGACCATGTCCCAGTACACCCTACACCTCTTGTAGCCGTTGGTCTAGATCTGGGGTGTGATCCTTGTCGCCAGCTACCGATGGTTGTTGAGCACACCGCTCCCGTGACCAGCCTCATACCTATAAAATTCCCAGCCAATCACAGTCATATGTTCTCATATCTTTTGCGATCCATTCAGCGTTTTAAGGTTTTCTTACATTTAATTTATTTAATGAATCTTCCGAAAAGTTTACTTGAGGAGTCTATCTTGCTTTTACCGAATAAATACTTAATAATAAAGAATTTCCTTCGCAACTTTAAGCTACCCTCTCAAGCAACAGTTCGCTAATCTGGTCACTCATTACTAATTTCAATCCCTGCTGATAGTAGCAAAAGGTTTAGTCCTCTATCCAAAGTCCTAAGCACAAACAATCCTGTAGCAGTTCAGTGTATCGCAATACATACAATTTGCAAGCAGGTTGCAGCGCGGATAAACTGCGGTGGCAATAGTAACATTGCTTATGATCTTCCGCGCCCTTATTACAGCCAGCAATAAGTCGTGAAAAACTCCTCCGATAGTAACTCGCTGGTGCTGGCGGTGCCAAAACTCGTTGCTTGCCTGTCGGCCTCTGCAAAACACAAAAAAAAAGCATGTATACCTTGTGCGAAAAGTCCTGAGTCTCCGATAATTTACGACATCCAAAAACCACTTTTTGCTATGAAATTCACTGAATTAGGTATCTATAGGTCGTAAAACAACCCAACAACTTCCCGAACCTGACACAGAGTCCAACATTCCACTGCAAACATAAAATATTGAACACTGTTCCCATTTTCCGGCTGTCTCAGGACACCTTGAAGCGAGTTTAGATAGACTCCACACAACAACCTTGTTTCCCCCTTTACTTTTCTTCCTTATCAACCACAGCTGATGAGCCTATATTCCGGTCATACATAACTTTTTAGCTTCTGTCTTAAGCATTTATATTCAAGACCTATTTAAGCCCGAGTGCAATTCATGTAGGTCTTTTCGTAGGCATTTTCCGTCATGAAACACACCTCCCATGGGTTGCTCTTATTGTGTTAACTATTTACCCCGATTGCAACCAACTTCAGCGCTCCATGTTTATATGGGCACAAGTCCTTATTCTTGACCACGCACTCACTATAGTTTTCTTTGTTTCCGCACATAAAATGTCACCCCAACAAATATACAGTCCCAGTGACCGCCACCTAATTTTAGCCTCAATACAATACAGTTTACATGCACTATAACATCATACAATAAACGTCTTATTACTATTACCTACACGCAACTTAAATCTAACAGTATAAACAGTAAAAGTATAACAGTTCATATCAGGTGACACCTGAGTGTCCCACTGTGCACGATGATCGTTACCCAGACGGTCAGTATCAGGTCTGACGACATCCCAGCCATGCGTGGCTGGAATAATTCCATTCGACTAGGCCACCACAGCACTATTTTTGCCAATGCGGCAGGTGTCGCTAATTCAACTGCACATGAGTGTAAATTAAGAATAAATGTTAAGTAAGTTAACACTTTTAGGTCTGCGCATGATTACGGGCATTCGACACAAGTTAGAAGTGACCCACTTATATACACCACGGCAGGAACACCTCTTCCGTTGATCACTGTGTTACCATTCACCATTATCCGCCTGGTCCACACAATAACCGGTCACGCTTAACTGTACTGCACAACGTTCATTACTGGCCTGTCATGAGCCAGTGGAGTGTAGGGTTGATTTTTCCCCAATCAGATAGATGTCTTGTAGTGTGTAAGTAATTAACAATCTAACTATATTAACATATCCTGTTAAAACACTGTCGGAACGATAAATCTATAACTGTGCGAGTTTTATTTTCAAGGACAACAAGCGTTTTTCGGGCTATGCTTAAGCGAAGTCTGAAGACTGAAGTTCAGGAGGTCGCCAACATGGAGACATCTGTACACTTGAGCTGTTATCGTGTGTTCATTGGCTAATATCATTATGCAAAAATTTTCTACAACTGCGTTGCACATAATTCAATCATGCATTTGATGCGGATCTCCTACGTACGCTGCGTTTTTTTTTCAATAACGGACTTTCCGTAAATTTCACAGAACTTTCTGTGAATTCTAATCCTGTTTCAGTACAACATATTTTAACTTTTTTTAAATTTATTTCGTACGCAGTAGAAAACCCGTATAATGAGAAATTAACCACACATTTTCGGAAACTCTCTTTATAAACCAGAAATTCAGAAAAGTAACTAGTAAACTTACGGAGAGTTGCCGTCAGCCCTGAATCTTCCTGGGGAGTCACAAAAATTGGTTTCAGTCACTAACACAAGCGTAGAAGCGTTTGAAGCGTAGGCTGTCACCGAATATATTCGCGAACTTTTCCGGTTTTTTTGGTGACATGGAATAAAATCCTGAGGTAGTGATGCGGGGAAATGCGGTGGGAGGTAAAAACGGGAGCAACCAGAAGAAACCCACTGATTCCGATATCCGAGCATGGTAACACGAGCGTGACTCTAAACAGGGCGATGAAGCAACGGACCTTGAATGCTACATAACTTCTCTTCTCCGGTTGGCGACCCAAGGCTTCTACAATGGTGCTGCTACATCCGCTACCCCCTGGTTTTAAGCAAATTGGATTTCTCCGAGATGTTCCGCGTCCCTTAACCTTCCTACAAGCCATTCGCGGTAAGGGGAGCACTTCTTAAACACCTCTTATTTGGACTAAAAGTCAATAAATAAATGTTATTTTAACCTTAGAAGTTAACTTCCGAGTGCGGTGGAATATGCACACTGTGTTTATTACTAACGTGGCAATATTTATTTTAAAAGGTGGTTAAAGGATAAAAAAAATGGCTGAAAGTCAAAAGTAACTAGTGCTTCAAAAGTTCTTACTTTACCGTAAACAGCCTATAGAAGGTGGCAAGAGGTGTCTGCCCTGAAGAACGGACAGGCGGATGGCTACCGAGGAACATTTACTAGGCGGGACGTTGGACCAACTACTAGCGCTCAGGCCGTTGGAGCCCAGGCCCTGGATTTCACAGTGAAAAAATTTCTGGGTTTAGAAAGGACCCTGTGGATAACAGCCACTAGTAGTATCGTGTAAACCTTAGGTAGTGGCACGGGTGATCGGCTAGGCCCCACCCTAGGTTCTCTAGGGTGGATCTAGTGAGGTCGGACTCATGGTGGTAGTGGTTGGAACTTGGAGTGGTGGAGATCTCCCCGCCCAGAGATGGCTCGGCACAGAAAGAGACTACATCTCCTTAACTGGCTTGGATAGTACCTCGGGCGGACCACTGGTGCTTCTGTATTATGGTCTCAGAGGATGTGGGAGGGAGGAGCGAACTGGGGTGTGACGCAGGACCAGTTTCGGGCTCGGAACTGGTCACCTGCGGCGTTAGGTGAATGGCCCTCTCGCGTTTATTTGGTGTATCTCAATCCTTGTCTACAGAGACCCACTGGCCCAGCGCTGTTGTAACCGAGAAGAATGCCAAGCGCGGCAGTCCGGTGAGTCGTCCTTTGGCGGCCTGGGAAGCAGCGCAAGCCAAGTGCCGATAACCTGTTGCATCCTCCATGCTTCCCTCGTGCGGAAACACGGACTATATACAGTATAGTCCATACACGGTATCCTCACACTTTCCCAATCAAACCTTTGAAAAATAATTTCATACGTCACCGATTTGGTTGTGTTGTAAATAAATAATGTAGCAAAAGCGTTTTACAATTGCATTGACCTTTCACTACCATTTTTTTTTTTTTGGTTGAATAAAACTTTTGTATGTTTTTGTCTATAAATTTCATAGCCAGTGTGCAAATCAAATGGAGAGAGTTGGTTAACAGGTGGTAATAAATAACTAGTACGCAAAATAATGTTAAACTGAGTTCTGTTTCATAGTTTCTAAAGTAAGTGTTTCTTACCAATATAATCGGGTTTTCGTGTAGCACTTTTAGAAACACACACCTAAAGGACGTTTTGCACTACCTGTAATTAGTTGGACATGAAGGATTTTCGCTGAGACAGTAGGAGCACATTGCAAAAAGACATTCAAGTCTGGCGCGGTATTCTGTACAGACATTCAATATTTTCACCCCATACTTTCTCTTGGACCATGAGACGCCTAGTAACTCAGATATCCCAGTGATGCAGAACTTTCCTTTGCGTATTTACAGCCTAGTATTATGTGTAAAAATTATTTTTGTCTATTTGTGTGCCCAGAGCACCAAGACGGGCCCTTCAGTTCCTCCTTTGTGTTAATTTTTTTAGATTCATTTACGTTTATGTGTACCTCGTAAGTTGCACTTAAGAAGGGCTTCAGGAAAATTGGAAGTAATCGCGAATACTCTATAGCTGTGGATTGAAACGGGATCATTGCAAATTTAGAGAGAGAGGGAGATGCGCTTGCGTTTATATAATACGATCATCGCCTACAAATTTACGTTCCTCCTCCTTGTATTCACCAGGTCCTGGGTAACCATTGAAAGCAAATAACTGACAAAGCCATTTCAATATCTTAGTTTACTAGCTGGAGTCACGTCTTAGTGACTGCAGAAACTGACGTCTTGTCAAACGTTGCAGCAGGTATTCCCAGGAAATCCTTATAGAGTCTTCCGTGGCCACATGAGCCAAAAACGACAGGTTTCCTGCTATCGGCAGGCACAGAAACCAATCCGGGAAGGATTTGATATAATATTGCCTTTTGTGCAACCAGTTAGAGATAACTTACGTTTTGTGGGTGGATGCAGAATTCGATATAAACTTAGGCCAGTTCTTCAATCACAGGTCAGGCATGACAAACTGTAGATGCTCTCTTCAAAGTGTGTTGAGACTTGTGTTACAGCGACCACTCCAAAACTACTCTGACTTTGTAGCCTGACTATTCATCCTGACAATGGCCACAAAAGTGTGACATTATGAACAGTTTAAAATAGGTATACTGAGCAATCACTAAATTAATAACTGAAAAACTGACGCTCATAAAAGCGTACAGTTCAGTGTATACACACTCTGCTTGCTACTCTGATGTTACACGCGGATTACTAGATATTTTTTCTGTTTTATCGCCGTATATAAAGTGAATTATTTAAATTTATGTGGCCGCGGTGGTGTCGTGTTTAGACTACTCACGTCTCACCAATGCGAACTGGGTTCAATTCCCGGCGGGGTCGCCCCCCGGATTTTTGCATGTGGGAATCGTGCCGGACGATATCGCTGGTCGCCCTTGCATTCCGGAGCTGCTCCATACTCACCTCGCCCTCGACGTTAAGAGCCGCCCAAATCTCTTCACTCACTCATTCGCTCATTTAAATTAGTGGTGATATAATTTTTTTTAAGTGTGTGCTTTAGAATGAGACTTACAGTAGTAGTATTAATTTAATGTTTCTAGCCATTAGCAGCAGGAAGAAACTACTGAGGTCATTCCAAAGGGCTACATCAGCGGTTAATCAGCTGTATAACGCGATTCTTGCAGTTTCAAACTGGCGAGAGCTGTAGTGACGTGTGTGCATGTGTGTGTGGTGGTGGTTTTCGTTGCAGACATAATCCTCAACTACCGCACGACGTACGTGAACCGGAAGGGAGAGGTGGTGTCCAACTCGCGGTCCATCGCCCTCAACTACCTCAAGAGCTGGTTCCTGGTCGACCTCCTGGCCGCGCTGCCCTTCGACCTGCTCTACGCCTCCGACGTCTACAGCGGCGAGGTCAGCCATTGCTGTAGGGAACGAACAATTCCGCGAGTCAATTCTAGCATGGGCTGCTCACGGTGAACTGAGCAATTTTGAAAGTCCTGCTTCAGAATTACTTGTATGCACATTGAGTATTCTTACACCATAACTAGTATTGACATTGCAATGGACAGATTTACTTTATTCATACCTAGGTCAATTGAAATTGTGAAATTATTAGAATAGTTATTATTTTACCAACTTTATCATTTTAACACTAATCACAATAAATAATTTCAGTATTCACAAATGATTAACATTTTGGAACTACTTTCCCTCCTTCGTTGCCAAATTTACTGGGCGCCTGCCAGTCAGTGTACCCGTTAAAATATATACAGGTAGAGGCAGTGGCATTTTTCAAAGGTTGATTTCAAAAGAACTCAATTAACCGTGAACACCCTGAACAAGATAGACTCCAAAAACGTGTACATTTAAGTAGTGTTTGCTATTGGATCACAGTTAGTATAATACAGCCTTGAGGACTTCTGGGTCGATGACAAACCCTCAAGGGATAAACCACGCCAAAACCCTTGCTACCTACTCTAGAGCCACTCACTGGACCAGCAGCCAATGGACAATCAGATTATGCTTGCTACTCAAAGGACTGTGGCGTATAGCTAGGGGCAGTGATATTTCGCGAAAATATTTTGAGACAAGATACAGTCCAAAGCTCTGTAGGGTCGTCCAACTTCTTTGATTGGGTAAAAAATGTTCTGGCCCGTGTTAACTGTTTGCGCACGAATCACGAAGGTTCAGTGTCGGAGTTACTTAGTCCTGAGTAGCTTGGTCAAAGACGGATACGGCACCAGCAGCCAATGAAGTTATAACAATAGCTGAAGTGTGTATATAGTATTGAAGTCTACTGTGTGCTCCGATTTTTACGCGAAAAGTCACTGGCCCTACGTATAGCTTATCCGTCACTGAACCAGCGGAAATATATTGTTCCCAGTTGTTAGACGGTGAAATGGCAACATTCCACCACCAACAGGTTTTATTAATCTAATATCTAAATTTGTAAAAAAAAAAAAAAAAAAAAAAAAAAACTTAACTCTATATGTGCGGTTGATTTTCTAGCGTCAACCGTAATGTTCATAGATTTATTTATTTATTTATTTTCGTAACATCCCCTAACATACCAAAATAAATCTTTATTTGGATATTTGAAACTTGTAATCTGCGTCGTTTGAGACAGAGCCAGTTTCTCTGGCAATTAGGAGTGTGCAGTCCTGCTGTAGGAACCCATCTCGGCATTCGTTTGAAGTTATCTCGAGAAACCATGCAAAACCTAAATCCGAATGCCCGAACCAGGAGTCGAACTCAGATCCTCCCGAGTGAAAATACAATATTTTATCACTGAGTCACCTCACTCGGTGATCTACTTACCAAGCCACAGCACTTTGATCGAATTTTTTAATAAATGTATGATTATATTAAAATTTTAGGGAATATTATTACGGTTTCTAGTAATTTTCCATCATCCTGCAGTGGCGTACATAAAATGTACTTACGTGTTATAAATTATGTAGTACATTCACTGTTACTTCCAACTTTTCTTGAGTCATGCTAATATTTTACTTCCAGGATATTCCTCCGCCACATGCAAACAAATTTTAACCGAGTCTACAAGATTACACCAAAGGGACCACGCACCGCATTCGTGCGCACTCAGTTTAATAACATTTTGCATAAAAACTATTTCTTACCAGGCATAACCAACACACCTATTTTGTCACTGTTATTATTCGTATTAATTATGAATGAAATATTATAATTTGTATATTAATGTGAGTAAAAGTTCAATTTAACCACAATTTATCCAGAAATAAGGTATTTTATGTTAACACAAGTATAAAAAGGTTCTGATTCATGGCATATTTAGGAAACAACCAAACACGTTATATATGGGGTGATTTTCCATAAAGTATGCAACTAGCTTACCATAAGAATTCTAAAAATCAATTTTACTCCCAGCCTTGAAATGGAGTAGAAAATTACTGCCACGTAATTTTTATTAATGTTTTATAATAACATAGAAATAAAAAGTTGATAATAGTAACTTATAAACAACTTTTACGACTTGAAAACTCTTCGTAAGAGTAATACGTGTTTTATTATGAATAAACACTGCCTTGAGAGTAACCCCATAGCATATGGAGATAACACCGACCTATATGACAGTTTTTGAGGTCAGGACCGCACTTGTCTTTCCCACTTGATGTGTGAAATGGAATTAAACTGTAGTATGGAACAGTATTGGGATGCATCTGCGGGGAGGGAAAAATAAATGGAAAAAAAAACAATCGCTGAGCAGTGTCCACCATGTTTCCCACAAGCGAAAGTTCAAACTCAAATTCACCGGAGGTGAGCCCCATATTACCGAAGTTGGATCATGTACAAGAAATTCTTTGTTCGGGGTTACTTTGAGCTTTACCGAAGCCCTGCTTAAGGTCTACTTCCCAGCTACTAACGACATTTCCTCCCGTCACAGTAAATTCTAGCTAAATATATCACATCGTTAGAAAATATATACAGGATTCTTTCATAACCAACATGAACGATACTTTTATGATATTGTGTGTAGCATGTGTCCTACTTTTTTAATGAGTTCTGCATGCTGAACATTCGGAGTGGAACGGAATGGAATTGAGTGGAGAGATTTGGGTGGCTCTTAACATCGAGGTCTGGAGAGCCGATAGGGGTGAAGCGAGGTGAGTATGGAGCAGAGCAGGATTGCAAGGGTGGGGGGAAACGGGAAATCCCCGAGAAAACCTATCGACCAGCTACATCGTCCGGCACGATTCCCACCTGCGAAAATCCGGGAAGTAACCCCGCCGGGAATGAACCCGGTTCGCCTTGGTGGGAGGCGGGTAGTCTGACCACTACACCAACGCGGCTCCTTGCAGTACTCCGTCCACTGTAAGACACTCTAATAACGTCGCCCGAAGTTTTATTACTTGCCAGTCGCCATCTTTCAAACAGAGCAGTTTACACTGAAGTTAGAGATCAGATCGCGGAGGGACCATTGATTAAAGTGAGTGTGAACCAAGTCCATGAGACAGGTCTTAACATTTGCCTATCTAATAACGTTCGTGAAGTGACACTCATATTGACCGGTTTAGTTAATGAAATAGCTGCTTTCCTCCATAGATTATACCACGGTTATACAATACATATGTTCTTCGTTGCATCCACTGACCGAGGCTTGCCTGGTAACATTTAAAGCCATTCTGTTATCAAGAATATACTCTCGCTAATTTTTTTAAGCTTCCAAAATTACTTTAATTAGCATATCAGACATAAACGGTTTAAAGATATTCTCAAATAATTTAAATAGACATTTTAAGAATAAATACTCGAGTTACCCCTATACTTGGCATGCAGTTTGATAACAGTGCTCTGCGGCTATTTCATGAACTACTGTACACCATTCAATAAGGTTGGCCAGCTTCCCACGTTAGTAACATGACGTGTCCTTCTAACATCATGCTGTGGATTGTAGAGAAAAAACTCGGGATAGAGTGCGGGCCCGAGGTGCGCAGTAGCCACGCTCCGTGTCCCAACATTGGACTTCTTTCCTGCCAGTACGACTTTCATAAACAAAGTGGCTAGCACGCTGTTTATGCAAACAAGTGTTTTGAGATGTTGGTGAACTTCCTATAGCCAATTATTAATGCAATTAAATTAAATTGAAATTGGTAAAAATAATTTTTCACATAAAAGTGCTTGTCTTCTGAAAATTAATATATAAACAAACACGTTCATCACTGTTGACCATGAACACGTTCATCACTGTTGACCATAAACATGTTCATCACTGTTGACCATGTGACTTTGACAGTCGTGTTGGTGTGGAGTAGGTAAATGTTGGGTAGGTGCGCAGAAGGCGAAAATCGGTCTGCCTCATCTTTACCTTAGGCTATTAAATTAGTGACCCGCGGGCCACTTGCGTCTCGCCAGACTTGTCAAACTGGCCCGCAGACAGAATATTTCATAAACAATTATTCTTTTTAATATTTAGTTCTGAATACTATTAACTTATTTAACGTCAGCTGTAATATCCCTACCGTAAAAATTGCCATAAAAGTACATATATTTGTTATTATTAAAGGTTTATGCACGGAGCCGCGGTGCTCAGCGGCTAGAGCACTCGCCAAACCCCTGGTCGGCATTCCGGCGCTGCCCCACACTCACCTCGCTTCACCCTCGTCGGTTCACAAAACCTGATGTTAACAGCCGCCCAAAACCTCTTTACTCCACCCCCCACATCTTCACTCGGCTCTCAAGACCTCGTTGTTAAGGGCCACCCAAATCTCTTCTCTCACTCCCTCGCATCTTCACACAAATACAGGGAGTGCACTACGGCTTTGCAGTAAGTGTGGGTACGTCGGTCGCTCGTCATTCTATATCTGTGAGCGGGGAAACTTGTTGAACATCCCTGGGATGCCGTGGTGCGTGTGTGTTGGCAGGAGTCGGGTCACGGGCACATCCACCTGCTGAAGCTGACGAGGCTGCTGCGGCTGGCCAGGCTGCTGCAGAAGATGGACCGCTACTCGCAGTACAGCGCCATGATCCTCACGCTGCTGATGCTGTCGTTCACTCTGGTGGCGCACTGGCTCGCCTGCCTGTGGTACGTCATCGCCGAGAAGGAGAGGAACCGCAACGACAAGGACTGGGACCTGGGTGACTATCCGCGACAGCTGCACGCAGCATCTCCCCTCTACTCTCTGAGCGCAGCGTTTCCAAACCTGGGGTCCGCGGACCCCTAGGGGGTCCGCGAGTACCGTAAACAGGGGTTACTTTGCACCTACTGGGGTAACTTTTGGTGCCATTTGGAAAAAGAAACAGAGAACTTTATATAAGTATTTTATATTTTTTATGTTATTTACTGAGGTAATGTTTGCGAACCCTTCCCCAAATGGCTGAAAAACAAACATTTTCAGTGGTGCAAAGTTACTCCAGCAGGTGCAAAGTAACCCCGGTTTACGGTATGTGTATGGGGGTCCGCAGTCTCACCTCTGGACCATTTAACAATAATAAATAAATGCCACCTGAAGTCTCATAATCGCTACGCTTACTTAGCACGACGAACGTGCGCCAGCGGGCGGTGTGCGAGACTGACTTGATTTCCTAGCGGTCCGTGGCTGGAAAAGGTTAGGAAACGCTGCTCTAAGGCTTTCATTTCTCAAGTTATACTTCTTTCGGCGCGTTCAAGGCGATAGTTTAGCGTGCACCGGAAAGTTGCGCGCGCACTGTGTTAACGAAATTTGACAGTGAACATCGCAATCAAGCAGATAACACATACTGTCACTTAGCAACCAGCATTTGAGGTTATGTGCGTATCGTTGTATAATAAAATTTTGAAAGTGTTTTTCAAGTATTTGAGGTTATGCGCGAAAAATTTTTTTTAGTCACGGCAAAGAAATATAACTTCTAACGCGCGTACATAAGTACACGCACCCCAATTTTTTTCTTCGCAAATTTACCATGTTATTGTATAAGTATACAGGGTGTGGCGGGATTCAACCGACAAATTTAATGAGGGGATTCCTCCCATATAGCATGTAGGCGTGCGGAAAGCTTGCCATTTTACTTGAATTTGCCTTACTGAGCAAGCTTATCATGAGTAACTCAAGCTTTATTCAAGTCAAATTTATTTTTACTGGCTCATACTTACTAATGGCAATTTTGTAGATTACTTGAACTATACTTTCAGGTTGCCAAGGCAAGCTTGCGGCAAGTTTTACTAATCAAGCTTGCTACAAGCTTGGCCTGCAGAGAGAGGCTGATTCAAGCTTACAGGCATTTCATGACAAGTTTGATTCAAGCTTTACTTAAGCCGATTATGCTATTGGGGGCAACATAAAATACTTACGCGCTTGAGCCTGTATCGCTGAAGCCGAAAATTTTGTGCGCGTTTTACACGAAAACGGTGAGTCCTGGACACTTTCAACAAGAGGAATATATTTTTTAACTAGGTCATACTGCTGAATAAACCAGCATCAGATGTTCACAGTTCCTGACGGTAAAATATTTGCCTGCAAAAGTATGGTAACTAACCGTGTTATTTTCATTACGAGGGGAAGTATTTATGAGTGCTTGCTCTTAGGTTGAAGATCCCGATAGCTCGGAGAAATGTAGTTTCCAAAATTTTGCGAAAATACTGTTTAAATCTTGATTTTAAAGGACTTGTATTTTCCTTAATATTCATTTTAGGTAGAAAGTGTACTGTATATTTTCCATTTTATTTTCACGAAATTTGTACGTTGAATTCCGCCCCATTCTGTATAGTATGTTCATGGTTACTTCCATATTTTCTGAAGCCCTACTAAAGCTCTACTTTCGGGCCTCTCGCAACTTAAATTCCGTCTCACGGACGAGTGCGATTTTTTTAAACAGTTCTGAAAGTAGTCTTGTGGAAAGTTATTCCTACGGTGCAAAGTATTTTCTGTGGACATACTGGCAACGTCGACAGTCAACTGAGTGTGCTTAGGTAAACATAATCTGTGGCAGGGAGCGACACCGCTGTATCCATGGGAACAGCTGTAAACAGCACCGCCGTCGGAACTGACAAAAATGTGCACTCGTTCGTGAGATAGGCTGTATCTTTCCACCAGATGTAAAGGAGTCGGTGAGAAACTTGGAGGAGGGGGGGCCGTATTTTTCGCTGGATACGCAGCCAAAAATAAATCAATTTTATACATTACAATGAAACATTTTTCCAACAGTACTACCTGAAAACCTAAAAATGCCAGTAAGAAATACTTCATTTACATTTTAACATAATAAAAACGCAATGAAAAAAAAACATTTCAGAGTACCATTTCTTATTGGACATTGCCAACATACAGTACCTCGTTTCTAGCTCGCTGTTTTTATTCCTGTTATCTGCGAAGTAACCATAAATTTTAGACAACAATTATTTGAATGTTTCATTTCACATTCAAATACCTAAGTTGTTTTAATGTCACCGGAAGTATAGGGCGATTGTAATAAATTTTTCATTTAGGAAATAGCCAAACATGTCGTACATGGAGTGATTTTTTCAAAGGTTTGATACAAAAAGTGCGAAAAGATACCATGAACAGACGATAGCGAGATAACCGCGAAAATGATTTTTTTTACTTACACAAAATGCGTAGGAAAATTCCGAACTTTGTGCAGTACTGACTGTAAATATTACATATCTCCATATATATACATATATAATAATTATTATTTCCATACTCTGTGAATTGTAAGGGTTAAATTCTCCCATTTCAGTTTAGGAGATTTTCTACGATTTTTTTTTTACAATGTTCCCATTTCACGCCTTTCCGGCTATTGTACTCTTTTATCACGTTGGCAGCTCAAGTTCCAAAATAATAACTGTACCATTAAACTGTGCATATAAAATAAATAAGAAAAATATAGTAGAGCAAACCGTAAAAAAAACGGTGTGTGGTTTTNCGGTATATATACAGGCAATAATTTATTGCGTTGCGTGAGGGGTCGCGGTGGTGTAGTGGCCAGACTACTCGCCTCCCACTTAGGCGAATCGGGCTCGATTCCAGGAGGGGTAGCTCCCGGATTTTCACACGTGGGGATCGTGCCGGACGATGCCACTGGTCGGCGGGTTTTCTCGGGGATCTCCCTTTTTCCCCGGCCCTTGCATTCCGGCGCTGCTTCATACTCACCTCGTTTCGCCCTCATCGGCTCTCAAGACCACGATGTTAAGAGCCGCCCAAATCTCTCCACTCGCACACGGCCATGCGTTTTACGTGAATACATCTGCGTTTGATGCGCGCCGCATTGATGTTCCTATGTTCCCGATGCCGTCTAACTCGTTCCACTATGGGCGTGGTGCTACCGATCAGCGGCTGGTCGCACACCCTTTCCGGTGAGATTAGTTGCTTGTATTTCCTCCGGGCATTTTGCTGTGTAAGGGCCGACATCAGGAATATTAAATGCACTTATTATTATTATTATTTTTATTTGTCAGCAACAAAAGTTTTACAATGTTCTCTTTTTACGGCCTATTTCTAGACGAGATATTTCTCGTTTGACACCAAAATCAGCGCATTAGCACTTTGAAGTCGTGGAAATTTTCACCCACGCCCAAAAATTGCCGCCAGTCCCCCCCACCCGCATGCGCTGCGTCAACTCAAGGTCATGATCGCATCGTAGTCGTACACCTGATCGAACGAGATCGCATTCATTTCAATCGTGTTATTGATCACGATGTTACAATGTCGGAATGAATCACCTTGCAAACGTTACATCGACGTTTCCGTCCTGGTTCCCCGTGTGGAGGTCTGATTGATGTTTTTTAATCTCCTTTCACGTGTATACTACAGACAGAAACAGCGTTTTTTATTTATTTATTTTACCATACCACCTCCTTGCTTTGTACCATACTCGTCTAGCTCCATTACACTAATTAGATGCAAAACTTCGCAACTTTGCTGTTCGAAGCACGGGAGAAGCTAACGTGAAAAACTGCATCCAATTACCTGATTCATTATTGAAATAAGCTTATTAAACAATGAAGCTGGTTTAAAAGAAAATATAAAATTTTACCTGTCAATCACATTAATTTTTTTAAAGAAAAAAGTTGACTTAATAAATCCGATAATTATGGTTAGCAAAAAATGTACACCATGTACATTTTATCCGTAAGTGTTCTGCCAGAATAAAAAAAAAAATATTTTTTGAAATATTATTATAAATACAGGTGTTCGATTTGGCATGCCCTAAGCCTATAAAAGTAATATGGCTGCTATAAACATATATCTATGCTTGAAGGGTTACTGGACGTAACCGCTGGACTCCTTCCGGTAGGCCAGCAATCCCGAGTCAAGACGAAGACTACCGACCTCGTCCTAGTCGATCCTCAGTAGGTGGCTCTCAGCCGCAGCCACACACTCCCCATTTAGAATACATTGTACCAGGGTCGGCATTTATACACTACTCACTGACCCTAGGTATTTAAAAAACATATATTCATTTGTGCAATCACGCCCTGTGATACAATTTACTTACAGGAGTAACCTGGTATAAATGTAATTGCGAAAGAGCTGCTGTTGAGCGTGGTCTCACACGGAATAGTGCGATTGCTGTAATTAGGAGTTAACTGAGAAGATAATCCGGCCACGCCCTGCGTGTCCAACAGGGATGCCCAGCACTGACCTTTCACATCGTAACAGATGATGAGAAACGCTCCACAAATACCAGAGGTAGAAATAGGGTGACCAACAGAATTGTTAAGCTAACGCCCACGCCAGACGTTAAAATAAGTCAATTTTTTTTGTTTTGGTTATCAATTCTTTAAGTTCAAACCATGCACGCTAAACTAGGGTGGGAGCGAGCTCGTTATGGTTTTACTGGTAGAGCAACTCAGGTGAATTTGTATTAAAAGAGAAATAATTGCAGAAGGCAAAAGTTATTGGCTATAAGTTAAAGCCAACAAAACATTGGAAAGTATTGTAAATCTATTATTCGGTCTGCTTTTATGTTTCATCGTATTATAATTACGTAAAATATTTTACACTTGAACCATGCTTCGTAACTCAGTTTTTCTCGGAGCTGAAGTTTGACTTGTATATGCTGATTACGGCGGCCGGCATGCCCTTTCTCTAATCACCTTCTGGATCATTCTCTCAGGCTGGTGTCACGGCGAGAAATGATTCCGTGCAAGGTATTGCAGCGAATCACCCTTATCGTGTCCTGGTTGTTAGTCTGGCAGAAGGGAATTTTTATCTGTTTCACAAAACATAGTTTTGAGCAACGAAGTCCCAGTTTCTGCAATCTGCTGCACAGTGGCCTGGTTACTATCTTACGTGTGATAGCGCGTTCAGGAAGGCTGCCGAGCTAAGGCCTGGCCACGCCTTAGCTCGGCCGAACCACCTGGTAAATTTTCTTGGTGCTCGGAAATTGTTTAGTCCTACCGAGAGTTGAACACGGAACCGTCACTGGCCCGGCCTCCTATTCAAATGAATCCCTCTTTTTAATTATTATTTTGTTACTTAAACCCCTCGTGTGTATTAAATGATTACTTTTTATTCACTTATTAATTCACAGAGTTGACTCGGTCAGATATATCGCACAGTTTCCCAGTCATAATGGCTGATTTACGACTCATCAAGAAGAATACTTAGTCGCAACCATGTCTTACCCAAGACTCGAAACCAGAACCCCTCGCGCAGTAATCTGGTGCGCAACGAAATGCGCAACCGAGGTCGGTTCAACTATGGATACAGCCAACAGGTTGTTAGACCAGAGTCCTTTTGCGTACCACGTGGAAGGGGTGTACTTGATACTGAAACGTACGACAGATTCTTCCCGGCAGAGCAAACCGGTGTTAAGGCGCCCGTCTACCTGGCGCTTGAACTGCGTTGCAGAGTTTTCCAAATACACGTTTTTCAACGAAACTATTAAGCGTGCGTCCAACGTGCTGATCTACGAAAAGAACACACACTTCAGACGAGAGCTGTTAAGTACTTTCAAAATATCACGTATGTTAGAAATATAAATTCAGAGTACTCCAAAACCGCTAAAAAAAAACGGCCTTTCCAAGGCGCTGTAGCTCAAAATGCACGCATCAGATGGATACAAAACTACTATAGGCGCCTGCACTGAACCTTCCTAAAGACTTCATACTAATAAAATAATATGGTCACCGCTGAAAGTCCCATAGGTACACGCAGCACGACGAGAACACTGCACGCCAGTTCAGAGTCTTGCGCTTAGCGGCGATGGCGTACTTGATGCGCGTGGCAGTGTCGCCTTTACCGCTCCCGCGCTTCTCGGCCTAGACGTGGGAAAAAGTTCTAGGTAGACGGGGGCCTTAAGACAGAATGTGATATTCTGAGTGTGTATTAGTTTACAGTATACAAAAGCCGATGTATTAAGAGTGTTTCCAAACCGTGCTCAAAATGACAGGACAGAATGTTAAGCATAAAGAAATACGATATCCCAGTGCCCAGGAAGGTCATCACTTAGCAAAGCCGGGAAGAGTATGCAGCTGTTAAGTCGCATAGCTCAAAGCGATCCAATTAATCTGTCAATATTTTCGCCTGGTGATATGCAACTTGCTGTGCGTGTATATACTGACAGCTGACTGGCGTATGTAGCTGCGCCATTTATTGTTCAAGCTATGTGATGATCTTATCGGATATAAGTTCAAGGCAATTTTTTTTTCCCTCGGTCCAGCGATTTTGTGGTTTCATTTTTGTCAGAGATATCATAAACATCCTGTAAACCATTAAATATGCTCACAAGCCGACTTTACGCAGGATCTGTATCGAGATCGACGAGCTGCAGTTCACGTTCTAGGATACGTGACGTCGCTTTGCTCCGTTACAATCAGCGTTCACGTATTCCCCGGCCCCCAGGCCAATGTTCCAAGAACAAATTGCACAAGGAGTCGTAAGCCTCAGTCACAGCGCTGGAGGCAGGTCGTTGCTTTCACATCACGTAGCTGCGACGCAACTCAATCTCGGATAATCGAGCGTGTGTGTAATTATTGGTGTGTGTATATTACAGAGCCCCGTATTCTGCCAATGCGACACTACCAACCTGGAAGAAGGGGGGGGGGAGAGAAGGAGACAGAGGCAGAGAGCGAGAAAGATATAGGGCGTGTGTCTGCTTTGTTTTATTCAGAAACCGCCTGTTGTATTCCACGTTCGCGGAAGTGCTGAGTACGCCCGTTCCTGTGGTTTCTGGAAAGTATTCGTGGGAGTAGAAGGAAAAAGTACGTCCGGCTACAGGGTTCAGGGTGTGGATTCGTGGAGCCAAACGGTCAGGTATTAACATGCCAACATTCCTCTTGGGTATCCGTCAGCTTGCTTTTACGAGACAAAGAACTCAAGCTGACCATAAAATCCTTATGATTCCGCGAAAAAGGATTTAATTCTGCTGTTCTTTCGCCACGCCAATCCATGTCTGACATCCTGAGATTCGTTTAGGTATTATTTTTACATTATATTAAAAGTGAATTAAACGTATTAAAAATAACACCATTTTTTTACCTTCGCTTCATTCCGCCTCGAGTGCGTGTTTTTGAGGTTCGAATACCAGCGAGTGTAAATTACAAACGAGAAACTTTGATAGTTGCAGTGCAACAGAGAATGAAGGACTCGTCCCCAACAACATGAATTCAATTCCGATTATTACGCAATATACTTAAAACAACGAATGATATCTCCCATTACATGCGTGAGTGAACGTAATTCATTCGCTGCCGTTTTGTAATGGGTGTAGTATGCATCATTAAATATAGACCTACTCCTCGTGCAACATCCAATATATGGACAACGATGCTTGAAAGTATTGGCCAATCCAACGACAAGATCCGATGCCATCACCTCCTCATTCCCGGTTGGAAGTCACTCGTAATAGGCTTACTTTTCTTTTGAGTGTTCCAGTTTATTCACTATTTCTTCCCGTCGCTTCATTCATCTGACTAGGAGCAACAGATGTGCATATATGTTACAGAAGCCGGTTTCGCTACTTCAATATCATCCACATCGATCCTGCCTCAAATTTGGAAACAATACGTCAATGTTAGATTTATTTGTAGGGTGAGCTTCTTTTGCGCATGAAAACAGGTTACTTCCGTTGCCTGCAAGAAAATTTCCCCAATGGAAGTTTTTTACAACAGTGCGGCTAACAGTCGGTGACAGACAGTTTCATTTTGGAAAGGGGGAAAAAGGGGTAGGAGAGAGAATTCTAATTTAGCTTAAATATTTCATGCATATAAAAAGGGAATTTTAGGCGTTGCGATATTTTTTGGAACTTTAGTAGTATATAGACCTTTAAGGAGTATTATAGACCACTTTACATACGACTTAAACTATTATCTAAAAATTTTAAACCAGAATATTTTTATTAATATTTTAAATATTAAATTTTATAATTAAAATGTTATCTATTAATGTAAATTTAATTTTTAATAAATAAATTTAATAATTTAATTTAATAATTCTAGTGAAAAGTATTTTTTAATTAAAAATTAATTAAATTTCAAAGCTGAATTCCAAAAATTATATTTTAAAAATTGAATTTTGAGAGTGAATTTCGGAGCTGGATTGTAAAATATACATTAAATTTCATTAAATTTCTGAGAAAAAGTTAAAAAATTTTAATTAAAAAGTGAATTTTTAAAATAAAAATTTGAAAGTTAATTTTAAAATTTTATGACAAAAGAAATTTTTATTAGAATTATTAAATTTTATACCAAAAATTGTGTAATTAAAATATTTTTTATGGTTTTAATTACTGAATTCAATTATTAAATCAATTTAAAAAAATTGTTTTAAATTATTAGATAATTATTTTAATGAAATGTAACATGGTAATTACTGCTCCTTATATATACTACTAACTGTACTAATGCCATTATAACGGTCTGTCATAAGTCCGGAACAGTAAAAGTGTGTGTTTTATGTTCTACTTATCATCTGTTTATGCGACTACTTAATGTATCCTAAACAACGAATAATACCTCCCATTACGCGAGGGAGGGAATGCTATTTAATGGCTGCCGTTTTATGTTGTGTGTAATGTACGTTATTAAATCCACCCTCTGCTTAACGTCCAATATATGGAACACAATGCCTGAAAAGGTTATCAAACAATCGAACGATGAAATCCAATGCTTCCGCCGCCAGACTTCGAAGGTCCCTCGCTTCCGCAAGTGTACAAACACAGAAAACTAAAAGTTTCTCAAAGTAGCGCGGGATTGAGATACCAGTACTCGACGGCTTTAATGTTCATTTCCTTTTCAAAAAGTTCGACAGGGAAATGTTAAAAATAATTTTGGAGGCACGAGAAGAAAGCCAGCCGGCACACAGGGAAAAGTTATGTTGGGAGCCATTACCAGAGAGAGAGAGAGAGAGAGAGAGAGAGACAGATAGAGAGTGTGTGTGTTTTCTGGTTGGGGGGGGGGCAGAAAGGCCACGAGCATGGTTACCCTTACGAGTTGCGAAACCTTACTAATTTGGGNNNNGGAGAGTGTGTTAAACGTGTACGATTTCGCAGAGAAACTCTACTGTGAGCCCTGGAGTATTTCACGGTGAAACGAACGCCCGAAGCTGTGTAAACTCTTGGGGGCGATAGGTTAAGTTGCGTTCAGAACAACAAGCAACAGAAACTTAGCAGTCTCCCCTGCCAATACACAACGTTCTAGCAAACACGGTGTCCCTCGAGTTTCGCTCTGCGCTCTAGTATTATTGCTTCGTGCTTCGCTGATCACTTCAGAAACCATTGCTTGGTTTCCTCTTTCTAACCTTAATGTATTCTCCTGTCATGGAGCCTAATTAGTAGAATTCCCCCGTTGATCAATGACGCAAAAATATTTGTGTAATTTTAGGTCAATGCAGTATTTCAGCCCTATTCCGAATAACATCCCGCCCGGCATTAAGCAAATGTTGTGGAAGGGCAACAAAAAATATTTTACACTCGCGCTCGTTAGTGTAAAGGTTTGAAGAACACTTTCAACCACAGCAAACCGGGTTCGATTCTCGGCGGCGTCATGTCCGGATTTTCGCATGTGGGAAATGTGGCGGGCGTTGCCGTTGGACGGTGGGTTTTCTCGGGGTGCTTCCATTGCATTCCAACGCTGCACCATCCTCAACCAACTAAATATCTCATCTGTTAAACGGCGGCCAAATCTCTCTCACCGTTTCATTCTGTTACAGCCATTCTCTGATACACTGAATGATAACACGCCATCATCACGACTGCTTGTATTCGTTCTCTCTCTCTCTCTCTCTCTCTCTCTCTCTCTCTCTCTCTCTCTATCTCTATCTCTCTCTGTTTTTTCTCAATCTGACGCTCTGCCGCGGTTTGTTTCGCCTACAAGGGTTGTCACTATTGCGGGTGACATGCAGTCACACACTGCGGGAAACTCTACCACCTTCAAGCGTCCTCTAGAACCTCAGTCTTAACCACCGACCACTTCCCCAACTCGCCGAGCCCTAGATCCCCCCTGCTCTAGCCACCACACGCCGACCAGCCCCCACCATCCCACTGACCCGAATGCTTGTCTACGCCCTAGGGGCACAGCCAGCTGCGCGTATGGTGTACAAGGGGTAAAGGGAAGGTGTGTGTGGGATTCGACGACGTGTGGTAAACGTCCCGGGGAGAACTAGGAGGGCTGCTGGTGTTGACCGAGCGAGCGAGCAAGTGAAGGGAGAACTGCGGTGTTGTGAGTGTATGTGTGTGTGTGTGGAGAGAGAGAGAGATAGAGTGTGTGTGTGTGTGTGCTCGCCACACTCCTGGCTTATTAATTTCGCCTCCGGGGGCGCATCCAGCTCCGGAACTCCTAAGACCCGGAGTCTCAGTTGGACCGTTGGCAAAGCAGCGGTTATATGCGGAGCTGCCATTTGCCACAGCATTCGCACGTAGTGTGAGTTTAACGTCGAGAGAACTTAAACCGCAGTGAAGGTGAGGGAAATAAACTCAAGAACGCTTACTTGCAAACAAAAAGTTCTAGAATTTTTTATTCAAAGAAAAAATTAAAACGTAAAATATCAATTTAAAATTTCAACCAAGAAAATTATTATTGCAGGTGTTTTTAATTTAAAGAGGAAATGATAAAAGTATGATATAACAGGGAACTTTGGCCTAAGGGGATGGGGGAGTAGACACCAGTCGCCGGCAGGCTGACATCATGCTCTGTCATTCTGGTTACCCAACCGCCTTATTGTATCCAGGTGACCTTGACCTTGACCCATGACCTTGACTCTGTGCCCGTTACCTTGAATGCCCTTGAATTCAAAAAAGTTCAAAAAACCACAAAAAAAAATTTAAAAATTAAAAAAATATTTAAATATGTACATGTAGGAGGTCTGGCGTTCGGCGTCGGAGCTCGGAGGTTGGGTGGCGTCATAACATTGCGGCTGGTCGGTTCCAGTCTCTCATCTCCTTTAAGCCAAAAAATTCGAAACTTCGATTTAATATAAATTTGTTTAATAAATTTATAATACAAATTTTTATTATTTTAAAATAATGTTTAATTGTTTTGTAATTATTTAGGAATTTTTAAAACAATTTTGCGAATTTTTTTGGTTTAAAGTCAAAGAAAATGTCACAGTTATAAGTCAAGGTTAAATGTCAAGGTCACTGACATCCAACATGGCTGACGAGATGGACACTGGTCGACCTGGCGAGGGCAGGTCGTGTCGGGAGCTTAGTCGATCCACCTGTTATCGAACCCCGAACCTCTTACATGTACATATTAAAATATTATATATATATATATAATTTTGGGGGGATTTTATAATTTTTCTGCATTTTTTTAATTTATTTGGTTTTAAGGTCACGAACACAGGGTCAGTGACAAAGTAATCTGTCAAGGTCACAGATACAATATGGCGATTGGGTGATCGGAATGACAGAGCGCGATGTCGTCCGGCCGGTGCCTGGTGCCTACTCCCCCATCCCCTTGCGCGAAAGTCCCCTTTTATATTCTACTGATAAATAAATATTTAAATGTCATCTAAGACAATAACTATAACAATTTATATATATAATTAAAGGAAATATATACAGGAGCTCGTCAGATAATGCACCTAGCATACAATAAATTGTGTGTTCCTCCCATACAATTTGGAAGTATACGAACGTGTATCACACTCCAACGACACTCCAAACAATGACGCATTCCATTGCATTATGGCCCTTTGTATTAAATCTCAGAGTTACTGAAAGCTTTAAACTGAAGATGCCACACAAATTTCATTCTGCTAACATCCTTAACCTTATACTTATTTAGTAATTTATCATTCTGAGTCATTTCTCTACCTGTATATGCAGTATAATAATGTATTAAAATGCTGTATGTAAAAGGTAGTCGATTTAAATTGCAAATACTGTGATGTTATCTTATACTACTTTTAAAACGTTGTGATGAAGTTCAATGAGACTATGCGTTTGTTTTAATTGCGGTTTCACTTTACCATTAACTATTGTTTGATCAATATATCTACAGCCCGATTTTTATGTTGTATGCGCCACATATTGATCATCCAATCAGACAAATACACCACAACATGCATCAAAACCACTTTTTTCAATAGTATTACTAAACATCTTAAGTTCAATTTTAGGTATCGAATAAAAACAACACTCAATATCTTGTGTAGCATACTTTTTTCCATTTTCTTCTGCTATCCATTTAGTTTTGATGATAACAGCAAAGTGGGTGCAATATTTGCAACGTTCAAAAGCTGAAGAAAAAAATTACATAGCAATTCATTCTTAATGTTCGTGCTCTTTTTTTGCGCAATTTAATGAATAAATTACGAAGCAAGAGATTCTAACAAACCATGGAATCTTTTTTTAAAATATTTCCCCCCGGCGTAAATCTAACCCAAGAAGTCCGATTAGCGCCGAGGTAAATTTAACTCTACCACTAAGCGGAACAAGTGCCGTAAAAGATAACCGTGCTATCAGGTTACCGGTTCACGTGTGACAAAACGCTAATTACATTACCCACTAATTTACTGTTATGAAAAGGAGATAGCAATCATCAATCTTACATAGTATGTTAGCTGGCATGTACGTCTGTTTGGTAAAGTAGGAGACTTCTCTAATATAGATTACCATAAATTTTTCCTTATTTTTTGTTGACCACACTTTTATGCCCAAAGATTGTCCGAGGAACGACTGACATATTTTGCAAATCTGAAATTGACGTATAAGAACGCCACACTCACAGCTTACACGTGATTCTAGCCCTTAACCTTCCTGGTGTAAAGCTGTAAAGTATATATAAAGCCTCTCATAATGCATGCAAACTTCCAAATTTGATAACACAAAAAAAGACAACAATTCATTACAACTTTCTAACAGCTGCAATATATATACTTTTTTTTTATTTACAACACTTCAAACAAACGCAAATATTTTATTTCCATCACTAATCTAAAAATTGGGAAATCACTGAGTGTGTACTTGTACTCAGAGCAATAAGAGTTCTCCAAACGCTGCTTATTAAAATACTCTATAAAATACAGAATTCCATGCTACTAAATAATTATAAATCGATACTTGTCATGCTAAAATTTGCAATTACTTCAAATTAATTAAAATCACATAAAAATTCTACGTGTATGGTACCTGGGGTACAAAATATTAAAAACCCACCAAATCCCTCCCTACCTTCTTATTCTACCGTAATCACTGCTATTTTTAGTAATGAAAATTGTGTAAATTTATTCGCCAATTTCTCGCTGTTATCGAGAATTAAAAGCAACCTTTCGTCATAAATAGCATTTTCCTGGCATAATTTTTGTCTTTTCTTGACCGGCATTCTCCGCGAGTCTCTTTATTTCTGGCCTTTGGTCATAAGTATTTTTGATGAAGATAAAGAATACTTCAATAATTATTGTGTAACGTTCATGACACAAAATATGCCTTTTCTCTCGAATATTTATATTTAAACACACGTTTTGTAAGTAATTTTTTGTAAGTCAGACATCACTCAGAAATCATTTATTCGTCGTTATTCAGATAATTTGAAAATGAGAAGGGCAGCAGTGGCTGAGCGGTTAGACTGCTCGCCTCCCACCAAGGCGAACCGGGTTCAATCCCCCGGCCGAGTCACTCCCGGAATTTTTGCAAAAGGGGAATCGTGCTGGACGATGCCGCTGGTCGGTGGGTTTTTCTCGGGGATCACCCTTTTCTCCCGCCCTTTCATTCCAGCGCTGCTCCATTCTCACCTCGTTTCATCCTCATCGGCTCTCAAGACATCGTTGTTAAGATCCGCCCAATTATCTCGATCCGACTCAACATGAAAAAAATGATTCTTCATATAAAGGCATTTTGATTCTGCCATCAGCATTTTACCCCTTATGATTTATATGACACGCTTCACAAAGCTGCTATGCCTATTGTTTGAGCTATCCACGAAAGTCGTATTCATTCACCTGCCGTAACAATGGCAAAATATTGTCTCCACATCTCTTGTACATGCATACCAAAATGCTCAATACTAGATGTTATTTTATAAAAACATCATAGCTGTATTTTCTTTGCGTGATGGTCTGTTACTTTTTTAACTTATAGTAGCGAGATTAAAGTGAATCCTAGACGATCTCTCTTACTGTAATCTCTAAATGTCCAGCCAAATTAGAGTATATACTCAAACACTGACAACAGCCTGTATTAAACGAAAGGTTTTGGATATGTTCCAGTATTTTTAATCCTAAAAAGTAGCTCTGAATTGTGTAAATTAATTCCTCTTTGTAGTTATTAGTACTCAATAAAATATCTTAATATTTGTTCGTGACTTTTTTTTAGGTAATGAAACGCCAAATCAAATTTTCTTACGAAACAAGAGCGCAATGTATTACAAGGGCGACATTTTACATTTGCTTAGTTTAAAGAAAGCGACATGCTTACCAAGCCTGACATAACATGTTATGCAAACGTCACAAGTTCTCGAGGTCTCATGGTAGCGCCTTCACAAACTCAAGACTAAGTTCACGAAGGAAGATAAGTGTTCCTAAGCGTACTACTACTTCCCATCCATCCCATAGCACCAGAGTGTAAATCCGTTTCGTTTCTTCAAACTTCGAAGGGCAAATGTTCAACTATTCTGTGTGTATGAATTGCCTCCCAGAATCCAAAACTACGGCTGATTTCACACAGTTACTGAAAATAACTCTGGCTAAAATGCAACATGAATTCTTTAATTTGCGAGAGGAAATCAGCAGTTACTTTGTAAATTGACTACCGTCTGTGGTTTTTAACCACATAAATAGTGGTGACTGTTTCTTTTCTTTATTATTATTAAATTTCATGTTATAATTTTTTCCAGTGACACATCCGCTTTTTTTATGTAGGCTACTGGGGATGTGGATGACTTACACAGAAAATTAACCTAAGCTTTCACCTGAAACGTCATACATGGTCATGTATTATACGGATTCGATCACGAAACCTCGTCTGTAGCCATCACCTCAGCAACCTATGTCACGGGTGTTGCCCCACGGGTAGAATCAAGTTTCGCTTAAGGAGCCCGCCTGCCTGCCTGGTGCTCGCTGCGTTGCAGTGTGTTCGAAAGCCAGGTTCTTTTACGAAACTATAAAACGTGCGTCCAATGTGCTAGTCTACGAACAGAACGCACACTTCAGACTATGCCTGTCGGCTACGTCCAAGATGTCACGCACGCTAGAAAAGCCATTTCGGAGCACTCCGACATTGCTAAAAACTGCTTTTTCAAAGCGCTGTATCTCACAATATACGCGTTATATACACACCGAAGTAATCGAGGGGGGACACATTGAAACTTGGTACAAACTTTACAGCAATAAAATTAAAGGGTCGGCGCTGAGAGTCCCGTAGGTACACGCAGCACGACTAGAACACTGCATCCCAGTTGAGAGCCTTGCGCGTAGCGGCGATGGCGCACTTGTAGCGCCTGGCAGTGTCGCCCTTTTCGCCATCACGCTTCTCGGCCTCAAGCTCAGAGAAAAGCTCCAGGCAGGCGTTGAAGAGTCTAAAATTATTTTCTACATTTTTAGTGCATGACATCTTTTTTACATTGTGATACGAAGTAGCAGTCAGAAAAATAATATGGCAAGTGAGGAAAATGAATTTTCCAAATTGAAAAAAACCTATTCGAGTTTTAAAGTTATAAGTATTTGTTGTACAAACCTCAAAATTTTACGAAATTAATAATATTGGATACAGCTCAAATCAATTGTTTATGTTATTAGAATGTTAGGAAGATATTTCTAGGACATCCCTTATGATATTCGTCCGTATTTAAATTTTAGCTTTTTAGATAGCATTTAAAGTCAAAATAGTCCAAATTAAAATCCATATGGCAGCTGAACTAAGGGTTCGGTATCAAATAATCAGCAATATGCCGCTTCTGTGATCGCAGTAAATACTTCAGCTGAAACAAAACTTTGTGTTAAAGAATGGTAAAAAAATATTATTCAAATATTGAGGGAAAAAAGCGGACATTTTGAGCAGTATTTAGATGGTAATTTTCGCCCGACCACGGAAAACTGTCGGTGGCTATGAACTTTCGAACCACCCGCGTTCAATGTATGAAGTTTACGTTCATAAACTACAAGGTGTTTAGTTTTATTTATTATATTAAGTTTTTTTTCAAATGAGAGAGAGAAAAAGAAAGAATCTTAACCACGGTAAAAAAAATTGCGTTTTTAGAGCCTACCTACACAGTCTCCTTAAGAGGTAGGAGAAAAGTAGGACCGGGTAGTCGTAGTTACATCTATGGGCTTTCGTCGCGTGTAGTGAAGACTCGCTGTAGCAGTTCTAATTTGCACAGGAAAGCGTGACGACATATGCGTTGCACGCCGGTTCGTCGCCTTGCTCGTAGGACAGCTGGGTAGCGGCGGTGATATTTCACGGTAACATTTCAAGACAAGTTATACTTCAAAACGCTGTGGGGTCGTTAACCTTTCTTCGTTGGCCGAATTACTGCCCGCCGCATGTCAACCGTCTGCACACGAATCGCGTAGGAGCCGTGCCGACGACGCCGGATTCCGAGTTGGCCCGGTCGAATACGAGAACGCCTTCTCAAGCAGACAGCAACCGGTGGCGATAGACAAACTGCTGACGGGTGATTATACACTGAAGAGCCAAAAAAAGAACTGATATAGGCGTGTGTGTGCAAATAACAGAGGTATGGAACCAATCAGAGTAACGCGATGCGGTCGGCAGCTAGATCGGTTACTGCTGCTACAATGGCAGGTTATCAAGATTTAAGTGAGTTTTAACGTGGTGTTACAGTCGGCGCACGAGAGATGGGACATAGCATCTCCGAGGTAGCGATAACATTTGGATGTTCGCGTACGACCATTTCACGAGTGTACCGTGAATATCGGGAATCCGGTAAAACATCACATCTTCGACATCGCTGCGGCCGGAAAAAGATCGTGAAAGAACGGGACAAACGACGACAGACGAGAATCATTAAGCGTGACGGACGTGCAACCCTTTCTCAAATTGGCGCAGATTGTATTTGTGGACTGCCCTGCAGGATTCATGGTGTGAATTACCTCCTGCATACCTTCAGACATTAGTCGAGTCCATGTCACGTCGTCTTGCGGCACTTCTGCGAGTTCGTGGGGCCTACACGATACTAGGCAGGTGTACCAGTTTTTTTTTTTTTTGCTATGCAGTGTATATAGTGTTGAAGTCTACCGTGTACTCGTTATTTTTTTTTCGCGAAGAGTCACTAGTTCTACAGATGGGGCGCAGGGCGCTAGTGTTATTGTCGCCTGCACCGCTGTGCCTCGAATGTACTTTTAACAAAAAGCCTAAAGACTGTTCTCAGATATAGGTACGTGTATGAAAAATTGTGTGTTCTTCCGTCATATGTAAAATTAACATTTCCATTGGCCTGATTTCTTAATTAATACGTCAGTCAAGTGAAACTGTAAAATTATTAGCAAAGTAAATATGTTATGTATCTGCTGATTTTTAAACATAGATGCAAAAAAAATTTTAAGCTAAAGAAATAATTTAAGTTTCTACGAATGTTTAATTAAGTAAAAATGTTTTTTTTTTCTACTCAGGTCGGGCTTTTAGTTTGGCAACTTAAGGTTTTCGCCGTCAGGGTGCACTGGTGCCGCAAGTGTACAAGGCTTTTTTTTTCGTTTCATATGTATTTAAATTGGGTAGTTACAATTTTCACGAAATAAATATAACTGTGGAAAATCTTCTGATCTGCATTCAATTACAAACAACGTGGAGAATAAACTTTGTTCTTCGCACTACAGGGGAAATATAACGATATATGTCTACATGTTTAATATTCTGTTGGAAAATGGATTTAGCAAAATGTTGGCTTGCACAATTACTTTATTAAAATATGACAACTGAAACAAAAAAAAATTGTGGAATTGTCAAAAATATTATTTTTAGGTCTTTCCTGTACAGTTTCTTTATGGGAAAGGAGGAAATTACAAAGTTCCTTTAGATGACAACTATATCCATTTCGCAATTAAATTCGTAACTTTTTCCATTTAAACAAGCTTGCTTAAGAACGCCCCATTCCAAACACAATTGTATTTTTTTTTTGTAACCATTATTAGAGGGCGTGAAAAATAGTTACGAAATTAAGTTAATACTTAAAAGTTCTGGCTGGCCTAAGTTTATGTCACAATTCAAACCAAACAAAAACTTTTACACGCGAATAAATAGAATTTCACCGTCAGTTGGAAAGTGATCTCCTTGGAACACCAGCGCAACTTTGGGGCGGACATTTTCCCTATGCCAAACTCTCCCATAAGTAATCTCGTTTTGTTCATAACCTGAGCAGAATAAACCTTAACCATGTCAACTTTAAGACATGGCACTATTCCCCCCCTCCCCCCGTTTCCATCGTTACCAACTTCATTGGGCGCATGCCACTCGGTGCGCACGTTAAAATATATGCAGGTGGCGGCAGTGATATTTTTCAAAGGTTTTTAAAACGTGCTCGCGTTATCTTGGACAGCCTTTAGTTCCCTTCTGATATCCTTACTTGTTCTGCACGTCAGCCGTTTTTTCGTGAGTGAAGCGATTTGGGGGCGGGTCTTCAAGGCGAGGTCTTGAGACCCGGTGAGGGTGATTGAGGTGAGTACGGAGCAGCGCAGGAATGAAGGGGCGGAGGGGGGCACGGGATATCCCCGAGAAAACCCGCCGACCAACGTCGTCTTCCGGCACGATTCCCACGTGCGAAAATCCGGGTTGTGACCCGGCCGGGGATTGAACCCGGTTCGCCTTGGTGCGAAGCGAGCGGGCTAACCGCTCGGCCACCGCGGCCCCTCGGCCGTTCGTCGCGTCTGTGTTGACGTTGACCGCGGATGACATCAGAAGTCGGGTGCCCGCAGCCCGGGGTTGCAGGCACGTATCGATCAGCATCTGGCCGGACCACGTCCAGAGCCGCCTTTGCAGGTTACGGTCTAGGGCGCCTCGGCATCGCCGTTAGGTTGATCAATCCCATAAACTGTCACCTCGGCAGCCCTTTGAGCGCTGATGACGTGCTGGCTTTGCCGAATTCCCACCCTCGAAGCTCATACTAAAGACTGAGGGGCGGGGGAGCTTGGGGAAACTGAATACACTCCGACCACTCACAAGCGAGCAGCAAGGGACCCATTACACGCGTTCTGTGGTGTCACCTGCTGAGCTACAGAACTTATTTCGATCGCAGCCAATAAACTCAATGACTCGTGTTCGGCTACTGTGATGAGCCGTTCATAGCATAGATCAGGAGCAAGATTTACGAATTAGTTACTCACGGGAAATATCATTCGATACTGAGCCTCGCCGTGTACAGTGCTGGCTAAAAGTAACCTTCTTGCGCGTTGTGTGCACAATTGAGCATACTGGGTCGGGGAGCCGCGGTGGTGTAGTGGCCAGACTACTAGCCTCCCACCTAGGTGAACCGGGTTGATTTCCCGGATTTTCGCAGGTGGGAATCGTGCTGGACGACGCCACTGGCTGGCGGGTTGACTCGGGGATCACCCGTTACCCCGCCCTTGCATTCCGACACTGCTCCCTACTCACCTCACTTCATCCTCATTGGCCCTCTCAAAACATCGATGTTAAGAGACGCCCAAATCTCTGCACTCTCCAATGGGTTTTTTTTTTAAATTTGCCAAAAAAAAATTTAATAAGTTTATCTGCAGCTCTCTTTCAATCGGAACGAAAGAAGTTTCATCGGAAAATCAGGTAAAGAGAAATGTTCCATTTCTATCTTTCTACCAAGGTTTTTTTGCCCGTACTTAAGAAGTTCCAAACAATACACAAACCATGCGCATGGAAATGGCCAGGTTTTTCCTTGGCCCGAACATTGGGGCTGTCCGTTTTCAGCAGAATCTCTCTCTCTCTCTCTCTCTCTCTCTCTCTCTCTCTCTCTCTCTCGTTGATATTCCAAAGCGCACACAACTTCGTTTGTCGAAGTGCTCCACCGATCTGATTTCGTAGCAAGTGTTTTATATTCCCACCGCCTTCTATTCAAACTGGCGGCGCGCGCGAGAATGTTCAAGCAGACAAAGAAACATCCCTTACCTAAAGGTGGTCATTGCGTGCTTTTCTGTCATGTGAAACGGTTAACATTAAGTTAACTTAATGCCTAGTATTCATCCGTTTGTCGAATCTCACTTTAAAATTTTTAAAAGCGTAAATAAGTTTCTATTACAAAATGTTGTTTTATGAACAATAATAAATTAACTCCAATAGCCACAACTTTTAATATTATTATTTTCTCTCGACGTGAATACATGGAACTTCTATCCTTAATACGCTGCAGAATCATCGCATTCAAAAAGCCATATTGGCATTGACGTCAAATGTTCCGCAGACTTTTTGTAGTTAACTTATTCTGATATAGTGTATACACACTTGTGTACTTTACGCGCGTAAAGGTTTTGGAGCAAAATGCGTCATATAAATGTAGGTCCTATTCCCAATATTTACAGAGTAATTCGACACATTGGAAATGCCTAGATTATGGCGTGTGGGGATGTATGAAGGATATTGTTTGCCATAGGACCGCACAAACACGCGAGGAACTACTTGCGCGTATCATGCACGCCGCTACAGAAATCTAAGACAGCCGTGTGCAGCTACGTAGAGCAACACGTGCGGTTCATAAGCGTGCGGCCAAGTGTGCGGAAGTAGACGGAAACCTCTTTGAACATCTTTTGTAAGCTTGTTAGGAGCAATTGTGATGCTCAGCTGTAAACAATAAGGTCTGATAATACATCACTGTATTTACATCTGAAAAGGGTTATTATTTTATTCGTCGCTTTTTAAATGTTTCTAATTACTCTGTAAATATTGGGAATAGGACCCACATTTAATGACATGTTTTGTTACAAATGAGGTAAGAAATATGCCCTGCAAATAGCGGTAACTCCTCATGAATCATCCTGTGCAACTGTAGCCGAACATATAATCTACAGCCCATTGGCTGTGACAACGAAACAAGTGATGTGTCAACTTAAGTACAGCACGCATCATAAAATGTTTTGTTTGCAATACATGAAACCGTAAATTAAAGTGGGTCTGACAGGTTTAAACTGCCTTAATAGTCTGTTATATATTTAAAGTTATTATCCAACAAAATTTATAAATAGGAAAGTAAATGTGCATCGTTGTACGGAGACCGGAGCTCGGAGACTAACATAGCGCTTTGATCGTCGCATCAGACGCCTTACCGTAGCACACCCACATTATACGAAGTGTGAAGGGCGGTTTTGATGCTTAGATGTTAACGTAAACAGTGGAGAGATTCAAGCGGCCCTTAACATCGTCCCGCACGATTACCACATGCGAAAATCCGGACAGTGGCTAAGGAAATGTTGTTGTTCCGGTATCCGTTTCGATGGTTAACCCTTAACATCCAGCCACCGTCGTCATCGCTTAGAACGGCGTCGCACCAGAGCCGTGTGGGGTGCAGAATGGAGCAGTGTAATCTTCAACGACGAATCCCGTTTCTTTATCACCGTGCTGGAATCCTGCGGCGACTTGGCCATCGGGCTTATTCCTCTGCACTTGTGGGGCACCAGACAGCCTGTGAACGTAGGGTCTTGGATTACGTGTACTATTAGCGTCAACAGCCTCTCACCTCTAACTCGAGCGCACTGGGCCGTGTTTGTGCTAAGGATATGCCGCCACGCTTAATTTCACGTGAAAGAAGGACTCGCGCAGTACGCGTTAGGTATGCATGATTAAAATCACTAGGTTTTCCAATTAGATTCTGTTCGGCCAGCATGGCGGATTTCAAAAACGCAAGTTCCCGGTTTTTTAGCCTGCGATACAAAAGAGCCGAGTTAGCTTTTTGTTTGTGGGAGATTAACGTAGAGTAGAAATAAGTGCTTCTGGTATAACCTTTTAATAGGTATCGGCCACCACGAGGGGAGGTTTGGTGAGGCCAGCGCCGGTTCCACCGGGAACTTGCCTCTCACCTCTAGCATGCATCATGGGCATATCTGCGACATGTTTGCTACGTTGATGAGGTGCGGCGACACTTGGCAATACCATATCTACAGGATGTCCCAAACACACGCTTTCAACAGGATAATCTCCGGCCACGTGCAGATCAGCTAAGCCTCGATGCTTCGCAAGGTATCGAGGTGCTTCCTTGGCCGGTCAGCTCTCCTGATCTCTCGCCAACTGAGAACCTGTGGGGGCCTGCTCGCTAAATACCTTATCCGCCGATGATCCGAAACATGTGGAATGCTTCCTAGGAGGAAGGAAGGGCATTAAGCCTCGTCGACAGCCGCCGTCGGCGGGCCCTCTGGGAGACTGGCGGCAAAGCAGTCAGCATGCGTGCGTGCGTGCGTGCTCGCTACGCGTGACGCATATTGTTGGCGACGCACGGACCTGGGGTAGTACGGGCCGGAGGGGTGGACCCAGCGGACACGCGCCCCCAGAGGCCGCCAACCCCTGCGGCCCAGCTCGATACGTTGCGTCGCAAACCAACCCTTAACTACCGTCATCCTCATTAGCTGTTCTGCGGCGGCATCAGTCCTCGGGGCCCACCCTTGCTATCCATGTCATCCGCACTATGCGGAAGATGAGGCATGTGTACACATACTACATGGCAAGGGGTGTTGCCCCGACTGCAAAGATTTTGTTTGTTTTTACATTATTTTATTTGGACACTCGAACTTGGAATAAGTTACAAGTTGCTTATGGTGGAACCTATTGTTTACATCCTTAAATATTTTACTGAGGCTTGCTCACATTTTTAGACGTGGGGTGAAAGGCCTATTTAAAATTCGGTTACAAGTTTTTGAGTTATAAAATGTATTGAGCATTCATAATTGACATTTATTTGCTAAAGCATAACGTATAACTCAAACGATCGCATCAATGTAATGTAAATGCTATGACTATATATTTACAATGTGGTATAAATAGAAAATTACTGTCGAACACTTTTTGAAAAAGACTACAGAAGTGATAGTAATGTAATAAGTCTAGCGATAATAATTTCTAGAATATAGTTACATAATTATGTATGTCCTAACAAAGTCACATTTCCAAAAATTAAGCTGAAACCTAAGTAATGGTAAAAACTTTATAATTCCAAGATGGGGTTCAGTGCTTCCCCTTAATATATGTTTTAATATCCAGAGAGGCAGGAATATGGGGTTCAAGGGCACGTTGTACTCCTCCCTTTCTTGAAATGTTTTAGGTGGGGTATAACATTATTGTCACGCCTCTTAGTTCCTTATTAAATTGTGAATCTACAACAAACCCAGTTGCAACAAAATTGTATTATGTATTGAAGCACACATTGTTAGTATTATTTTCACTGCTGAATAAAGGAAAAATATATAAACAAAGACATTTTTACGATAAATGACCCAAATTCTATTTTCCTTAACTTGCCAATTTCCAGCAGTCTTTTCAAAATGTGGTTTGTAGTTTCGTTGACTCGTGCCTCAACCTGTAACCCTCCCTCCTTTTTATTCCTCCTTTTCACAAATTTGAAAACGTTCCAGAGCTACTGGTAATATATCATTCTATTTTTATGCTTTTATGCTTGTTTTAAATTTGTTTTATCTGCGTGGGAATTTTCGTTTGTGTGCAAACTTTTATATGAGCTATTGTAACATTTTGGTTTGTGATTTTCTTTCATAACAGAAATTACGAAGGCATACTAAATTTATTTAACTTATATAAACTGGTATTGCAGACAACATGTAGGTTTAGAACTGCTTCCTTCTGCTCGTGTGGACACTGTGTGGCGACCCAAGTGACTAAGCACTAGTTCGTTCTCTACCATCATCCCCACTGGCAATTTTTAGATCCTCGAATTTATTGGCCCTCCTATAAAAAGGCGTAATGTCTTTCATTCAGTTACTTGGTTCGCCGCATTTTCACTATCCGACACAATTAACATATAGCGTAAAACGAAAAAATCAGAAACTCATTTTTGTTTCTGAGGAACGGTTAAAACCAAATTTTGACAATTTCCAAATGCCCTATCTAAGGTAAAATAATTATAATTGTACTCATCCTGCAAATTCTGAAAGGTATGGTATTTCTGCTGTAAGTTTAAGAAAAGTATTTCGTACACGAAAAAATTTAATCAATAAGGGCTGAAATATATTTAAGACAGGTGTCAAATTATTGATAAAAGTCTTGCAATGTTTTTTGCACATTTTTATAACTATTATATAATGCTGTCTTTAACGTTACAGATGTTTACCTACATGGTGGTTAGTTAACGTACTTAAACGAACCTACCTGTTCTTAGAAAAGACCCACAACCTTGCCTTGCTGAGGAATCTGACGTAAGACCTTTCACACCCTAACCCTGCGTGGAACTAACTACTCCGCCGAGTTCGGCTTCATTTGAAAACCACTTGAAAACCGTACTGACTTGGAAGAATATTATTACTTTGGTTACTTTGCAATAAAACTACATAAAAGCACATGACTGTATTTCTCGAAATACTAATGGTCATTCATTACCCGCCAACAATTATAAACTGGGAGAAATATTATTAAACCATCCTTGTTATCACTTCGGTGCTACGAAAATAATTTGCAGTCACTACCAAAATGTATATTATTTACTACAAAAAAAATGTTATAACCAAATATTGTACCAGTGGTTATCAGAGCTTAAAATAATTGTCACTGAAACAAAACAGATTGTTTCATACTGAATAAACTGTTTGTCACTACGATAGATCCTTAAAGGAAACAATAAATGATTGAACACGTTAACAACTCGAGCGCTGTAGTTTCCAGAGCTTGCGTGACGAGGGTGTAGGCACGTCTGTTGCATTTCCACGGCCGAATCCTGTTTCCCTCTCACACGCCACTGTACCGCCCGAGTTTCTACCCCTCGACAACCATGACCTGCCTCACACAGGCCAGTGAGGACGGCGCGCAGATATGCAGCTTTCTGAATCCCCGCCCGTGTATACAACTTGGACTTCCTTTCGGCGAAGATTAAATTGGGAATCCNTTGCACGGCGAATATACAAAAAGAGTTTTTTTCCTTTCCTTTATAACTGAAAATATTTGCTGGTGTATTAGCTTTAAGATGCTGGTGGTCTCTCATCAAACCTCTCGGCAGTGAAATTCTGGGAATATTTCCTGAAAGTACTTCTGATATGGCTTCTGCGCTATGTAATGTTACGAAAACTCTGTTTTTTTTTTCGATTTAATTCCCTATTTCCGTGTTTCCAAACTGTGTTCTACTGAACCTTAGGGTTCCATAAAAACCTCATAAGGGTTACACTAAATCGCTCAAAAATAAAATTTGAGAACAACAAAAAATATGTCAATAATCGTCTGCAAACATAGAAGTCGTGGGTCAACTTTCAAATATGCTCAGAAAATTTGTGAATCTGTACTAAAATTTCTACCTACTTACGCCAAGATGTCTATCTGCAACGGTACCATTGTCAAGATGTGCCTACTGTAAGCACAAAGATATTTGAAGAGGTTAAGCGTTACTTTGCAGTTAGTTCAGTTCACAGATTATACCTAGATGCCTCAGTTCAGTGCACTCTCAATTTCGCTTCACTATTCGAAGAGTAAACGTTCAATGTACAACTCGTTTTCGTTCAGAAACTAGGCCAGACAATGTTTTGCAAATGAGTGTATTACGTATAACTTGTTAAACTTTAAAATGTTACCCTTATTAATAGCCCATTTGTCTTGATGTTGTAATGAGGTGTTCATGACACAGTTCCCGTCGCCTATGCCTCGTTTCATACAATTTCGTCGTTCCTTGGATCCGACAGTTTTTATGGCAATGAGTGTATTAAAACTGGTTACCCCCGGAAGTTTAATCATAGTTGGATTTACGTATACATAGACGTATGTATCCTTGGCTTGTCTAGGAGTCAAGTCTGAAACCTAGCAGGCCAAACCCACCATAACGAACTCATGCACGGATATAGTGTCACGGACGAAGATACGAGTTTAAGTGTAATTCAAAACGTAACAGAAAACAACCTTTTTAAACAGCACAGTAGCTAGCATATTGAGACGCATCGGCAGCAACTCTTAAGCGTGGTAAATCTCTGATATCATTTGCCCGTGATTTGGCAAATATAGAAACGGGGACCCATTGCGAGGACACGCCTTCCCCGAATTTCAGGTATACCGGATGTCCCACGTAACGCAGCGACCAGAAATAATACCAAGACGGAACAAGATATTGCCAAAACTGTTTGCACAGGATTGTTTCCACGTAAGGGGCTCACAAATCGAGAGGATAAACTCTCCTGTAAAGTATGATAGTATCCCCTTTCAACACAAAGTTATATTTATTTAAATGGAACGTGCATAGTTTCCCTGCCGCATTATAAACTATGTGCACAATTATGAATAACGGAAGTGGTTGCAGGTTCCTAAACCCCAATGCTTGCTGAGATATAACCGACATAGGGATCGGTAGACAGCGTCACCACTCTGACGCACGTGAACGCGTGACCTGCAGCTACTGGAGCCACCAAAGAAACAGACGCCTGTCGCGAACCATGAGCGACACGTAAAGGACATTCATAGCTCTGGTCGTGTCCACAATCATATGTACCTACAATGGTATTACACCGTGTAAGGCACCGAAATGCTAACACAAATACGCGTGTTCGCGCACATTGTACCGACGGTACTGCATATCAAACTGATTGACCAATAAGTACTTATGCACATGACATAATACACATCGTATTGTACCGTTCAGAGGAGTGTTCCCAAGTAAGGAGCTCACAGATTCAGAGGATCACCTCGCTCCAGTAAACTATCCACGTGCCCCTTTCAAAATAACGTGGTATGTTTTAAATGGAACCGGTGTGTTTTACTTGTCGTATATATTATGGATAGCATAATTGTTTGCACATTTCTATCTACAGTACGTCTGAGATAGGAATGGTGGTAGTGGAGATACAGTTTGTGACGTGTGCATCAGCTGTGCAGGTACGTGTCGGTCAGACACACGGTACAGTGCAGTGCTCAAGGTTGTTGGTTGTTCCTGCGTAGTCTAATACGTGTGCTAGTACAATACTGCTAACAGTTAGCAGGTCCAGTAATGTACAGTAACTGGGCATGCTCTTGCTGAACGGTGAGTGTCGTAGAAACGCAGTAAGAACGGTGGCAACGTACACGGAACGGTATCATGTTCGACGGCGTCCGTCACCTCGTACAGTCGCCAACATATGCAATGCTCTAGTAGCAACAGGAAGCTGGAACCCACAAAGGCGTCAACGTACGACGACTGCAACTAATGAAGGACGCGAGGTCGGTGTTCTGGCCGCTGTAGCGCACAGCCCACGTGTGAGTACACGGCAGATTTCACGTGGCGCGGGAATACGTCGTTCCAGTGTTAGCCGCATTTTACACCGTCGTACATTTCATCCATACCCCTCACCACTGCATCAAGAACTGCGCGGCCATGATTTCAACAACCACGTTGCAGTCAGTGGCTTTGCACTTCAGCAGTTGCATGACAATAATTCATTCCTCAGGACTATTTTGTTAACGGGTGAAGCAACATTCACGAATCGTGGACATGTGAATTTACGGAACATGCACTACTGGAGCGTTGAAAAACCCACGACGCTGGCTGCGTCCGATTGACAATCAACGACAGCGGCGTGTGAACGTTTGGTGTGGTGTCGTGGACGATCGTATCATAGGCCCGCATTTCCTTCCGGGAACATTAAACGGAGCACAATACGCATCGTTTCTCCGCGACAGTCTACCAGGTTTGTTCGAGGACGTGGGACTGGATACCCGTCTCTCAATGTGGTTCCAGCGCGATGGTTGCCCCGCCCACTCCGCACGTGTGGGCAGAGAGGTACTGAACGTCACGTTTACAAATCGGTGGACAGGGCGCGGTGGTAATGTGGCATGGACAGCTCGCTCCCCTGACCTGACAACCCTAGATTTCTTTATTTGCGGTGCATTGGAAGACCGGGTGTATCACGCAGCCCCAAAAACCATGGAAGATATGCAACGGCGTATTTCTGCGGCGTGTCGCACCCTGTCTGGACAACCGCTGCGGTCTGTGCAGCGCTCTCTTGTTGAACGTCTCCACGAGTGCATACCGGTAGACGATGGTCATTTTGAACATCTATTTAAGTGACCCGCCGGAGTTCCAGTGGTGATCCTTTTGGAACGGTTAACACATGACTGTTTATGCCAACGGTACAGACTTCTAAGGTTGAATGAGGTGTGGAATGAAGGGTACAACACGATGTGTATTCTGTTATGTACATAACCTGTATTGGTCAATCGGTTTGTTGAACGGTACCGTCGATACTATGTGCGCGAACATGCTGTTACGGTTGGGTCCCGTTGTGAAATTCCTAACTAAGCAGAACCTAAGAAAGAAGCCACAGAGTTCATCAACGACAAGCCGAAACCGATTTCAGCAACGATAGAACAATTACGCAAAGAGGCCACAGAAGTGCTGGAATGTCAAAACGACGGACTAAGAGTGATTGCAGCAATCGGGGGAATAAAGCACACGACGCTTGGCAACGGTGGATCCGCTGAGCTAGTGCTGATCTAAGAGCATTTTATGAAAGTAGAACAGACAACCCGGAAAAGCCCGCCTCCGACGTACAATGGGAACCAATCAAATCAAAGTACGTCAATAGTCACGTGGTGGGGTGAGAAGTGTGATATAGACGTCTACGGCTAAGAGCGGGAGTCGTCTTCTACGAACATCAGACGTGACAACAGCGATTCCTGGGGGTGGCGTCCGTCAGCGGTTCCGGGTGCGATGCTAGGGTGAGTTCCTTTCTTTAAATGTGATCTTCCTTCCTAATAACCTTCCTTGAGTCCTTCCCTCTCACTTCCGTTGGACTTTTCTTTAAGCATCATTGTATACCCTGATAACTATTGAACAAGTAAAGACTCTATTAATGGTTTCTATAACCCTTTTTGATATCTGAGCTTACCCTGCTTTCCTTATTTTAGCCTTAAACTATCCTAAGAGTTTATGAGCAGGTAAGACTCATAATAACGCGTATTTGTGTTAGCATTTCAGTGTTTCACACGGTATACCGTTGTAAGTACATTTGATTGTGCACACGACCAGAACTACGAATGTATTTTATGTGTCGCTAATGGTCCACGACATGCGTCTGTTTCGTTGGTGGCGGTAGTAGCTGCAGGTTGCGAGTTCACGTGCGTCACAGTTGCGATGGAGTCTACTGATACTTACGTCGGTTATATCTGAGCAATCAGTGGGTTTAGGAACCTGCAGCCACTTCTGTTATTCATAACTACAGGGTGATTCTAAAATCATGGGACAAACATCGAGGCATGGTAGAGCTCACTAAAAACAAACAATTATTGTATAGGAATATATGGGCGGAAGTGACGCGTTGAGGCACAAACACAAAAATAACACATGAAATGGAACACATTGTTTATTTACAACGTCGCCACTAAATGCCTTTTTACAGCAATGTTTATAATAATTGCTCAAAATTGCTACCACCGACAGTAATGCAAGCTTGGTAGCGTCAGTGGAGTGATTGGCGAACAGATTCAAATACGCCGGGTATTTCACGCACGCCACCATTGTCAGCCAATCACGCCATATGTAGAGGTCGCCAAGCATGCGTGACTGTTTTAACATTTTCTGTACGGAATCACTCGTTAGGTATGCTGCTAATGAACATTTTATGTTTCCGTTAATGTGTTATGTTTTTGGGTTTGTGCCTCAACGCGTCATTTCCGGCCATATATTCCTATACAATAATTGTTTGTTTTTGTGAGCTCTACTACTTCTCAATGTTTGTCCCATGATTTTAGAAGAATCCTGTATACATATACACATATGCTATACAAATTATAAATTAATGTGCTTTCTGCCTTCCAGCGACGTTGGGTAAATTACTTGGTTGAAAAAACTGTCTATCGATGGTTGAATTTACTGAAAAAAAATTTCTCGGAACAACTCATCATTCTTAAGAAGCACGCCTCAAGGGTTGACAATCTTCGATAAGAAGTTCATAAAAGCAAAGTTAAATGTTCTCATGGTGGGCAAGAATTAGCCGTTATGAGACTGTTGGAGCCTGGTGAGCTCTTACTGCCAACAAAACGCATTTGCAGTTGTTCAGTCAACAGTACATATTTGTTAACAGCAACGGTGTACTTATTTGCAACTATTTAAGCAAACACTGCGTTGGTCCACTTAAACCTTCACCTCAATGTGTGATTTCACGGTCCTTCGCTTGATACAAATGCTGTGCGGCAGACTGTCAGCAACGGTGCACATACTAAATGGAACTAGTATATCAAAATGCCACGCAAACACAATATTAACACGGGTGTCGAATCCATGACCTTGCATCTGGTGAACGTGGGTGCCATGGGCCGTCTCAATGACTTCGAGGCGGCGTATATTCGTGAATAGTATCATCAAAAATGGTTGAGTTTTCGAGTTTTTTTTTTTTTGTTTCATCGTAGTTAAGTGTTGTCCATGGTTATATAAAGCTTATAATACGAGATAATATTTATTATAAGCAATGAAATCAACTCTTTATACTAATTCTTAAACCATGCAAACAACATAATAGCACAAATCAGTATATTACATTTCATGTTTTCTTTATGCTAATTAAATATATTTATGAATATGCAACGTAAACTATTTTTTAAGACGAGTTTTATATAGTAAAAGTGCTTTTAATTGATGGAAAAATATGTAAATGGAAATGGAACTACCCGCTATGTTTCTCTACAAATATATCTTTAAATTTCAGCTCTAATGCATTCAGTTTCCAGGTATATAGCATATTTCAGAGCAACGCTTTCAGCATTGTGTTCTGCACCAAAACATCCATTCCTACAGGTTTTTTTTTTTAAGCGTATAACAATCGCCCATGAAAATCACGAATGTTGACAGAGTATTAACTGTGGGCTATTCATGTTTGTTAACGGATAAAATAATACTACTTTGGGTTTAAATGCGGCTGAAGTTGATGGATATTTTCTTTTCTCCCCATTTTCCGGAACTGTTATTTTACTGCGGCGTGTTCGGCCTTCGTGGCTGACTCTCCACTGACCACTCTCCACAGACAGATTTTAAAACATTTTAAAACATTCGCGAACGAAGCGTAAAATAATATTGCCCACGTAAACGAAATAAAAGAAATTTCTTAACGGTCTTGTCAAAAGTAACTGCCGTTAAAAAATTTTCAGTTAAGTCCCGGTCCATAATTTTATTTATTTATAGAAATGCAAGCTGCGAATAAGAAAAAAAATACTCTCATGTGCAAACATTAAGAGGACTTTCACTATTGTCAAAGCTGATTACTAGAAATGAAACACAACAAATAAAACATGCAGTACTGAAAAATGTAATATTTAGAGAAAAAATAATCGCAAAAATCATGAAAATAAATAGACAAAAATGCAATAATTAAGTAAAAATGGAACCAAAAACATATGTATTAAAAAGCAAACCAAATAACATAATAACTTAGATGAAAAAAATGCTACATACTTTGGATATGAATAAACCAGCCGCCAATTTATCGAATTAAATATACCATAACTGAGAGTATTGAAAACTAGCTGCAAAATGGCAAAGCTTGTTCAAATGTGTTGTTTACGTAATCGTGTAGTTTTTGTTTGTTGCGTCGTGGTTGTTTAAGACCGACTCATGTATCTTAATCATCAAATATTTCATTTTCTTGCTTGTCTTCTGTTGTCATGCTTGTGTTTTTTTTTTATTCCACTTGGTTTTGGAATATTGTATTTGATAAACTCACAACTATGAATTCGTATCCACACACTCAACACACACACATACGCGCGCGCACACACACATTTGTTTCTCAAAATTTCAACACCTAGAAAGAATGGCGTGAATGAATCCAAAATCGGAAGATGTGTAGAACAGTGTACCAGCAATAAGTGATTACGATTACAGAAAGATGGTGTACACGTAGGCCCAGAAGAATTATCTTGTGTGACCGGAAAGGTCAGTGTAATGCGACGCTCAGTCAGTGAAGAGCCGTCAAACGAAGTGAAAGCAAGTGCCAGTATGCCTCGTCGACGTCAAAGGGCGCCATATCAGCATGCGAGTGAGTTCGAACGGGACAAAATGATCTGTCTCCGGGAAACGGGTTTGTCATGCCGTGGCATTTCAGCCCGTACGTGGCATACTGCTTCGATAGTGATGTGTGTGGAACCAGTGGATAGAAGAGGGTCGTACGCAGCGACGAGCGGGTACTGGACCACGCAATGTGACCACAGATCGGTATGACCGCCATCTTGTCCGCATGGCCGTAAAGGACAGTACAGCCTCGTCCACAGTGTTGGCTCGACACTGGAGAACTGCAACAGGTGTGGACTTGTCTGCATCGACGATTCAGTGCCGTCTGCTTTGGGCTGGACCTGGTAGCACTCATGCCATTGCGTCGGCTTCCACTGTCCAGAAACCACAAACTCCTCAGACTGCAATGGAACCCTTGAGCGCCGTCGCTTACGTGCTGAGTGGCAAAGTGTAGTGTTTTGGAACGAGTCCCACTTCAACCTGTCGTACAGTGACGGCCGCATACGTGTTAGACGCTACCGTGGTGACCGCAATCTGGCAGCATGCATTGTGCAGCGACATAGTGGACAAACGCCAAGTGTGATGGTGTGGGGCGCCATTGGATACAACATGTGATCTCGACCCCTACGTATTGAGGGCAGTCTGAACAGCAACCACTACGTCAGGGAGGTTTTAGATCCCGAGGTATTTCCCCTCCTTCAGGCGACTCCACGTGCCATATTTCAGCAGGGCAATGCCCGGCCACATGGGGCGAGGAATGAGCAAGCCTTCTTCAATGAACGACGGGTACCAGTGCTTCCCTGCCCTGCACGTTCGCCTGAATGTCACCCATCGAACATATCTGGGATATGGTTGGTCGGCGACTTGTTGGTCATGGTCCTCCAGCAACCACTGCTGATGCTTTGTCGACGCACATACAAACAGTGTAGAGGGAGATTGCCCAGGAACATATCCAGGTCCTCTTTTATTCCATGCCACGACGTTTATGGGCTCTTATTGTAGCACGTGGGGAATTCTCAAGGATAGGAATCATGTACAGTTCTGTAATCCTAATCAATTGTGTATTTTCATGTACCTAATTTTTGTTATAAAGTTCATTTCAATAACATGTATCCTTATTGGTGTTGCATTTTTCACAAACGTTAGTGTACTAATTTCGAAAGTAATTTATTACTGTTACCGAAAAAACACCAGAATTGATCAAGTTCCCATAACCTCCGTTTCACGCCTTTAACTAGCTCAGTAAAATACCCGGTGAGCAATGACTCTCTAATAAAATTAATACATAAACAGGACCCCTGAGAAAATGGAGGCGATGACGTGAAACTACTTAAGTTTTGAATCCTGTGAAGCTTGAATCCTGTATTCAAACAAAATCACTAATGAAAATCTTAGAGCCAGCCATGACGGTAATCTGGGCACTTTTGAAAGCCCCGATGAAGATCTACTTGTATGCACATTGTGTGTTCTTTCTCCATATGTAAAATTAGAATTGCCGTGGGTCTTATCACTTTATTCATGCGTCGGCTAAGTCAAGCTAACGAATTATTAGAAAAGTCAATATTTAACATATTTACTAATTCTTGCCCATGAATAATTAAAATAACCATAAAGCAAAATATATAAAAAAAATTTATTCACAGATGTTTACCTAACACTTTTATCCAACGTTAAGTAAGGAACTACTTTCTTCACGTCGTTACCAACTTGCTACACGCCAGTGAACGTAACGTACCCGTAAAATTATTTGCAGGTAGGGGCAGTCACATTTTTCAAAGGTTGATTTCAAAAGTGTTTAAATAACCGTGGTAGAGGAGCAACTATTACTAGTAAACGCCTACGCACAAAGGAAAAGCGACTAAGATAGTGCACCGTGAAAAAAAAAGGTACGTGTTCTAAAACAGTCTAGAAGATTCTTAAATAGTCCGTTCACGGTTACTTCCAACTTTTCTCAAGCCCTGCTTAGGTTCTATTCCCAGCATATTCCTGCGCCCCATGCAAACAAAGCTTAACTTAGTCTAGAAAACACCAAAGGGACAGAGCCCCGCGTTCGTGTGCACTCAGAGTAATAATATTTTGCATAAGAACTATTTCTTACTAGGTATTACTAACACACCTATTTTCTCCCCGCTTTTATTCATATTAATGATAATGTAGATATTATAATCTGTAGATAAAATATAGGTAAAATTTATACTTATTGAAAAATATTTATTTTTACCTTGAGAGAGATATAAAACGCTTGTGATTCATGATATATTCAGGAAACAACCAAGCACGTCCCATATGGGGTGATTTTTCAAAAGATTGATTCAAAAAGTGTGATTAAACAGCGAACAGACTTTACTTCAAAAATGTACGACATAGCAATTTCCGGAAGTGGGGCACTTTCCTCCGTGAACGTGGCCCTTAAGGTCGGCTCAGACTTTTATATGTTACGTGGCCCCAACGCGGAAATGCGTGATTTTGCGTGACGTGACATCGGCATGTCTAATAATGTATGAGAAGACGTTATTAGGCCTACTGTAAATAATTAGTGAATGCAGCTTAGGACATTTTATAACTAGCGACACCCGATTTTTCGTAATAAGTCTAGTTCTGTTTATAAACACCTAGTTCAGATCCACTTTCGTCTTTGGATTGTTTTAACTGCTACGGGACTTAGCTGCCTGGGCGCGAAACACAGACGTTCAGTACCCCGGAGCACAGTGACTCTGGCAGGCCCAGTCAAACACCACTCCATCTGCTCGCAAACAAAGGTGACGAATAACAGAAGGACTTCTGCGGGTATCCACGCTGTGTATTGAGACTAACCTGCGTGGAATACTTTTGCACGAAAACCAGTCCCTATTTACAACACACTACAAAAAAAACTTTGAGAATTCTTGCCCGTTAGTATTAACTGAAAAGTATATAGAATGTAACAAAATTCAAACATCTAGGATTGTTAGAAGAGACCAATACAGATAGGTACGTTTGATAAAATAAATAAATCAATGGCGTGTGGGGAGTGCACCCAGGGCACGGCGACACCCTCCGAGTGACGGTCTTTCCAGCTGGGACCCATAGGTGACCGTCATCCCCGAGCATGACAGAAATAAAACCCTAAACCCTAGAATTGAGCGGCGCTGGAATGCAAGGGTGGGGGAAACGGGAGTACCCCGAGAAAACCCGCCGGCAAGCAACATCGTCCAGCACGATTCCCACATGCGAAAACGATTGATAAAATAACCATAGGCCGGAAAGCTATAACTTGGGTAGATTTTGACGTAATCGAGAATGAGAATGAAACCATTACATTTCAATTTGTTTGTAATCCTTTACAAAAACTTATTTAAAGTGCTGCCTCCTGCTTCAATACAAGCACTGAAACGACGTCCTTTTGTCTGTCGTGCGCGTTATTTAAGGAAATATATCTGCTTTGGTTAGGTATTGAATTTTGTTACCCCCGGTTTATTGTGCTTTGTAACTGAAGTGTTTTTCGCCAAGACTAAATGTGAATGTGTTCGGCATCTGTTGTTTGATAGGCCACCCCGAACTACGCCAATTACCTGAGGTTCTGTAGTGGAAACTCAGTTCTTGTCGTCACTGTCTGGCGAGAAGTATCTTCGAACTGTTCCCCTGGAGCGCGTATTTGGAACTTCGACTGCAAGCAGTTGTGAATTCAAGAGGAGCGCAACCAATTTGTTTCACGTTCCCAGCATGCGCGGTCGAATCGGACGCGAGAAGTTGGTCGAGTCGTGCCTGTGCAACAACAAGTGAATAAACGAACTTCTCCCGCCTGAGAGTTAGGTTTTTTAACTTGAGCTTGAGATGAGAGGTTGACGTTGAGCTCTAGAACTAAATCCATTGTAAATAAAACCACATCGGTGGAAACCAACCCCAGTTTTATAGAACTTAGAAACTGAAAATTATTATTGCTGTTAATTGAATATAAATAACACTATGGAAGCAATAAAGCAATAACGTTGAAGTTGGAACTTCTAGTAAACTCTGCATCAGTGAAAATCATAGTACGGTTCACATTTGAGTTAATAATGGTCCGTCTTTGATACGTCGTAATGCAGTGCTACCGAATAAGCCGTAACCGGAAGACTTGTGTATATACTGTACTCAGAGTACGGGGCTTAATCCGAGCGACAAACTTCGTGAGGTGGTTCCTGGCGCAAAATAAAGTAGAAATATATGTGAAACTATATACCCAGACTGAATATTAAATGAGATATGAAAGCTTGAAAATCGAATTGTTTAAAGACGTATTCTCGCTAAGTGGAATTAATTTACAATTCTCCGAACATTCTTTTATATTATCAGGGTTTTTAACCTAAGATTAAACTCTTTTAATACCTACCACAATGAAAGTAGCATGAATANACGTGTTCTAAAACAGTCTAGAAGATTCTTAAATAGTCCGTTCACGGTTACTTCCAACTTTTCTCAAGCCCTGCTTCGATTCTATTTCCAGCATATTCCTCCGCCCCATGCAAACAAAGGTTAACTTAGTCTAGAAAACACCAAAGGGACAGAGCCCCGCGTTCGTGTGCACTCAGTGTAATAACATTTTGCATAAGAACTATTTCTTACTAGGTATTACTAACACACCTATTTTCTCCCCGCTTTTATTCATATTAATGANATTTTGCATAAGAACTATTTCTTACTAGGTATTACTAACACACCTATTTTCTCCCCGCTTTTATTCATATTAATGATAATGTAGATATTATAATCTGTAGATAAAATATAGGTAAAATTTATACTTATTGAAAAATATTTATTTTTACCTTGAGAGAGATATAAAACGCTTGTGATTCANAAATATAGGTAAAATTTATACTTATTGAAAAATATTTATTTTTACCTTGAGAGAGATATAAAACGCTTGTGATTCAAGATATATTCAGGAAACAACCAAGCACGTCATCTGTGGGGTGATTTTTCAAAAGATTGATTCAAAAAGTGTGACTAAACAGCGAACAGACTTTACTTCAAAGATTTACGACATAGCAATTTCCGGAAGTGGGGCACTTTCCTCCGCGAACGTGCCCCTTAAGGTCGGCTCAGACTTTTATATGTTACGTGGCCCCAACGCGGAAGCACGTGACATCGGCATGTCTAATAATGTATGAGAAGACGTTATTAGGCCTACTGTAAATAATTAGTGCATGTAGCTTAGGACATTTTATAACTAGGGACACACGATTTTTTTTAATACGTCTAGTTCTGTTTATAAACACCTAGTTCAGATCCACTTTCGTCTTTGGATTGTTTTAACTGCTACGGGACTTAGCTGCCTGGGCGCGAATCACGGACGTTCAGTACCGGAGCACAGTGACTCTGGTAGGCCCAGTCAAATACCCCTCCATCTGCTCACAAACAAAGGTGACGAATAACAGAAGGACTGCTCCGGGTATCCACGTTGTGTATTCAGACTAACCTGCGTGGAATACTTGTTCACGAAAACTAGGTGTCCCTATACACAACACACTACAAAAAAAAACTTTGAGAATCCTTGCCCGTTAGTATTAACTGAAAAGTATATAGAATGTAACAAAATTCAAACATCTAGGATTGTTAGAAGATACCAATACAGGTAGATACGTTTGATAAAATAAATAAATCAATGGCGTGTGGGGAGTGCACCCAGGGCAAGGCGACACCCTCCGAGTGACGGTTTTTCCAGCTGGGACCCATAGGTGACCGTCATCCCCGAGCATGACAGAAATGAAAACCTAGAATGGAGTGGCGCTGGAATGCAAGGGTGGGGGAAACGGGAGTACCCCGAAAAAACCCACCGGCAAGCAACATCGTCCAGCACGATTCCCACATGCGAAAACGTTTGATAAAATAACTATAGGCCGGAAAGCCATAACTGGGGTAGATTTTGACGTGATCGAGAATGAGAATGAAACCATTACATTTCAATGTGTTTATAATCCTTTACAAAAACTGATTTAAAGTGCTGCCTCCTGCTTCGATACAAGCACTGAAACGACGTCCTTTTGTCTGTCGTACGCGTTATTTAATATAATATATATGCTTTGGTTAGGTATTGAATTTTGTTACACCCGGTTTATTGTGCTTTGTAACTGAAGTGTTTTTCGCCAAGACTAAATGAGAATGTGTTCGGCATCTGTTGTTTGATAGGCCACCCCGAACTACGCCAATTACCTGAGGTTCTGTAGTGGAAACTCAGTTCTTGTCGTCACTGTCTGGCGAGAAGTATCTTCGAACTGTTCCCCTGGAGCGCGTATTTGGAACTTCGACTGCAAGCAGTTGTGAATTCAAGAGGAACGCAACCAATTTGTTTCACGTTCCCAGCATGCGCGGTCGAATCGGACGCGAGAAGTTGGTCGAGTCGTGCCTGTGCAACAACAAGTGAATAAACGAACTTCTCCCGCCTGAGAGTTAGGTTTTTGAACTTGAGCTTGAGATGAGAGGTTGACGTTGAGCTCTAGAACTAAATCCAGCGGAAATAAAACCACATCGGTGGAAACTAACTCCAGTTTTATAGAACTTAGAAACTGAAAATTATTATTGCTGTTAATTGAATATAAATAACACTATGGAAACAATAAAGCAATAACGTTGAAGTTGGAACTTCTAGTAAACTCTGCATCAGTGAAAATCATAGTACGGTTCACATTTGAGTTAATAATGGTCCGTCTTTGATACGTCGTAATGCAGTGCTACCGAATAAGCCGTAACCGGAAGACTTGTGTATATACTGTACTCAGAGTACGGGGCTTAATCCGAGCGACAAACTTCGTGAGGTGGTTCCTGGCGCAAAATAAAGTAGAAATATATGTGAAACTATATACCCAGACTGAATATTAAATGAGATATGAAAGCTTGAAAATCTAATTGTTTAAAGACGTATTCTCGCTAAGTGTAATTAATTTACAATTCTCCGAACACTCTTTTATATTATCAGGGTTTTTAACCTAAGATTAAACTCTTTTAATACCTACCACAATGAAAGTAGCATGAATANCTCTTTTATATTATCAGGGTTTTTAACCTAAGATTAAACTCTTTTAATACCTACCACAATGAAAGTAGCATGAATACCACCCTCTTATTGCACACAAAGTTTTTACTGCCAGGAATAATGAACGTTTGATGCTCATTTATTGATCGGTATGACCTAATCAACAAAAATGGTCCTCTTGTTTCAACTGCCCATGACCCACCATTTTGGTGTAAAAAGCATACAATGCTTCCGATGTAGCGATACAGCGCCTAGCACGTAGGCAACCCTTCCTGTGCAGCAATGTTGTGCCCACGGTACAGACGATGGTGGAGGACATTTTTAACACGTACTGTAAACAAAATGCACCATACATTTATAAGATTACTTTACTGAAGCTACCTGTTTATTTCTGACGACAGTCGGCGTGTGATTCTCTACCGGACGTACTGGTCTGTATTAGAGCTCTAACCCTGTGGAAGAGACTTTCAAACTGGAGTCGGAACGTCTTCAGGGGGATGGCCGGCCATTCTTCCTGCAGCGCTGTAGCAAGCGTAGTTAAGTGGTAAGGGACTTTGGGGTCCGGCGCTTCGGTAGCCGTTTCAGTTCATGCCAGAGGTGTTCCATGGGATCGAGGTCGGGGATCTGGGCTGGTCAGTCCATCTCCGGGACCCTGTTGTCCACAAACCACTCACGAACAGGAGGTGCTTTATGGCAGGGANCTGGGCTGGTCAGTCCATCTCCGGGACCCTGTTGTCCACAAACCACTCACGAACAGGAGGTGCTTTATGGCAGGGATATTTGTCACGCTGAAACACGGTTATCTTATCCGAACTAGTCTTATACCGTAGACAACACACAGCCAGTCAAAATGTCCTTGTAGTCCCAGTCCTTTCCATGAACCCCTCATCCTACCCCCACTCCCTTCCCAAAGGCACACACCTTGGGCACTATACAGGCCCGCATACTGCTACTACCCTCANCTGGGCTGGTCAGTCCATCTCCGGGACCCTGTTGTCCACAAACCACTCACGAACAGGAGGTGCTTTATGGCAGGGAGATTTGTCACGCTGAAACACGGTTATCTTATCCGAACTAGTCTTATACCGTAGACAACACACAGCCAGTCAAAATGTCCTTGTAGTCCCAGTCCTTTCCATGAACCCCCNGGATATTTGTCACGCTGAAACACGGTTATCTTATCCGAACTAGTCTTATACCGTAGACAACACACAGCCAGTCAAAATGTCCTTGTAGTCCCAGTCCTTTCCATGAACCCCCCATCCTACCCCCACTCCCTTCCCAAAGGCACACACCTTGGGCACTATACAGGCCCGCATACTGCTACTACCCTCAAACCCGATTACAGAACTGTTCGGAACTAGCAACATGGCATTATGTGTGGTTATTACAATCCTAGTTGTTGTGGAGACAATTAAAAATATTTTTCAAGTAATCCTATTCGAGGAACTATCTGTTTTGTAATAGTAACGCAGTGATCTGCTGTATCAACAATACGTGCTATAGAAAATACGATGACAGACAGGAATACAGCAAACAGTTCTGTTGGTATCGCTATGTTTGTTAACAATATTTAGATGATACCAACAACCCATCAGATGGCTGTCCCTGTTCTTGCAGTCTAGAAGGTTCCTGCAACCCAGTGTATTCATCAAATATCATAGGTTGTGTTTTTAACTGCANAATATCATAGGTTGTTTTTAACTGCAAAAAAAACACTTATTCTACTTGTATCATATATTAGTTTAAACTGTAAAAATACGTATTCGTTCACAACGCTAGGTTAGTTATGGTGATAATGTAAAGTTGGTGTGCTTTGTTGGAATATTAAGACTGAAAACGCGCATGCACATAAATTATGGCTACCCAGTGTGTGAATCAGTGGAGGGGGATGGTATTCCATGGAATTCCCCTTGTAATTTTTTTTTTTGCCTGAATGATGTATGAAAAATTATTTTCCTACCAGTAAAAGTGGTTTCCCTCCCTTTAGAGTAATAATGCATGATGATTGAGTATATGAATCACTTCCAGGTACAAATTATAACAAAGATGCTTGTTGCCTACTTCAGATGGGAAGTACTGGCTAAAAAACACAAGGACCACAGACGACTTAGTTACCGTAACTTCAATAAAAAAACAGTCGTTAAAAATAACTTGTTCCGTTTGGATTTGTATTGTTGGTTTCGAATATTTTAATGTGATATATCCCCACCATGATTACTTCAGGTGTCATATGCGACTTAAAAGAAACTCAAATCTTCACAAACTATGTGCATGTTGTTTTAGCATTCAATCATTAGTCATACCATTGTATTTATACCAAATCTCCAAAAGTCTTGATTTCTCTCAAGGAAAGTTTTTCCCCTAGGCAAAATGTTTATTTCGCATCCCGTGGTCGCCCACAAACACATTCGCAGTAACCATGGCCTCGGTCGCATGTGAGAATCGTGCCGGACGATGCCGCTGGTCGATGGGTTTTCTCGGGGATCTCCCGTTTTCCCCACCCTTCNCGCATGTGAGAATCGTGCCGGACGATGCCGCTGGTCGATGGGTTTTCTCGGGGATCTCCCGTTTTCCCCACCCTTCCATTCCGGCGCTGCTCCGTACTCACCTCGCTTCACCCTCATCGGCTTTCAAGACCTCGATGTAAAGAGTGGCCCAAGTCTCTTCACTCACTCACTCACACACCACACGGCCACACCACACTCGAATTATAGCTAATTCTTANTAGTGGCCCAAGTCTCTTCACTCACTCACTCACACACCACACGGCCACACCACACTCGAATTATAGCTAATTCTTAAACGCATTGGTTACTCGTTGCACAAAGTCCAATAACGACGGGGACTAAACCCAAATCCATCGCCATCCTACCTATTTACCACATACAAGAGACGCGTTAGGCTAAATATAAGGTTGGCGTGACTTTCAGCTTCTGAACAANATCCTACCTATTTACCACATACAAGAGACGCGTTAGGCTAAATATAAGGTTGGCGTGACTTTCAGCTTCTGAACAAGCCTCCACCGCTGGCTCGATAATTGCAAATGAACCGTCGGTTTCAAGTGTTTCGACAACGATTTGCCGTTTCTTTACATTTTATTTTGCGTCAAACCCCTCACGTTAAGGTGAGAAACCTTTCTATGTAACTCGATTATGTACTATTTTCGTTATAACTTGGTTAAAAGTAGTTCATTTAGTATATCAAAGCACTTTTTTTTAGTAACCAATGCGCTAATCTTAGTCGAAATCAAGAGATTTTGTCAGTTATGTAGTAAGAGTAGAAGTTCAAAGTTGGGACAAGGAGGCTGGTTACTGCGGAGCTTTCATGTGCACTCTAGCCCCATATTCACTCATTCTACCGTGCATGTCCATTCTTCTTCTGGTCAAACGATTTACAGCAAGACGTCTCACTTCTGTCGTTGATTAAATGTTGCCAAACTAACACAACTATAAAAAGTTTAAATATAAAATAAAATATTGAGAAAAAGGTATAGTTGATTAGCGATCCTATTTTTATAAGTGTGCGTTAGGTTAACGAGTTTACGTTAATTTAATCATTCACTGGTTTTATTTTCATAAGATATTACACTCTGCTTACCCTAGCCAAAGAATATGTTAAAAACATGCATTGTCGGGCAATGAAAATAGCGCACCACGAAGAAACCATGCGACAACCACGAAACGATGTAAATAGCAAGAGTACGGGCTGGTATGCACATGTTGGTGCGTTTGCATTTGACCGCACACCCGGCAGTGGTATTGCAAGCACCAACCAGTAGTCGTCGACACTGGCGTGCAGTCAAATAAACATTAGCACGATAAACACCATACGTTACCAAACAAAGGTACAGAAAGAAGAAGAATGCCAGGACGACAACAAAGACGTCGCTTTATGCTATTGGCAAACTTCGAAAGAAGATTCATAATCGTGCTGAAAACCACAGGGTGGCCGTATTGCCGTATAGTCCACCATTAGGATAATTGGGACTATACTGCCCGATGCTCTTGGAGGCAGTTGATACGTGAAGGTACCCAAACATGGAGGTCCGAATCAGAATGGACGAGGTCGACTGCCAGTCGAGAGGATCGACGGATCAGGAGGCGGAGGAATCCCGAGATGATCCGAGTAACGATACTGGCCAGTGTTGGGGTTCCTGTGTGCCCGCGAACAATTTCCCGGCACCTTGCGGACGTCAATCTGCGATCCCATCCCAGAGCCCATTACGTGTGCTGCCATTAGCTCTGCAACAGCGGCGGCCCCGTCTGCACCAATTGCGCTATCGAGCAGCACACTTCCCTAGTGGCAGGCATTGTGGTCTGGGGAGTCAAAGCCTCCGATAGTCGATCCGCCCTCTTCATGCTACGTGGAGCATTGACTGCCCAGATGTGCGTGGATTGAGATCCCACGCCCCCATCTGCTCCCATTTCTGGCCGAGATTCCAGTCGTGATATTCCAGTAGGATAACGTCAGACCGCACGCGGCAAGGGTCGCCCAGAACTGCCTCCTTCACATCGGAACACTACCGTGGCCTGCCCGCTCCCCTGACATGCCCCACGTCGTGCATATGTGGGACCAGTTGAAACGCCAGCTGTCGCCATGCCACAGCATCCGGGGATGTGGAACAAGCCGTCCAACAATTGTAGTCTAGTCCCGTCTGCCTCAGGACAACCTCCGGCGTCTGCTGGACTCAATGCCAAACCGTGTTGTAGCATGCATCGCAGTGCGAGGGAGTGCGGCGCACNCAACCTCCGGCGTCTGCTGGACTCAATGCCAAACCGTGTTGTAGCATGCATCGCAGTGCGAGGGAGTGCGGCGCACTATTGAAGACGGCCGTATGGCGTACCGCAGGTCCTTATGTAATTTCCCTGCTGATCTGTTTTTGTGATCACGTGTATTACTCATCTGTATCNTATGGCGTACCGCAGGTCCTTATGTAATTTCCCTGCTGATCTGTTTTTGTGATCACGTGTATTACTCATCTGTATCGCTGTCTACAGATGTTCGTTACCATACGAAGCATCTTTCTGTGCCCGCTATTTTTATGGTCCGGCAGTGTATTTCTTGCTTGATTGTTTTTGCTGCTTCGCCATCTCTGGTAGGCATTCAGTACGCGCGAACGTACTGGAGACGATGACAACTCGTCAATTACATCTATCAGCAAGGTTGCCTTCCAGAATAACTAACTAGGGTATTGTTATGGCCATAGATTACCTTAAAAACTGTGACAGTGAAAATTTATTCTGCTCTTTCTTTATCTTTGTCTTGCTAATTAGAAAATATGGCAGAAATTGTTATGCTTATTGCTCTTTTTTGTATTTGTGAAATGATTTAGGATGCGCATAAAAGATTGCAACACTGCTTCTTGGCATTAAAAAAAGTATGGTGTTTGGAGATAATACTATACATAAGACAGTTTTCTTAGTATGTCTCCAAACTACTACTGAGGATATTTTTTCCACTATTTTATCTCAACCCTTCGATAGTTAACAACTTGGAAGTATGTGCAACTAGTGCACAGCTGGCTTGCTTCTTCTCGGGCACTTCGTATTATGATTTTGTCTGCTAGTACAAGCATGATTTACGACTTCCAAAAAGTAATCTAGAGCTTGCAGCTGAAATATTGTGTTTGTGCAAGTCTAAAAAACTTTTTGATGTATCTACTAGACATCTTATCGCGAGCTGGTAAACCTAGTNTATGGCGTACCGCAGGTCCTTATGTAATTTCCCTGCTGATCTGTTTTTGTGATCACGTGTATTACTCATCTGTATCACTGTCTACAGATGTTCGTTACCATACGATGCATCTTTCTGTGTCCGCTATATTTATTGTCCGGCAGTGTATTTGTTGCTTGATTGTTTTTGCTGTTTCGCCATCTCTGGTAGGCATTCAGTACGCGCGAACGTACTGGAGACGATGACAACTCATCAATTACATCTATCAGCAAGATTGCCTTCCAGAATAACTAACTAGGGTATTGTTATGGCCATAGATTACCTTAAAAACTGTGACAGTGAAAATTTATTCTGCTCTTTCTTTATCTTTGTCTTGCTAATTAGAAAATATGGCAGAAATTGTTATGCTTATTGCTCTTTTTTGTATTTGTGAAATGATTTAGGATGCGCATAAAAGATTGCAACACTGCTTCTTAGCATTAAAAAAAGTATGGTGTTTGGAGATAATACTATACATAAGACAGTTTTCTTAGTATGTCTCCAAACTACTACTGACGATATTTTTTCCACTATTTTATCTCAACCCTTCGATAGTTAACAACTTGGAAGTATGTGCAACTAGTGCACAGCTGGCTTGCTTCTTCTCGGGCACTTCGTATTATGATTTTGTCTGCTAGGACAAGCATGATTTACGACTTCCAAAAAGTAATCTAGAGCTTGCAGCTGAAATTATTGTGTTTGTGCAAGTCTAAAAAACTTTTTGATGTATCTACTAGACATCTTATCGCGAGCTGGTAAACCTAGTANTATTGTGTTTGTGCAAGTCTAAAAAACTTTTTGATGTATCTACTAGACATCTTATCGCGAGCTGGTAAACCTAGTAATGAGCCATGAAGCCACGAAAATATTTACCTAATCCGAAATTGCTGATAGGTACTGGGGCTCTACGTGAGTTTCAACATTTCATCAGTGTTTTCCTTGTGAACATACACCGTCGCGAGTTTTACAGAGCGTCTTCTAAAAGCTTTTCGACATAAATAGCAACATCCTTGGCAAAGGATACTAACATCCTAATGTCTTCTGAGAAACGAATCAAAACAAAAGTAAAGCCTGTGTCTTCCCCAGCCACTAGAGTAGTTAGAGATATTACAGAGTACCTAGCCTGCTTATTTATTTAAATATCTGTAAAAGCTTTTCGTGGTAAAGTTAATACTTTTGAAATCAACTTTTGAAAAAAATCACACTGGCACGAAGAATCGCAGTTAAGTTTGCCAGCGAATTAATAGAAATAGTTCTAGTACTTTACGTGTTGAGAGTGTAATTAGTAAATTTATGGCTGCTGAAGTCTGTTTCTTGTTTTATGCATATAAGATTACAAATTTGCATATCGTTAATATATTTACACTCCTGAAAATTCCACTGGTTTCACTAGGACAATGCATGAATAAACTGAGACGCTCTGTGGTAGTGTAAACAATGGATATGCGTAAGGATACAAAACGAGAAGAGAAATAGATCCTACTGTTATACTTTGTTTATATTTTGGTCAAATCGTACTTGTTTTTATAATCAAGGGGGGAGAGATCTCATGATTGTAGAGCATATGGGGTAAATAAATATACTATATGGCTATATAATAAAACGTCTGTATATTACATAAAATACTTTAAGGTCGGGGGAGCATTGTTATTTTAACTACATCTTACTGAGAGACACGTTAGTAACTGTCCCACCTTGAGAAGTATCCGAAGGCTGGTGAAGAATGACGAGTTACGGCGGTCGGTACAGCAGGCTTCTTGTGACGTCCATCTCGGCCGGCGTCACATGGAGAAAGACCCCTGCTGCTGCTCTGCATTGCCNCTTCTTGTGACGTCCATCTCGGCCGGCGTCACATGGAGAAAGACCCCTGCTGCTGCTCTGCATTGCCCTCATATCGGCATGGCATAACGCAACATGGCCTCATTCCCTGGCTGGTAGAGGGGATTCCTGCTTACCGGGGTTTGGGCAATGCCAGTCCCGATTGTGGCAACTGGCGGTCCTGATTACTGCTCATAAGTGATGGCGTGTTCATGCAAGCCGCCGAATTAAGGCCTGTTCACGTTATCATGACACTACACGGGGCTTTCGAAAGTACTCAACTAACCGTGTATGGCATATATCAGTCTGCATAATTACAGGACCTTGCTGTTAGAGATATCATGCTGATACACTAAGGAAGTCGGACCGGTGGTAGCATTTCATACACTAAAAGGTTTATTTTATCTAACAAAACGCATATTTATAATGACCAAAAATGTACGTAGGATTGATTCAACCCAACGTTTCGTCTTCTGGAAAACACTGGTAACCCTACAAAGGTGTTTCGTCAACTGAAATGTTTATTCTGTTAGAGAAACAGCATCAATTTCGTTGTATTTCCAGTTTCGTTCATCTAACGAAATTTTTGTTGTAATAACTATGAATTTATTTGACCGTACGTAATAAAGTACTTTGTCAGTTGAAACAAACATTTTTCCGTTGATATTTTATGCATTTTTCTATCACAGAACATCAACTGGGTCATGAAAGTCACTGAAGTTCATAAAATGTTTTGAATTAGATAAATTGTCACAGAAATCTCTACTAATTTCCATCATTATTAAAAAAAACACGAAAATATACGTTGGGAATAGGTGTGAGATCTGATTTGCTCACCGTGCGATAATTATCTGTAGTTTTCATTGAACCACCATTGGTCACGTACAGAAAAAATATTGTCATTTGTATGAGTGTAGTTAAATAATTGTGTCTAAAAGTAAACAAGGTTATTCGGAATTATAAGCCTGAAAAGTAATAGGATTTCGTAACGAAGTACCGTAAATGTATACGCTGATAATAATTCTGCACGCCAAAACCGACGAAAAGGCTCCTTTGTCTTAACACCGTTGGCCAGGCGATTTTCGATATAACAGCATACTGTTGCCGCACAAACAGGGAGATGTTTACTTTTTCAACATGGCTGTTATTACTACTGCCAAATGTATTCGCGAAATGTCTTTGTTCCTAGTCATGACAAAGGCTGCGGTAGAACGCACGCCGGTCCGACTTAGCTGCATGAACGTAACACACTTACGTGCACGGTCACACAGGATCTTTAGAGACTTACAAGTCTAGAGTCCTGAAAATGTTACTTAACTGTAAGCACACACGCATGCATTCGTGAATGGGCCGTGGTAGTGTAACAGTCCACTCGCCTCCTACCACTCGGTTCCGTTCCCGGCGGTGAAGACCCCGGGATTTTCGTACATGGGAAACGAGGCGGACGTTGTGATTGCCCTGTGATCTTCCCAGACCTTCGTATTCCATCGCTGCCACAACCTCATCGAACATGAGTACTTCAGCAGTTTAGTTCCGCCAAAGTAGATGGATTATGGGGACTTTGGCACATCGGGACTTGGGACCTGAGCGTCGGAACAGTTCCTGCTCTGTCATTCCGGTCGGCAAGCAACCATATTGTATTTAGGTTACCTTGACCCAGACCTTGGCCCCGGTTACCTTTGACCTTGAAAACACAAAAAATCCAAAAAATATATATATTAGAAATTATTAAAAAATGTATTTTAAAAAAACTTGAATATCCGGAGATCACCCACACGCTACTCCATCCATACTCATCCCACCATCTTGGTAGGTAAATTCCACCATCTTGGTAGGTATCACGTGACATGTTATCTGTACCTTGTACAGCGTGTAACAGACGGGTCTCCTTCACATGAGTCCAGTGGTTAAACCAGGAGTATCTTCCAGAGCAACATATTTCCAGAGCAACATATAGTATGCACAGCGCCCAGAATAGTATTATATTTCAGATCATCTACAAATTCACGTCAAACATTGTAATTTGCCACTTCAGGTGTTAAGTAATCATGCTGTTCGCACCGACCAGTCCCATAATGTCTGCACCCAGACAATTATTATTAGCACCACCGTGCTTTAATTGGCTGCAGTTGAATCCAATCCAACAGAAGGAGATTACACTCCTTCCAATCGCGCTCCACCCCCTTCCAATATATTTAATTGCTCCGCGAATGTTACTCACCGGCTAACTACTCGGATGTTTTCGGAAACCTTCGTTCCGACCAATCGGCGACCTACTTTAATCGCGAGTGGGAACTATTTTCTTCCCCATTAAAAACTCTTTATAAGAGGCACCGCGAGCCCCCTCGGGAAATCAGTCATTTTTCTCGCTCTTAGAAATGTACGCGTGTTGTCCGATGTCCGAGCAGACATAAAATCCTTTAGGCCATTTTGGCATCCAGAAGGATGCGATCGCTTAGTGCCTTGGACAAACGGGATGAGTTGCCGACCTGCCGAAACATTTCTTCTTATCTACGCATTTTACGAAATTTAGACCGTATTCAAGTATTTGCCGGCCTACCTGCAGCAGGACGAAGATAAACGGGACTGCCTCCCGTGCAATGAGTGTTTCGAGGGCTGCACCACCTCGGTTCCCTACACTCCGCATCGCAGGGGTTGGGGCAAGGCCCGCCGAGCAGCCCTCGCGACGTCTGCGCCCGTGAAAGACGCCCTCCCCGTAGAAGACGGCGTCCGCGTGCAAGTTATCTACTTGCAAGCTGTACCCGTGGAAGATGTTCCCCTTCAATTAATTTGCGTGCAAGAACTACCCAGTTTGGAAACCAACCCACAACGCAGGTGCCCGATGTGTATGGACCTCAATAAAGTTTTTAATGACTTTGTAAAAAAATTTGGGAACTCGGTGTGTGCATGGGAACCTTAACAATATTTATATAACAAAAAATATTTAGTGAAAAAAACAGGTTATGCAATATCCAAGGTTTACGCTCGTTGGACTCGCACACCATCAAGCAAATTGATATCTCGTACAGTGACGAAGACTATAAAAAGAAAGATTTATTTTTTACCGCCGTGTCAATGGCAGCACCTCTACCGCACCATGCAACAGACGTACCGTCTACAGACGTACGAAACGCACGCACTAAGATGGGACGATGGAAATATTCCGTACGAGGAAATTCCGGCAATGCTGGACTCTGCCATAATTCCCTATTACCCTGTGTATGTGTTTGGAAGATACCAAGAGTCGGCGTTTTGCAATGCGTGCCCCATCAGAACGAACTTTGTAAACCTTCACAAGCATTTCTACTGCCCGCCGTTTCGATAGCTCGTCGAAACGTACACCACAAGACTTCACGAGTACAAACATCAAAGATATTGCTGTGCCCCGTGCAACGCTGACGCCCTATGATTGTGGAGTTATGATAAACCAGGGTACATTAAAAAAAGCCTATGATTAACCCATTGTTCATTTTAAAAAGATATTACTTGTGGAATGCCCTCCGAGACTCAGAGAATAAACGCGTGTAAAAAATGTTAATTGTATTATGCAGAGTAATAATAATATTGTAATGTGTGTGCATAAATAAATGTGTTTGACACAATACATAGATTTTTATTTTATCTCGAGTTATGTCCTGCTCACGTAAGTTTAAAAAAAACGCTGTTGATTAAGAAAAAATATTTAGCATATCAGTTTTGTTATAATTTAAATAAAATAAAATATTTAGTTTATCAGTTTTGTTAAAATTTAAAGAAAAAAATATTTAATGAGTCTCTAGCTGTTACTAACATAACGTATATATGTTTTACGTGTACGAACGTAATTATTAAAAAAATTAATTAAGGATTTAGAAATAATCATGTGTCGTGTACCGATGCGTTATGCTGCTTTCTAAAATGTAATCGTGGCTTGAAAAACCCCAAAAAAAAGCTTAAAGCTGTAAGGCGCAGGTAGCCTACCAGTCTTGCGTTGATGGCCAATTGGTTGCGCATCTTTGGGAACCCATAAACAAATTGTATACAAAATTGTCACCTCACAGTGGCCAAAACACGCATTTCCAGACATGGGGTTCCGTGTCATGAAATTTTCGATTTTTTTATGCTGTATGACATACTGCACAGTATCGATATTTTTTTTTAACATCTAGTATACATACAATGTACGTACATCTATATTTACATTCACGCATACCTACATACGAAAATCTGCAGAAAACATTTATTAAGTTTGTGGGTATTTTTAAGAATGCACGCTTCGACTGTAATAACGACTGTAGTCGATATTACTTAAGGCGTGACCTTCGGATCATGAGATTCCCAATACAAATCCCGTGCAACGGTGGGTATTTGGTCCATTTACAGATGATAATTCGAATTTAAGATGCGCCTGATTAGAATACAGACATAAAATCGCACGTGTTAATAGAACTAATAAAATAAATCATAATGAAACTGTACTTACTGAGCTTTTAAGGCGAATATTCTAAATGAGTATCGTAGGGGTTGGAATTTCTTTTAAAGACCTAAAATTGTATTGACGTGAAATGTGGTCCTACTTGTCAAGCAAACTTTGCGTGTCGACTATGGCCTGTTGGTTTCATGTAGCCATCGAGGCCTGCGCATGCTCCATTGCGAGCAATGACCCAAATGTTTTTAATTGGATGTCAAGCAGACAGTTCGTGAAAGGATCATTGTTATTTGTGAAACGCTTTTGTAGTTCACGAAGCAAGTAGGAAGAGAATGTCATCTATTTTTACTTGACGGAACAATTATTGGCACTCGGTGCCGGAGATTTAGGTTATTATAAAGAATAGAGACTTTTCTGAAAATAGGGAAAATAATATCTGCAAAAGTTATATGTGGTTATCAGTAACCACACTTAATACGAATTTTAGTGGGGCTTCACGTAATTTGCAGTATATACTATTAAATGTGATAATGAGGAGGGCTGTGAATATTGCAGTGTTAATGCGGTAAAACACGTAAAATGTATGTCCAATATATTTATATCGGGTCGCTAAATTGTATTAAATCCAAGAATATCTTTTGAAACCAATCCTTATTTTATAAAACGTCATTCACAGGGTATATTTATGCCGAGCCGCTAAGGTTACACAGGTAAAAAAAACAGCAATCAAACAGCGTCGGAACATCATTGAATTCTGTTGAATTACTAAAGGCTTACCTTGTCTATATTCACGATAGTATTGTACTACGTAACGTATTAACAGAATAAATATACATATAGTAAATCATATAAAAAGACGTTCACAGATGGTGTTTATCAACAGTTGACGGGTATCACCATGATACATTACAACACAGTTGGTGACCAATAATGCACAAAGACAGGAAACAAATGCGTATCGAAATCGGCTTACCTCACAGTTGCATTGTGAGAATTTGCGTCACTTCAGTGTGCCACGTGAATTTGACTATGCAGATTTTTGTGATGCATGAGTGCTTTTACGCGTGTTTTATTGCAGTTCATTCTGTTTGATGCGTTAAATCAAATAATTGTGCGAAAATGCTACTGTTTCTGTCTCATTATGTCCACGGTAAATTTTAAAATATAATATTTGTGCGGTTGAGTGTCTGTGGAGTTTCGACAAACTGAACAGACATTAACGTGTCGTGCTTATTCATCTACGATGTATGATTGCCGATTCAATGAGTGAGTAAAGTAATAAACATTTGGAGTTTTAGCATGCAATATGTAATGTAGCTAATTATTACTGTGTAATATTGCGTGTGGGTGTGTTAATTGAAGGGCTTACGTAATGTTTCCACCAGTCATGTAAAATGCACTAGATCTTACCAAATTAAAACTAACTTCACGATAGGTGAATCACAAGGGTTGATGACCCTTCGCGAGCTTGCTTGTTATTGTTTCGGCACGTTTTATTATTTGTGGTGTATGCATATGACAGGGTTTTGAATTTTGTAGTATGTCGTCAAGGGTTTAGATATTTCTGGGTGTGTAGCTATTTTATATGTAACATGCCTAACAGAATTGAACCTTACTTCACGATGTGTAACTCACAGGTGTTCTATGAACTGCCGCAAGAAGATATACGGTATGGAGTGTTGGCTAACAGTACCCCTTTATTTACATATCGTGAAGTTAGGTATTGTTCAGTTAGGTCTTTTTGCATTTAACGTATTTACATAAGAAAATATAACGATAACGTACATATTTTACACATGTTTTACCCCACAATTTCCCTGTTCTTCAAAGCCCTCCTATAGTATTTGTTTTTTTGTATTGATAATATGTTGATGCCCCCTAGTAAATTCGTGTTCTGTGTAATTAGTAGAGTGGAATTATACCACTTTTCCGTGAATATTTCTTTTGTTTTCAGAAAAGTTGCTATTCTTTACAATTGCCAAAAATTGAACTAGACCGCTGTAACTTAGGGCATTTATTTTTCTGTCGTGAATTTGCTACACTCTTACATAAATTTGCTTCGCTGTTTAGCTGAATTTCAGTGATGAAAAAAAGTCGCTTTTATTCAATTAAGTTAGAGTGGAGAGTGGAGAGATTTCGGCGGCTCTGAACATCGAGGTCTTGAGGGCCGATGAGGGGGAAGCGAGGTGAGTATGGAGCAGCGCCGGAACGAAAGGGCGGGGGAAACGGGAGATCACCGAGAAAACCCATCGACCAGAGGCATCGTCCGGCACCGGCACGATTCCCACATGCAAAAAAGCGGGAGCGAACCCGCCTGGAATCGAATCAGGTTCGCCTAGGTGGGAGGCGAGTATTCTAACTACTGCACCACCGCGGCCCCGCTTAAGTTAGAAATTTAACTTCAGATATGAACACCTTATCCCTAGGTCAGAAGGTTTTGTCATACCGCTGGAATTTACGTCACCTAAGATTAATATTTTCTTCTAAAGAATTTAATATTTATATTTATAACACCCGAAATTTCTAGCAGATGTTTGCGGTAATTTTATAATGCACTCCTTCCAACATTTATATTACTATGAGAATAGAATTCAAATAATCTGAAATTTTTGCTTGGCTGCAAAAATGGTACGTATTCTTCGAGATATTTTCATTTATTTTCTGAAGAAGAAGCCATAAAACTTTATGTACTTCCTTGTAAAATTCCCTAGTGTCGTGTTGTAGTATCCGTGTAGTCATAAACTCGCTTTCCAAGAACTTTATTTTCTGGCTTCGCGCGGGGCCATTTTTTTACACGGTTTATTAAACCGAAAGCGGTCGTTAGATGCGTCGTGTTTCCGAAGGGGAAGAATTTGTAAATTAATAAATGAGGAGGGCGAGCGAGAGTACGGCATTTGCCGAAAACGAAAGATCCCATAACTTCTTCGCAGGCGAGAGATATTCTTTCCCTTAGTTTACGTCCCATTAACAAACTTGTGTGTGCCCTTGTTGCCCGAACGAGGCTTCGACTCGTGAACTAAGTGTTTATAGCGGATCGTGAAATGCAGAAGAGGCGATAAAAATATTATGCTTGGATATTGCCTCTGCCGGCAATATCACTCAAGGAAAACTTTTAGTGACAGTTACTGTCGGCACGTATCTGTGTGTGTGTGTGAAGGGGGTGGGGGGAGGAGGATCAAGCTAACGGTGAAAGTTCACGGCATTGCAGCTGTGGCCCAAGCCCTCATAGATAAACGCGACAGCCACAAATGCCGCAGTTCTGTTCCTAGGAAGAAATCTCCCGCGTTCATGCCAAGTCGTCGCTTAGCTCCTGCCAGTGTTACAAACCCAGTGGATTCTCCGCTAGATCAGGTGGATTTTAATTTCTAACTAGTGGGCGAAATTATTATCTAGTGGTCAGTGGATAATCTAATCGATTTTTATTTTTTTTTTTTTTCCCCTAAATTGTTGGTGGCGTGTGGATAACAGCTTTCCGGGAGAGAAAAAAATCACATCTGGAGTAACAAAAAATTATATTTAATTATGTACATGATGAGTGGATAAATATTGTTAGCATACTTATGTGGTTTTCATTCATGAATGTGTGCATTTCATCATTGTGTTAATTCGTTATGTGGTCGTTTCTAATTCAATCTCTTGCTGGCATTATCACTACTGCAATTACATGATGTGCTCATCTGTGTACATTTACTTGTGTAAAATAGAGAATAGTTTTAAAATATGTTAAACTATTATTTTAAGTTGGATTTAATTTACGTGGTCTGTTATTATTCGAAATATGATTAAATATATTTTCATATCCTAGTGTATTCTGGTGTATTTTTACTTGTAGCCTATATATGTATATCTTCACTGCTGTCTGTATAAAATGAAGTAGAGATAATAAATGGTTTAAAATATACTTATTATTATCACGGGTTGCTACTATTACAGACAGTTTGGATTAAAAATCACAGCTATAAAAACGTCAATTTAAAAATTCGTAGAAATTTTGAAAAAGAAAATGTTTTAAATTTTAATTAACGTCATGTTACTTTCATACAACCATTCACATAATTTGTAGAGAATTTGTAGAAGAATTTGTAACATAATGGGCTATTTAAAAAGGTTTCACGCGTCGCCACCGTACAGAAAGATGTATGAATAATGTTATTGACGGGTGAATCATGTTTCTTATTGTGTATTTTTGTATTTACGTATGACTGTCATTGCATCCACTGTAGTTTAGAACTTTAAAAATTTAGGTGTCCTTCAAGGCATTAGGAATGTACCAATTTTGGTGTAATTGTATGGAAGGCAACAAAAATAATTCTGTTCCAAGCACGTATACTACATACACTGAAGAACAAAAAAAACTGGTACACCTGCCTAATATCGTGTAGGGCCCCCGCTAGCACGCAGAAGTGCCGTAAGACGACGTGGCATGGACTCGACTAATATCAGAAGGTATGCAGGAGGTAATTCACATCATGAATCCTGCAGGACAGTCCACAAATCCAATCTGCGCCAATTTGAGAAAGGGTTGTACGTCTGTCACGTTTAATGATTCTCGTCAGTCGTCATTTTTCCGGTTCTTTCACGGTCTTTTCCCGGCCGCAGCGATGTCGAAGATGTGATTTTTTACCGGATTCCACGCTACACTCGTGAAATGGTCGTACGCGAACATCCAACTTTTATCGCTACCTCGGAGATGCTATGTCCCATCTCTCGTGCGCCGACTATAACACCACGTTCAAACTCACTTAAATCTTGATAACCTGCCATTGTAGCAGCAGTAACCGATCTAGCTGCCGACCGCATCGCGTTACTCTGATTGGTTCTATACCTATGTTATTTGCATACGCACGGCTATACCAGTTTTTTTTATGCACATGCGTACACACTCGCATACAGTACGGAGGCAGATGGGGCAGATGTACCTCGAGCTCTGGTTCGATTACTTGTGGCATCAAGACCGGATATTCATTCACGCATGGGAACGTAGTGCACGCAGCCGAGGGCCAGTGGATTTTTCTCAGGGTTCTCCCGTTTCCTTTGTCCTCGCATTTCGCCGCCGCCCCGCCTGACAGTGGTCTCGTTCTGTGTCAGTCTTCATGGACGACAGGCAACTACTGACCCACAANCTGGTTCGATTACTTGTGGCATCAAGACCGGATATTCATTCACGCATGGGAACGTAGTGCACGCAGCCGAGGGCCAGTGGATTTTTCTCAGGGTTCTCCCGTTTCCTTTGTCCTCGCATTTCGCCGCCGCCCCGCCTGACAGTGGTCTCGTTCTGTGTCAGTCTTCATGGACGACAGGCAACTACTGACCCACAAAGTCATCTTAAAGACCTCTCCACTGAGCGGTATAGTCACCCTGCAGTGTGAAACGTATTGAGTTGCCCGGCCGAGGGTGTGGCGGGATGGACGGTGAGTTAAACTGGGTATAATAGGCTGTTCAAGGTCAAATAAGCTCTTTTGATAGCCCTGCTTGAAATCTACTTGTATTCTCACTGTGTCCTCTCGGCTTGCAAGGGCCACCTCAGAGGTGGGAATAATCACGCTGACCGACAATTGTGTCGGGGGTGTTACCACTCCTAGCATCATAGGTTGGCAGGAGACTTAGTCGCGAGACGGACTGGTTATGCGCAGGTTACAGCCTCTGCCAGCCCAAGGGAACCCACGCCTCCTTGTGGTACCGCTAGGTGACCCCCTTGGGATCAGCAAACGTGGGATACTCCCGGGGCCTTCCCTATGCCGTGTTTTAAAACTAAAAGGGGTATCTGCCTCACTTGCTAAACTTGCAGTCACTGGCAATCGTGATGGTGGTGGTTGGTGGCGGGCCGGTCGACTCATTTACGGTCAGACCGCTGGGGTCCCAAGACTATGAATTTCATAGTGAAGAAATTCAAAAGTATGGAAATGGTCATTGAGGAGGGAGAGGGTTAGGGGCGTTAGTCCACCCTGCCAGGAGAACCCACAACTGTCATGAAAGGAAGGAGTAGCACGGGCTGACCTCCATCCCGTTAGAGGTTTCCTTTAGTTCCTGGGCCTCTCGGGGTGCGAGTCGTTAACAAGTACCAACTCGCATCCCTGGCCGGGGGGAGGGACGCCTACGAGGTCAGATGAGGCAGGACTCGTGCTCACAGTGATTTAAATATTCGTCTATGGTGGTGGATAGTTTCTTTCTCTTAAAAAGGAGAATAGCTACGTCCAGTGAGGCAGGTGGCTAAAATAATGGGCCTAGTGGTGGAAGTGGACACGGGGCTCCGAAGGCCAGGAGAATCCCCTACTCTTCCGAGGTGGTCGGTGCCCATAGAAACCACAA
>NQII01001755.1:199577-210407 GCA_002778355.1 Clitarchus hookeri | reverse complement strand
TTTTTTTTTTTTTTTTTTTTTTTTTTTTTTTTATCACGTCCACAGTGTGAGAATGTGGTTCGTTGGTTGCACCTCGGCGTTTTCTTCCAAAACTGTTTCCGTTTTGTTTTCACGAGGCGGGAGAATTCGTAGGGAGTAGCCCTAAAATACAACTTTAGCGGGGTTTCAGAAAAGTTATAAGTTACCACGAACAGACTTTATGTGTGTCTTTCTATATGCACTGTAAAGAGTGAGATTGAACTGGCGGTATACGACGCATACCGTCATATATTATCAACTACAGCGCTATGCGTATATATGTGGAAATAGCATTGACAACACAGTATATCGTAACTTTAATAGTCCTCAATAAGATGTATACACATATGGATAAGCACACGGTTGACTGGCCGCTTTTGAAACCAGCCTTTGAAAGATGTTGCTATCCACACTTGCATTTGTTTCAATGGCCACACTGACTTGCGAGCGCCCAGTAAAGTTGGTAACGACGGAGGTAAAGTAGTTCTACATCTTAAAATTGAATTAAAACTGCCAGATAAACATGTGTGGATACTGAAATAATTTATTTTGAAATTTTTATGCATGTGAGTGTCATAATTAGCAAATTTGTAAAATACTCATTTTTCTAATCATATCACGGTTTCATTTGACCGACGCAATAATAGTGTGACCAGGCCGTTGGCAATGTTAATTTNAATTTTTCTAATCATATCACGGTTTCATTTGACCGACGCAATAATAGTGTGACCAGGCCGTTGGCAATGTTAATTTTACATGTGGCTAGAAGATACACAATGTGTATGTATGCAAGTATATCTTAAGTATAGCTTTAAAAAGTGCTCAGTTTACCAATAATAGCATATACACAGGCGGATAGGCAAGTCAAATGAAAACCTTAATTTTTTTTATCGAATTTATTGAGCATAAGTGGTACACAACTTTATCATTTTTCTACACAGTCTCCGCCACGTTCAATGCAAGTCCTCCAGCGCTTACAGAGGAAATAGATACCTCTAGATAAAAGTTTTTGGAAGGAGATGAGGCACTATTGGCAGAGTTCCCTCTAGGCATGTAGTGCTCAAACACTACGCCTCGTCCATCCAAAAAGAGGCTCAACATAATCTTCCCTGCAGATGGCTGTGCCCGTAATTATTTGGGTTTTTATGATGAGGAATGGCGCCATTCCTTGCTCGCTCTCTTTGTTACCAGTTGATGGTAGTTAAGCCAGGCTTCGTCTCCAGTAATTATTCTCGCAATGAAGCCATCGTTATCTGCTTCAAAGGGCCACAAAAGTTCTTCGCAAACTTCAACACGTCGCTGTTACAATTCTGGTGTCAACTTCCGTGGCACCCACCTTGCCGACAATGCATTACCGTACTGAATCGTCATTCGTCGACCAATTTCAATAGGTTTCGCACTTTCACTACCAAAAAAAGAAATGAANCATTACCGTACTGAATCGTCATTCGTCGACCAATTTCAATAGGTTTCGCACTTTCACTACCAAAAAAAGAAATGAAGCTGTTCTTGTTTCGTGCCTGTCTGATGTGGGGCAGCCATTGTTACTGACACTGTGATGGTGTTTGCTTATATGCACTGCCCTGCCACCTATAGGACGTTCCTTGAAGCATTTGTAACAGTACTGCCAACTTACAGGACAGTGGCACGCAATTTCGAATTTTTGTTACAATTTTAAGTTTTTTGTTTTATTCTCACTCGCACACGCACTTGCACACATAAATATACAAAATCATCGACACACGAAAAGACGTTACCATAGCCACAATGATTTAATTTATTTTTGTTTTAATATTTGATATATTGTTATCATTATATTTCGTAATATTCCTTCAAATTCTGTTTAAATGAAAATTATCTGTTATTAAGACGGTTCATAGATAAATGTACTTCGTAATTTGAGGTATCTGGTTCTTGTTTAATTGAAGTTGGTTCAGTGTAGTGCCGGGAAAGGAACGGAGGCTCCTATGAATAAATGCGGTGGTGTGAATGATTCTTCACCTCCGGTTATCTCCGATAGTTAACCGGTTTTCCGTAACCAATCGGTGGACCGGAGGACATACGGAGGTAGGAGAAAAGGAGGGGAGGAAAGACTTAACGCAATGCTCTCTACCTTCAACATTCACTATGCAAGTATTCACTACTCAACGCAACGCATTTAAGAGCTGTTCTCCGATGAGGTAGTGGACGAACGGCAACCGACAAGAAAGTAATACTGTTGTGCATAAGAAAGTTGGATAAGTTTGAAGTTTAATGCGACAAAATCACGACAAAGTACAGTACCTATTCTATATTTGGTGGGTTTCCAACACAGGCACATTAACAAAGTGCAATAAAATGATATTTTTTATGTCCGCAGTACCTAATCGATTGTACAGTGTGTACACGTAATTAATAACCAAGTGGCACACAATGCCAAGAAAACCATTTTCGAAACGGTTGAACCAAAAAAAAAACCAAAGTGCAAACTTTGAGGTAAAATCTATGCTACTGGAGGTAGGACGTCGAACTTGATGGACCGTGTAAAACGGGCGCATAGGGAGAGTCTAGATGAGGTTACCACAAGTACAGGTAGAGCGGCAGTGCTTTTGCTGTATCGGTATATGGACGCAACAGTGAAGATAAATGAAATTGGAACAAAGTTTGACCACGTTCTTGGCGACTAACACGCAACCCATATCTGTCGTAGAGGAGAACGGTTTCAAAAAATTTATACGCGATTTATATACCCGGTATGAACTTCCATGTCGCTGCACTTTATCGGAAGTATGTACATACAATGCACAACATATTTGTACGTAATGTATATGTTGAGGAATACTGGTTACATTTACGAGGTTCGTAATGTATTAGCAAACGTTCGTGTATTTTAAAAATCCTGTTTCAGATATTCGTGCCCACACTCTGTGAAGATATCGAGGCACAAGTNACAAACGTTCGTGTATTTTAAAAATCCTGTTTCAGATATTCGTGCCCACACTCTGTGAAGATATCGAGGCACAAGTGGCTAGCGATTTGGCAAAAGCCAAGTATGTCACGCTTACTATTGACTGCTGGACGTCGAATAGGCAGGACAGTTATTTGACTGGGACAGCCCATTTCGTAGTCAACGGCGAATTTAAGTCTGCTTCTCTTGACGCATCAGTCATCACAAGAGAACACACAGCTATAAATCTGGCCAATAACATATCTAACGTGATATATTTTCTGTATATAGTGGTAAATAACAGCATCGCTGAAACAGGGCGTCTTGATGCGCTACTCTGTCTATGTTCTGATATTTTCAGACATTTCGAGTAAGTGTATGTTCACTCTAAAGTTACAATTACTTGTAGGTCCGGTATTGCTTTTGGGTGAAGGGGTATTGTCATTAAAAACGAGATGATGTTCTTCAATTCGTAATCTATTAATTGGGCATATTTATTACTAGACAAAGCCATATAGCTGCATACAAACTAAGGAATATCCTAAGGGAGGCAGTAGGTCCAGAGTTGAGACTCGTCCAGCAATTCTTAACGTGCTGGAACTGTAAGTTATTTATGATCCATAGTTTTTGGAAGTAAAGCATTATATCGTACAAGCACTTGCGGACATCGTAAATGCCCTACGAACTCTAACAGGTGGGAAACTATTTAAGTCCTTATTGACTGTTGCTGTGTGCCACGTTTTTGCTCCAGAGATATATTACAATTATTATTTCAGCCGAGGAATGGAAAATCCTTGAAGAAACATCAGTGATCCTATCTCCATTACAGAAGATGACGGCGATGTTGTCAGGGGGACGGTACATTACCTCTCCAAAGATAATTCCTCTAGTGCGTGGTCTCTTTCTTCAAGTTGCCGGGGTGTCTCCCGAAACGGAAATCGGGAAAGATTTCCAAACCAATGTTTTGGGAGCTGTAAGAGAAAGACTGTTCCAATATGAAAACCGTTCGGTTGCTCGAGGGTCAACTCTCTTAGATACTAGATGTAAGAAAAGGCCTTTAGAGTAGCCGACCATGAATAAGAAGCGCGTCTTCAGGTCGGTATAGGTATTTCGCTCATTATATGACACACTTATATTATATGTGGTTATTTCCTTTATAATTGACATAATAATAATGCATATTTCAGGTGGACAAGGAGTTCAAAACTCTACTTCAAAAGACGGAAGCATGGAATGACAATAACGAGCCATCCACTGAAACACAAAGTGGCTGGGAAGTTTACGATCTGCTGAGATTCGTGGCTGAAATGGTAGCACAACATACGCGTACTAGCACCGCTACATCGGATGCTGCCATTACCTTGCACCAATATTTGGAGATGCCGCCCCTCTTGAAAGTACAGCGGATCCAGTGAGATATTGGTCCGAAAATCATGGCAATCCGCTCCGTGAGATAGCGTTGGGATTATATCTCGTTGTCCCTGCCACTTCAGTTCCCGCTTAAGANATCATGGCAATCCGCTCCGTGAGATAGCGTTGGGATTATATCTCGTTGTCCCTGCCACTTCAGTTCCCGCTTAAGACATGTTTTCCGCCGCAGGGAAAATTATTTCTGACATGTTTGTTGCCCGAGCGAGCTAGAATTGATTTTTAACCATACCAACTCGCGATGCATGGACCAAGTGTTCAATTATTATGTTGATATGGTATCCTCCTTATTATAATAATGATGTATTGATTAATTTATCAGACAGGTGTTCTTCTGTGTGAACAACGAAACAGGATCTAACGCGATCAAGATGTTGGTATTGGCTTGCANTTTATCAGACAGGTGTTCTTCTGTGTGAACAACGAAACAGGATCTAACGCGATCAAGATGTTGGTATTGGCTTGCATTTGATGTTGACATGCTACTTCAGTAGGATTAAAGGCATATAAATTATAGTACGCAATTGGAAATAATATGTGCATCGTTGAATATCGTAACATACCCCCCGTATATTCAGTGTCTTGTATTTAAACTGCGCGCCACAATTTCAATCTGAGAACTACCGGAGATCTCCGGATAAACATTAGAAACAACTGCTCCGTTCCGCTCTTGTCTTTCCCAGCTCCAGTTCCGTGCACCCCTCATGAAGAGCGAAGACGACATATTCTAGACATGAAGAATCTGACTTCCAATCCCGGATACAGAGACAAGATTATACGGTGTATAGCGATCAAACCGAAATAACACCGAAATTCATGTTAACACAATACACCGCATAGCATCGAAATTTAAGTTAAGACACAAAAATAAAACTAAATTTGCAAAAATGCTCAATATGATTAGTAAAACCTCAATTATTTCTCCTAACAAATTATATTCCAAATATTTTTTTTGTAAAATACTGACACAAACTACACATTATCTAGAAACTTCAACGGTTGTACCAGAAAATGTTTTAATAACTAGAATAGGTCTGTTATTTTACTTTCAATAAAATCCTTACACCTGTTTAAGTAGTTCTTTAAATGCTACATGTTACAAATTTTGCGTGAGTATGTTGTTTAAATATGCAATTTTGTTCACTTTATAGAGCGATCACAAGAATGAAAACAACACCGAAATTTCAAATGTTTAAAGCGAAACTAAGATGGAAAAAAAAACCATAAAATCTTCCCCCTACCGATAAAATTTTTGCACCGGAATAAGTTGGTAAGTTGGCTCAGTGGTGAATGCAGAAATTTATGTGGAGGGGGAAGACGGGCCCCTTCATTGATAAAGCAGCGCCTATAAAAAAATTTTGAACTTATTTTTACCGTCTTCTTATGCCGTTTTATTTATCTCATTTCTCATTTTAAATTTACTATATGTTTTTATTTTTTTATTATGTGTCCCACATAATTTGGGAGGGGGGATGTTGAACCCGGAACCCCGTCCCCCTCCCATCCACGCCCCTGGATTGGCCAGAAACGAGGAGGGCGGTACACACAATACTATATTAATGAGTAAGCATACCTATAGCTGAGTTTGCTATTTTCGGGAAAGTTATTTGCCGTCTTGCCGAGAAAAGCGATAGCCTGGAGTGTTTGGCCGCCGTCCGTCGGGGGCGCGCTCGCACGCCCACGCCCACGCGGCTAATGATCTGGACGCCATGTTTATAGTGGCTTCCTCCGGCGAGCTGCATCTGTTTGCCGGCAAACACGCGCTAATGACCGCGTGCAGATGCGACCGGACCTTCCGCCCCCCCCCGCTGGCGGCTCCAGCGCAAGGAAAGGGACGCACTACGCGGCCACTTGCGAACCGCGCCGAATATTCCAGAACTTAGCCTCAAAGAAACGTATCTCCAGTAAGTAAAGACAAAATAATAATGTCGTTGTATTTATAACCATTTTATGTTCTAGTCACATCATATAAGTAACATTTTTAATATGTGAGTGAGTGGAAGAGATTTCGGCTGCTCTTAACATCGGGGTCTTGAGAACCGGTGAGGGTGAAGCGAAGGTGAGTATGGAGCAGCGCCGGAATGAAAGGGCGGGGAGAAACGGGAGATTCCCGAGAAAACCCGCCGAACCGCGGCATCGTCCGGCACGATTCCCACAGGCGAAAATCCGGAGTGAACCGGCCAGAGATTGAGCCCGGTTCGCCTTTGGTGGAAAGGCAAGCAGGCTAACCGCTCGGCCACCGCGGCCCCGATTATCACAAGTTTTTTTATACTTATGTGTTAACGTAAAAGTATGTAACTAGCCATCTGCTCTACGAAGCTTTGTTGAAGAATGGAGTCTATGAAAGTTATTTACTACGTGTGATTGGATTGTTACCTCACCCACGTGTGACTTTCGTGTCGAAATATTTGCACGCCACCTTCTGCATAAAAATAAAAATAACCGAACTTTTTTTTNCCCACGTGTGACTTTCGTGTCGAAATATTTGCACGCCACCTTCTGCATAAAAATAAAAATAACCGAACTTTTTTTTTGCACAACAGTGATAAACAGGATGCATCTAAACACGGCCGACAAAATTCAACTGCAGATTAATCACGAAAAAAGAAGTTGAAAACATTTTACGGCCTACGGTCTAAAGTGAACTCTAAGGGCAGTGCACGTCTTCGAAACACTAGTTTATTGCAAAAATTTCAAAAAAAATTTAAGATGGAACACCAAGTGTTTGGATAATGTGTTAACTGAACAAATATCTTCAAACACCACAATACATTCCGCTGTTATCAAATAATTTAATGTAAATAATCAAGGCTATCACACTTATTTCGAACAGACCTCAATGANCCCACGTGTGACTTTCGTGTCGAAATATTTGCACGCCACCTTCTGCATAAAAATAAAAATAACCGAACTTTTTTTTGCACAACAGTGATAAACAGGATGCATCTAAACACGGCCGACAAAATTCAACTGCAGATTAATCACGAAAAAAGAAGTTGAAAACATTTTACGGCCTACGGTCTAAAGTGAACTCTAAGGGCAGTGCACGTCTTCGAAACACTAGTTTATTGTAAAAATTTCAAAAAAAATTTAAGATGGAACACCAAGTGTTTGGATAATGTGTTAACTGAACAAATATCTTCAAACACCACAGTACATTCCGCTGTTATCAAATAATTTAATGTAAATAATCAAGGCTATCACACTTATTTCGAACAGACCTCAATGANGTACATTCCGCTGTTATCAAATAATTTAATGTAAATAATCAAGGCTATCACACTTATTTCGAACAGACCTCAATGACGCGATAGCATATTTGGGATTTAAATGATGGGTTATTAACCAACATGTCACAATTAACAAAAAAAATTTCATATTGTGAAAATACTTTAAGCCTCGCCGTTTCCGAGTAATTCGTGTTTTACTTTCAAAATAATGCTTTCCGATACCTGGCAGGTAAACAACACGCACAGTACCAAATAACACAGTGTTGTGGCTCTCGAAGAGAGAGGAAGATTCCAGAGAGAGGTGCATAACAATAGCACCGTAATAAACGTGCTTCAGGTCCAATTTCAAAAAAATATACCCACCCTTAGAATTCACTTTATGCCATAGGTTGATATACAATGTTTTAAACTTATTTTTTTCGTGATTAACCTGCAGTCGAAGTTTGTCGGTAGAATTTAGATACGATCTGTATAAGATCCTACGAAAGTTTTTCATTTAACAAAATTATATGGAAAAAATGCGCTTTTGTCAAGACTACAACTTAACTTGTGTATCACTAAAACTTGAAATTAGAATTAAATTATATTAGTAAAGGTGTTATCTATACAGGATGTTCTAAAATCGAAAGCTCAAACTGCAGGACGTGATTCCCTATGAAAAATAAGGTCGGAAATATACAGGACACCGAACACCTAAAGGGAATATTAAAGGATATATGAGCCTGCGAATATTGGGTTTTGAAAACTTATTTCCGCTGAATGCCTTGTACAGCACCTACATAGTCCGCAGCAGAAAGGTGACTTATGCTTCGCATGTCGCAGAGACACGTGCGTAATGCTGGCCGTCCTCGGTCTGTGCGCACTGTTCGGCTTGAAGAAGTGCTACATCAGCACATCAACGACGCACAGTGTTCGAATAGCTCAATTTACAAGCTAATTTGCGTTCTCAACAGAAATAAATGTATTTATATTCAGAATGTTATTATCTTAGGCAGATACACCTTAAACCAAAGTGTTTGTGGAAATATATTTCATAGTAAAAATTTTGCTTTTAGTAATTTGACAGTATTATTTTCTGTATCACAAGTGGTTATAGTAACTGTGTAATTTTATACGCCATGATATTTGTAAACATAAAACCAAACATAAATAAACCACGTACATTATTTCACAAATGTCACGTATAATCTCTAATTTCGTCACTTGACGACTCTTCGGAAGAAGGTTATGAAACGTGCTGACCTGGAACGTTCGTGCGAATAGCTCTGAAGTCTCTAACAGATTCGAAACCTCGCCAGTTATAAGTGGCTGTGTTTTTTATCGGTAGTGGCCTGGTGGAAGATATGAGGATATCCGCAGATAATAGGAGTATATGGAGTAAGCCTTCTTGTTTATTTTTTTCCCTCCCTATTTTTCTCGTTTTGTGTTCACGGCAGTACTTGCATTTATTGTGTCTTGCTCCCGAAGCCTTTTCGCTCAAATGCTTAATAGAGGCAACAGAGAGTCCATGACGTCAGCTCCGTGGATAAATATATTTTGGACACTTGCCGGCATCTTGTATTGTGGATACTTGACGACGAATATCCTAGCACTGTCTAGAGCATACTGCCTGAATTACTGTGCGAAACTTGTAGCCACAAGACGGAGCTCGCGAAATTACTGAAAATCTGGTGATTAGCTCTTCGTGAACGCCCGTTATTTCCGCTGCAGCTGTTGGGTTCTCGAAAAATCTTCTGGCCGTACTGCCGCCGTTAGTGTTTCCAGAGCTTTGCTTGACTACATCAATGATGAGACCAGTTTTCTGCCGAAATTTGTCGGTAACGTCACGTTTCTTTTCTTCCGCTTTTGCTTCACGATTTGCTTGCACTCGCCGCGTTTTCGTTCGTGATCTGTATGAAATATGCGGTACACACTCAAAGAGCTCGTTATGCGCATGCAAAATGGATGAAAGAAACTTGCACAACAGCATGCGTGTTGCTCCGTGATTGATGCCTGTATGCATACAAATAATACTTTCCACACCTATACGCACCTTCAGAGTAGTCTCATTAGAAAATTAAATAAATATGACACAATAATTACAAACAATTGCAACGAAACAAATTATTATATTTTTTTGTCATTGAACTAATGAAATTGTAAATATCGTGAAACAATAAATTATTTTCTAAGTAATAATAACTCGGCATTATAATGGTACACGTGACATTAAATACTAATAATAATATTAGGGCTCTTATCTGAAGGACCATTAGCTATGTTAAAGTAAATACTTTGACGAAAAACGCCCAGAGACTTGCAAGACTAACGACTGAAACACAGCAGTAACAAGACGCAACTGAGCCTATTGTTTCTTGATTCGGTGCATGACTTTTCAGGTTGTAGCAGGCTATCCTCGCCCGTCAAATGCACCAGTTTTGACTTGTTATGCCTATCCAAATATATTGACTCATAACTAGGGCAGTGGTTTCGAATTTTAGAAAACACAATATAATTACAAATGAGCTCCTAAAGGTTACTAAAGGTTACTTTTCGAACACCGTCCGACATTCCCTTCACTAGTACACGCTCCAAAGCGCGTCAAATGGGCGTGTCCCATTCAACCGCGTGGGACGTACTGTGGGTACATCGCCGCCATCCCTACCGCTGGCAGGAAGTACAAGGCATTCGGCGAATATACGTTTTCAAAGCCCAATTTTCACAGGCTCATATGTCCTTTAATATTCCGTTTAAGTACACGATGTCCTATATCTATATATTTTCGACTTCATTTTTCATAAGGAATTACTTCCCGTGGTTTGGGCGTTTAATTTCCGGACATTCTGTATATTTTACATTCTTGTATCCCACTTTATTATACACGACGAATAACAAACGCTTTTCTTCGACAAAAAAATTAATGTTTGTGATGTCGTTGGAGGGTGCTCCCCGACTCAAATTAGTGGTCAGTTCCGCCATACTCGGTGTCCAACCCCTGCACACGCGCATACACGGAGCAATGAAGACCACGCCAGTCCACAACCCCTCGTCCCAGAAGATCGCCCGGGAAGAGTCGATTGCGAAAAGAGCGAATCCGGGGGGGTGGAGGGTAATAGACGGCGGCCCTGGGGAATGCTCAGCCGGGGGAGAAATTAGACGATTAACGGCTCCGGTCTTTCCGGTAATAGAATAGACCCTCCTCCACCCGCTACGTCCCTGACATCGTTGCAGCCAGAACCCCCCCCCCCC
>NQII01001755.1:180542-199564 GCA_002778355.1 Clitarchus hookeri | reverse complement strand
CCTTCCGAAATCCCCTGCTCTGTGGCCCGTGCTACTTCGTCAACCCGCCCCTTCCCGGTAATTACCGTCTAGTGGCGTGAGAGCCGAAGGTGTTTCTCGCGGAAAAGCACAGCTTGCTTGCAAAGCACGGCAAATACCAGGGTTATAAATTGTGTTTTATTGCTGGGGCGGGTAAACTCGTTTTCGAAATCCTGCTCCAGCCGGCCATGCAACCGTAGACTAAAGGGCCTGCCGCACTTGATCAGATGCGCATGTCTGATCTGACCGCGCTGTCGCAGTCACGGCGTTGTATCGGTCCACGCGACCTGTGACGACGGATGCTGATGATGCAGACGTGAAGTGAGGTGCTGGCCGACTGGAGACGGCCAAACTTCATCTTTCGAGGTCAGACAGGACGGAACGCGCCATCGGCATCTGACGTCATCAGCGCCGAAACCAATGAGATGCTTTGTTTATACACAGAAAAGATAAAGCGCGCGGAAAGGCACGGCTCTTACATAACCTATTTAATAGCAGCTATATTCGTTTACTTGTCTCGATATGAAGAGCTGGACGGTTTGCTAAGTGACGGAGTGTGGATAAGGTCATTTTTATATGATATCAATGACAAGCAATATGATATACGGCGAAGAAATGTTGAAACAGACAGCGAACGGTAGTATAGAAAAGTAAACAAAAATGGCGACTTGTTTTTTCCAACTGCATCCATCAGACAACCTCATTGTAGCGCGCAAGGCTCGTCGTGATCGGGAATATGTGTGAACTGACAGCACGGTCAACAAACCACTCGGACTAACACGTCTGCACAATAAAATTGTGGTAGGGCCTTAAATATGTAGTAGACCGATTTTCGTCTTTTGCACACGCCCCCGACATTCACCCGCCCATCACCAATGCAACTGCCATAGTGATATGGCCCGCAGTTATGAACGATTTTTTTTTTTTTGCGTTTGAATTTCCAACTTACTCACGCTTTTAAATGAATGAAATACTCATTTAATTGCATTTAGTTGCTTTTAAACTAGGTAGGAGTAAGTGTACAAGCATCTCAAAGCTCTCACACTTGCATAAATAGTATTCTAACCTCAAATCATTTCCACGTTGTTGTTGATATTGTTACTGGCAGAGAAGCAGTCAAATCTTTGAACATGGAGATCGGCTACTGCGCAGGTCACATGGGCACTCTACTTCATTTTTTTCCTGTACGGATGCAACCTGCAAAGTATTTGTGTTGAAATGTTGGCAGCAGTTTCAACACGCTGAATCATCCGCGAGTAAAGAGAAACCCGATAAAGCATATCAATTTTCGTCTTTGGCGCTATTTGCTCCGCATTTTTTGAGGAATTGTTAGATGAACGTTAAAAATCATGTAATCAAGCAATGACGTGGATGTTTGTTACGTCTGGCTTTTCAACGGTCTAATTTTGCGCGATTATAATACGACATGTTTAAGTCAAACTCGAATAAAAGAAATAATCGTAAATTTGTAAGCGCGGATTTTTTTTAATCGACCATTAAGCAGCTTAGTGATGGTGGAGTAAAAATATAATTTAGCGTTAGAACTCCAAATAGTTACAGCGCAACCAATTCTGCACACAAATACTGCGACTGTAGGTGATGTAAACTTACATGATTTAAGTGATTCGCACACTTGTTTTCAAAATGATGCCCCTGTAGAATTCAGAAGCTGCTAAACCCAGTCTACCAAAACTTTTAGACTTATTAGTGATAACTACTGGAATTATTGCTTTGAATCCTGCCTCCGTAACGTAGTTGGTTGCACGCCATCTGACGGCACGAGACATTCCGTGTTCGAGTCCCAGGTAAGGTACTCGTGTATTTGTGATTCTCATACTAGTATTGCACGTGTTTCTCGTTGCAGCTCTTATTTGATCGACATCAACAAGATGTCAAAACCCACCTACCGCCTAACTTTACAAAGATTTCATAAAAATGGTTTGCATCCCTGCAGAGGAAAGTAGGCTCATAAGTAATATCGATTAACTTCTTGTTACTTTTAACCTGTTAAATATATATATATATATATATGGTTAATATTAACAGTTGCCTTAAAGGAAAGGAGTAAAGCACAAAGTGGCAACTGTAGTCTATTCCATTGGCTTAAATAGCGTGGAATAATTCCCTACTGTTACAGATTTAATTTGCCAGAAATTGAACATCCCGAGTGCATATCACAGTGTTGGGAAATCCCGTCGCAATCCTTCGTTATAGCGAAACGTGACCTTGAGGTGCTTAAAGTTTTTTTCGCTAGGGACTCCACTTAACGCCCCTCCCACGCTGCCACTTCACCCTTTTGGCTCCGGTATTTCAGCGCAGCTTTTTCGGCGGACAAAAAAAAATAATAAAAAAAAATTCCCCCGTGATGGATGAAATGTCACATGCCGGTAAGGGTTTTTTTTTTATCTCCAGTCTCGCTAGTCGGCGCCCACGAAGCGAGGGAGGGTGCCAAGTGCACTTCACTCAACGCCGAAGGACGCCGGAGAAATTAATGATGCGCCTCGGATGCAGATCGGCGCTTAGGTGCCACACCTACCAAGGTCGTATTTTTGCGCCTCGGGAGAGCCGTGTGCGTGTGAAAACTTTAGAAAAACGTTCCTCACAATTACAATATTGGAAACGATTCACATGAGCATAGGTACGGAAACGCTCAAGTTTCCCTTTCCACAACTCACTTGACCTTGCTTGTTTTTACGTGGGAATATCATCACCGTTATCCATGTGCATAGCACACTACGCCACATATCAGTACATTGAACATGACAGCCGTTATGGTATTCCACACAAACACAGCCCAGCGCACTGCAGCAAAACGAAACTTTTCCTATGCTCATAGCTCATCCTCTCTTCAGATGTTGCGTTCTGCGTGTACGTATGTGCGTATGTGTGCATAGAAATATACATATACATGTTGTTCTGAAACTCAGTGCCCAAACTCCAGACATAGTTTCTTTGGGCCAATAGCAACACATAAGCCCTGTACACTTATATCCGGAACCGTATCTTTACATCAAATACTTGTGATCAAAGTTGCAGCGTACAACACCTGCAGAACAAGGCGGTGCCATCATGCATGTACGACAAGTTGCATAAGTCATAGGGGCGCGAAAATAAATTATTACATACGCAGCGTCGTGGGCCTACTTCCCATGAAACTTATCCTACACGCGTTATCACACCGCCTTGATCTCCAGGCGTCGTACGCCGCCACTTCGAACACAATTATTTGATATAAAATTACGTTTCCCTATATAAGAGCATAGAGGCATTTGTGTTACTATTGGTCCAAAGAAACTCGGTCTGGTGTTTGGGCAGTGATTTACCGAACACTCTCTATACACATATACATAGTCTATTCGCGGTTTCTTTACATTTTTTTTAATCAAACCTTTGAAAAACCGCCGAATGAATGACGTGCTTGGTTGTTTCCTAGATATGACAAGACTCACAAGTGTTTTATATTTGTTTTTAAAATAGAAAAATAACCACATTTTTAGTTACATTGAACTTTTCCTTGCATTCATAAATTAATTATAATATTTCATTTACAATTTATGTTAATTAAAAACAGGGATGAAATAAGTGTGTTAGTAATACCTAGTAATAAATAATTCTTATACAAAATTGTGTTACACTGAGTGTGCTCGAATGCGGTGCGCTTTCCCTTTTGTTGTAATTTTCGAGACTGTGATAAATGTTCTTTGCGTGAGGCGGAATATCCTGAAAGCATAACTTTAGCTGGGCTTCAGAAAAGTGCGAAGTGGGTGGCCTATACCCGCGCACATGCACACGGTACGCATTTAGGCTGAAGCCTAGAGGCTCTGTGTACATCGTAGCGGATTGAGTCGCGACTGGCGACTGCAGCACGTGAGTGTGACGACGTCCTTGAGTCACGGCGTGTGTGTGTGTGTCTCGCGCTGCGCAGGCTGGATCCACACGATGGCGGACCGGCTGAAGGTGCCCGTGGACAACGTGAGCCACGCCGAGTCCTACGTCACGGCGCTCTACTTCACCTGCTCCAGCCTCACGAGCGTCGGCTTCGGCAACGTGTCCGCCAACACCAACTCCGAGAAGATCTTCAGCATCTGCACCATGCTCATCGGAGGTACGTGAGCTGCCCTTCTGGTAACGTTTACTCTTCTGGGAACCTCGAAGGTTTTTTTTTTGCAACTAAAATATTTTGCCTTTAGGATGAAATGTTGTCGCGTGGGGCGTGTAAGTGAGTGGGGTGATTGCAATTCTCATTAAATAAATATGATTGCGTTAAATCTTCCGATTTGTATTGTGCTAGAACCTACGTGAAGAGTATATTTTGTTTTTCGTGATTGAGTGGAAATATAACGGAAAATTTTCACATATTTTTTAATTATCGATCGTAAAGCGAATTCAGAAAAACATTGGCTTTGCACAATTACTTTATTTGAATATGAAAAGCTAATCGAAAAAAAAAATTGTAATTGTTTTAAAAAAATATCATTTTTGGGACTCTCCTGCGACGTTTCCTTAAGGGAAAGGAGAAAAGTACAAAGTTTCTTTTAATGGTGAATATATTTATTTTGCATTTAAATTTTTAACATTTCCTTGTGGAAATAAGCTTGCTTATGAACGCTCAATGCCAAATACAGTTGTATTTTTACTGTTTGACCTTGTAAAGGCCATTGGAAGGGGTGAATAATAGTAATGAAATAAGTACTTAAAGTTCTTGTCTTTGGGCAAGTATATGTCACAATTCGAGCCAAACACGAACTTTTACACACAAATAAATATCATTTCTCCATATACCGCCACGTTAAAAGCTACAGCAACGCACCTTGCGGCGGAAGTTTTCCCTATGTCAAACTCTCCCATAAGGAATCTCGTTTTGTTCCTAACCTGAGAATAATTAACCTCAGCTCTGGCTGCCGCAAGCATTTACTTTAAAGTGGACTGATCCCTGCCATCATGAATTTATGTTGTTGTTTTTTTTTAACTTGGCAGTACAGAATTCGTTTTACATTGTGCGGGCTTACAAGGCATAGTGTATAGAACGGCGCACTTCCTAAAATCTGTATCATAGGTTTTCTTTTCCTACTATCATATCTGTGGTCGTTCGCATAAAATTCTGTCTATTCCGGATTTCTCCACACTTTTTTGAATCGAACCTTTGTTTACATCCAGTTATAGATGTATAATCACTTAAACTAACTCTATTCGCAGACGTGATCAAAAATGACTGTCAAAGGAATTTATAAGAAACTTCTTTAGACCACACGTGTGAACGCAGACTTAAGCCATTGAGTAAAGATGTACTTAGAGTGGACATCCCCAGGTTAATGTTTCTGACCACTCCAGCAGGTAACAATCTGTAGTTCGTGGTATGAAGACCACGTTCCATTTTCTTGGCGACTGCGTGGGGAAGTCGGCAGCGTTGACACTGTGACATCTTCCCTCTCTCTCTCTCTCACTCATACGCCATCTCTGTCGCTCCCAGACCAAACTCCGCAACAGTAGAACGTGTTCTGGATGTCTCCTGTGCTATATGGCGGAGATCCGAGTAACTACCTCAAGCCGCATATGTCGGTTTACGAAAATATTCAGGATTCTGTAAAACNCACTCATACGCCATCTCTGTTGCTCCCAGACCAAACTCCGCAACAGTAGAACGTGTTCTGGATGTCTCCTGTGCCCACGAAGCTGGGGCAGACTATATGGCGGAGATCCGAGTAACTACCTCAAGCCGCATATGTCGGTTTACGAAAATATTCAGGATTCTGTAAAATGTTTGTATGTACAAAATTTATCTTAATGTATGCGTAAGTAACGGGAAACGTTGCAAATTGCTCACACTGTCATAACAACATTATAAACACAACTTAATAAAATACGTGATGACTGTGGATTTATGTAATGTATATACGTCATCACACGGTGTATTTTAAGGCTGTGGGTGTAGCTCAGGGGATTGGTGCGCGGGTCTGCGCTGCATCATTTAACGCTTTATAGTTCAAGTCTCCGTCGTGTAACGAAATTTTTTATGTGATACATTATTGCTGTTTATAAGTAGGGCCAGTGACTTTTCGCGTAGAAATAGGAGCACACAGTAGNCTTCATTTAAGGCTTTATAGTTCAAGTCTCCGTCGTGTAACGAAATTTTTTTATGTGATACATTATTGCTGTTTATAAGTAGGGCCAGTGACTTTTCGCGTAGAAATAGGAGCACACAGTAGACTTCAATACTATACACACCTCAGCTGTTGTTATACCTCCACTAGATGCTCGTGCCGTGTCCGTCTTTGACCAAGCCACTCAGGACTAAGTAACTCCGACACTGAACCTTCGTGATTCGTGCGCAAACGGTTAACACGGGCCAGAAAATTTTTTAGCCAATCAAAGAAGGTGGACGATCCTACAGTGCTTTGGAATGTATCTTGTCTCGAAATCTTTTCGCGAAATATCACTACCTCTATTTATATGTTATGTTATTGTTCAAAAACGTTTATTTCCAGAATCTCTTAGCCTAAAAGCAATAATACGTAAATAACAGCACAGTGCAATCGACTAGCTGTGGTTGTTTGCTAATCAAATCGATTGGTTTCTAAATTAGATGATTTGAGCTGTGAAGAGTGAGTAATGTTAACAGGCACACACAAAAGCATTTAAGTTTAATACTGAGATAGTTTTGCCTTATTTTGGTCTTCTAACCGTAAAAATTTGTTTAATTACGGAAAGCACAATATTGATTTTTATGCTCATTAAAGATACATATGTAAAAACAGGGGCGTAGCCGGTGGGCGGATAGGAGGTTACATCGGGACACATCCCCCCCCCCTTCCGAGAAGTAAATAAAATATTCAAAACTAAAATTTAAAAACAAATTACATTTTTTATTTATTTTTTTATATAAGAAATGCGTGATCCCCTTTGAACATGACGGATGTTTATAGCATTTTGTGGTTCCATACATATCTGTATATTAGCCTATTGATTATAAATAATTTTAACTATTAATTTTTAATGGTATAGCTTTCGTATTTTTCCCACAAATAGAAATTGTATTATCGCTTCAAAACAAACATATGTTAGAGTTGAGCCTTATACGTGATCATCAATGTCCTTTTCCCGCAGTATGCATAAGGTTTTCCTCTTAATGAGATGCACACTCATACAGGGCACGCATTCGTCCAAGTATGTAAATGTTGTACATGTCTCGGAAAATGACGTACGCGAGTACAAGGGAAACTAATGTGTGTACGTCTGCTATTTTTAAAAGCTATTTATATGTATTTCTTAACTGTTATTCGAAATATTTCATTTTCTAAAGAGTGGTATGGAGGCATTAACTTTTGGAAAAGGCCACTGAGAAAATATCTTAAAAATGTATACTCTTTAACCTTTTATTTTCTATACGAGCCAAGATAAACATAACCAGTTTCCTTCGTGATTTGTTATAAACCTGGCATAGCAATAAATTTAAAGTTAATATGCAGGGCAGTGAGAACACTGCCAATTTTTCACAAGGCAAGGCATGGATGAGNACGGATGTTTATAGCATTTTGTGGTTCCATACATATCTGTATATTAGCCTATTGATTATAAATAATTTTAACTATTTATTTTTAATGGTATAGCTTTCGTATTTTTTCCCACAAATAGAAATTGTATTATCGCTTCAAAACAAACATATGTTATAGTTTATCCTTATACGTGATCATCAATGACCTTTCCCCGCAGTATGCATAAGGTTTTCCTCTTAATGAGATGCACACTCATACAGGGCACGCATTCGTCCAAGTATGTAAATGTTGTACATGTCTCGGAAAATGACGTACGCGAGTACAAGGGAAACAAATGTGTGTACGTCTGCTATTTTTAAAAGCTATTTATATGTATTTCTTAACTGTTATTCGAAATATTTCATTTTCTAAAGAGTGGTATGGAGGTATTAACTTTTGGAAAAGGCCACTGAGAAAATATCTTAAAAATGTATACTCTTTAACCTTTTATTTTATATACGAGCCAAGATAAACATAACCAGTTTCCTTCGTGATTTGTTATAAACCTGGCGTAGCAATAAATTTAAAGTTAATATGCAGGGCAGTGAGAACACTGCCAATTTTTCACAAGGCAAGGCATGGATGAGTGTAAAAGTCATATAAATATCTGAAAATAAATATTTATTCATTCCATTATTAGTGTTACAATAACATTTACGTCTAGTTTTTACAAGTTGTAATAATAAAGTATAGATAACTTCGTTTACTGCGTCAAATACTTATTCATTCCTTTCTTGAAAAAATTGCTGTAACTGATTGAAAGAAATACTTTCATTGTCATGCGCTTTTCAGATATAGCTCCTAANATACTTATTCATTCCTTTCTTGAAAAAATTGCTGTAACTGATTGAAAGAAATACTTTCATTGTCATGCGCTTTTCAGCTACAGCTCCTAGTGGGTTGATAATTTTAAATCTATGCGCCTACGGTCCAGCACAGAATCAGTATTTGTTTCCCGTCAAAATGCTTGTTCAGAATCTTATCAGCTGGCTAGTTGCAGTAACGGATGCAAATAATTATGCCTGTCGGAACGTATCACGTATCGAGACGAGTGGAGAATGCTTATAAACATAAGTGCATTCCTAGGTTCGGACACAGCCTTAATGACACTTGAATCAACAAATTTAACGTACTGATTATTTGTGCGATCAGTCACCTGTGTAGTAGATCACAACACCAAACTGTAAACACTTAGTCACATTGTAGACCTTCGTGCGTCTAAAAATATATATCTCGACTAGTGAACTATCATGTCCTGTCAATTTCCTTTCACATAAGAAAGGAATGAAAACGCTACTGTGATGTATGACATAATTCGTGATTAATATAAAATTTGTAATTGTGAGTGCTAACAGTACTCGTATTTTATCATGAACACCTAAACTATGGTAAAATAATAAATTTAAATTAAAAACAATGACTTATATATTTTTGATAATTCATTTTTGCAGAGATAAATAAAACCAAACTTCAATTGATTTTGCTGCAAATTTCAGCAAACATTCTTCGACAGAAACGAAACACGTGCCATGGTCGCCACTAGTAAATCATGAGTTGGGTATTCACAGCTGCAACGAAACCTGATAACTCGCGTGAGACAGGCTCGCTTTTAGCAGAACATGAATGAACACGTGGGCAAGCCAAGGCCAAGGTGTTGACCTACTTTTGCCGGCTGCGACACTGGCAACACCGCACGGGTAGCGAGATACTTAGACTGCTATTTCCCAGCCGAGAACACTAGCGCTCCTCTGAAACATCCCAAGAACTAACAACAAAATTGGTCAGACTTTTTCCTATCCCGTGGTCACTCTAGTGTATATCTTTACTCAATTCTTAGGCTACATCCACATTCCTACTAATCTCGTTTAGGCAGCAACCCCCAAAGCACTAGTGTTTGGCAAGTAGAATCCCTCCCAGGAGACTTGCATCTTGTAGAGATATCTTCAATCGACAGAAATGGAATTAGAAGTAATTATGCCCCTCGCCAGTCTATTCACTGGCTGTGACTGCAATAGGAACGCTTTAAAAAATGCAGATCTAATATATTACGCCCTATATATTGTGAAATCTTAATTTTGGAGACAGGCGGAAAAATATAAACATATGACGAGAAAATGAGTGAAGAGATTTGGGCGTCTCTTAACAGCGAGATCTTGAGAGCCGATGAGGGTGATTGAGCTGAGTATGGAGCGGCGCCAGAATGAAAGGGCGGGGAAAACGGGAGATCCCCGAGGAAACCCGCCGACCAACGGCATCGTCCAGCACGATTCCCACATGCGAAATTCTAGTGATCCGGCCGGGGTTTGAGCCAGGTTCGCCTTGGTGAGAGGCGAGCAGGCTAACCGCTCAGCAGCCGTGGCCCCGTGACGAGAAAACTCTATCACACTACTGACATAGCTGTGGTTACTGATCAGCAGGAAACAATTTAGGAATGCCAACAGCCAATCAGCGATCTCACTGGCGCAGAGTCAGCTGTATAAATAATGGCGTCCGCTACGCCTGGCAAGTTTATCGACATGTTATTAGCGATGCATGTGTTTTTTCTATGCTAAATAAATTTATTCGTAAAAACTGATAGTGTGATAATTTAATTCAGGTGAAAATAATTAACTTATTCACTCCGCATTCTCAGCAGATAGGAGCAATGTTACAGTTTCTTGGTTATAATTATTGTTTACCGTCGCCATTATCGGTCGTCTGCTAAGGCCAAGACCATCTGTCCTTCTGCATATCAGTGGTCTCAGCAGAAGTGCAGCCGCCATCCCAGACTCCAAAACACTTCTCGTCAGTGACTCATCAGCAGAGTTATTTTACAGAGGGGCACTTATCAGCAATCTCAGCTGCTGACAGTAAAATAAGGAATCTAGTTTTAAGGGTTAAGCAGTAAGCAAAAATGATTATACAGTAGACTCCAAAATTGTAATCGACGAAATAAAAAGCCCTACTGCTTTAGTTCAACATACAGAAAAACGTTTTACAGTGTGTTATTGGAGTTCAAGTTGGGAGATTTGAACGGCTCTAAACAACGAGGTCGTGAGAGCCGATACGTTATTGGAAATCAGAATAAAAATAAGGTTTTTTTTTCATTGTGTTTCTGAAGTCGGCGGTTGTTTTTAGCAGAAGGCCAACAGAAATAAATATTGAATACGCGTTATTTCAAATAAAAAATTGAAAAGTGTTTGAATTAAATGTATGGTCATTTGTGATTGGCTTCACTTAACACATGTAGAGTTTATTTTCCTAGTATCCGATTGTTTCCAATGTGAAAATTAAGCATTAAAAAGTTGCGACATCACTGTGTTTACTTAGATTTGAGCGGACCAAATCGAGGAAGAATTTCCAAGTTCTACTACTTAAGGGTTCCGCCTCCCTGGCGCTTGGAATACGATGCAGAGTGTTCGACATACACTTCTTTGCCACAAAACTAATAAACGTGCGGCCAATATGCTGTTCTACGAGAAAAGAACACACATTTCAGACGCGGGCTGTTGAGTACCTTCAAAATGTCACTTAGGTTAGAACACAATTTAAGAGTACTCCAAAACGGCTAAAAACTGCTTTATTGAAGCACTGTAGCTCGAAATATACGCATCAGGTACATACAAAACTACTCAAGAGCCCTGCATTGAACCTTTCTACAGACTTTCCGCCAATAAAAAAATAGTGTCGCCGTTTAAGGTCCCGTAGTTACAATCAACGCCAGTTCAGAGCCTTGCGCTTAGTGGCGATGGCGCACCTGGTGCACGTGGCAGTGTCGCCCTTATCGCTACCGTGTTTATCTGCCTCAAACGCGAGAAAAACTTCAGGTAGGCGGAAGCCCTTAGGGGACTTGCTGTTAAACCTTGTTTGTAAAATCAGTGTTGGGGCGTGTAAGCGTATCTCAGTAAATACATGTTATAGGAATAATGATTTTTTCCCGGGAAAACTAAATAACCATTTTCTACAGCCGCCACTTTTTACTCTTATCCTATTAAATGTATATATTTTTAATATAACATGATTATAAATAGCATATTAATAAGGCTTTCCTGCACAGTTTCCTTACGGAAAATGAGAAAATCTCGACGTGGCATATGACGTTCAATCCATTGGCTTATATCGTGTGTAATAATATTCTACCGTAAAATATATAATTTGCGAGGAATTCAGCTCACCGCGAATGCATATCGCAGTCTGAAGCGTTTTAAAAAATTTTGCTAGTGATTCCCCTTAAGTGACCTGCCTACCCGGATCTATTTTCCGTGTTAGAGGCCGAGAAGCGCAGGGACGATAAGGCCTGCAATGCCACGCGCATCAAGTGAGCCTTCGCCACTAAGCGCAGGGCTCGGAACTGGCGTGAAATGTTCTCGTCGTGCCGCGTTTGCCTATGGACCTTTAAGTGGGGACCCTGTCATTTTATTGCTGGAAAGTCTGTGGTAAGTTTCAGTGCAGGGTCCTTCAGTATTTTTGTATAGTCCATTCGCGGTTGCTTCCAACTTTTCTGAAGTCCTGCTGAAGTTCTACTTTCAGGATATTCCTCCGCCTCATGCAAGCAAAACTTGACCAAGTTGACACGCCCTCTACCCCCCGTGCGCTGGAGGCTTTGGAAACACCCTCCGAAGAAACTCCATCAGCATAAGGCGGAAAGGTGATCATTTTATGTTGGTTTGCATCATGTCGTCTCATAAAGGTGCCCTGACAAGTTTTCCTCAAACCTTTCAAACTTTATTATTTGAGTAATTGCGAATGGAAAAATTTTGTGGGAAATTTAAAAAATTCATAATTAATAAACTTGAAATTCGTTCCTTAAAACTTTTTTATATATCAACTTTTATACCAAATGTTAATACAATATATCATAATATTTTACGAAAAAACTACTTTTAAATATTTAAATAAAATCTTTAGCTGAAAAGTTAACAAAATTGATATTAAAATATTTATAATGATTTTTACGATCTCACAGCATTACATTATTCTGGTATATTTTCAAAGTACCATCCCCAAAATTTACATGCTTGAAATTGTCTTTCCTTTTTACAAAACTGCAATTTAAAAAACATTTTAAAAACTCTGGCCGAAGCCTAACACTTAAACATTTTCTACCTTTCTTCTAAATTTGTAATAATTTTAATACCCTAAATATTAAAGTATTTTCCTCCGTTGTGAACACCTCCAGAGTCTGAAAATCAAGCACACCTGCTCCAAGAATGCATGCATATTTATCCAAAAACCCTTTCCTCACCACTCGACACTACTTCACATTTAACAGACTTGGCAACGGAGTATTCAGCATTTAATTGGTTACATTTAATTTTAACCAATAAGGAAAATGTATTTTGAAATAGAGGGCTCTCAGGGCTACACGGCACCAGTCTTTTATTTTCTGTCGTGAGCATTTTCTCTCTTCAACCTGCAACTCTTGGCAAGACCGCTGACGTCGCCAAGGCGTAGCCAATAGTAGTGAGGCACGTCAGTCTTTCGTCTGGCCGGGCTGGAAACACGCGCGCTCCCGGTAGTTGGATTGCTGAAGCTGAGGCGGCCACTATGCTGGTCNAGGCGGCCACTATGCTGGTTGACTCGCTGCTGCTTCGAAGGCCCACTTGACGACGGGCACCGAATCTGCTAGGTATTTTCCACCGTAGACAAGGCAGCATACATCGTGGTCTTCCAGAGCTGTTCCAAACTATTCGCCAAAGGTAGGAAAAACGTCCACAGCTGAATTTAATAACAACAATTTTACTCGAAAAGTGCAAATAAACCACAAATGGACAATATGTATCTGATGCGTATATTTTGATACACTTTGAAAGAGCCATATTTATCAATGTTAGAGTACTCTGAAAAGGTTCTTTCTAATGCGCGTGATGTCTTCAAAGCACTCGACAGGCCTCTTTTCAAGTGTTTTATTTTTGTGGATCAGCACAGTGAACGCAACGTTTAACAGTTTCATGGGAAAACGTATGTAACGCAATTCAAGCGCCAGGCAGGCGGACCCCTTAATGCTTAAGTTTTTAATGAGTAAACCCATTTACGGGCTGTTCACGGTAATGTGAGTACTTTTTTTAAGGCCGTGCTTTTAAGTTCATTTCTTCATCTTATTGGCATCCTTTCTCCAATCGTTAATAAATACAAAAATTATCATGTGTATAATAGACAGTGTGTGCATTTTATAGCTCTCAGAATGTAACGTCTGAAGCCACAATTATATATATATACACGGTATATGTATATAAGTGAGGTGAGTATGGAGCAGCGCCAAAATAAAAGGGTGGGGGAAACGGGAAACCCCGAGAAAACCCGCCGGACCAGCGGCATCGTCCTGCACGATTCCCACGTGTGAAAATCCGGGGATCGAACCCGGTCCGCCTAGGTGGGAGGCGAGTAGTCTGACCACTACACCACTTTATCGTTAGTAGGGAGTAGTTGAGAGTGGTGGCGCGTTGACGGGATTGTTGTGGCGTTGACCTGCAGCCCTGATGCACGCGGTGGTGTTCGGCAACGTGACAGCCATCATCCAGCGCATGTACTCTCGCCGCTCGCTCTACCAGACCAAGTGGCGAGACCTCAAGGACTTCCTCACCCTGCACCAGATCCCCAAGGAGATGAAGCAGCGCATGCAGGACTACTTCCAGACCATGTGGTCGCTCAACCACGGCATCGACATCCATGAGGTGAGAGAGGTGTGTATATGTGGTGCGTACTGACGCCTCTAACACCGTCTCTCCTCGCTACTGACGCTCTTTCTGTCGCTTCTCTGATCCTCCCTTCTATATCGCCTCGTCCTTCCCTCGTGCTTTCCCCGTGCCCGCGCATGTTTCGTCGCACGAATCCTCTAACTTTGGTGGGTCATGTGCATGTCTTGCCTGCTGTCTCGTTGAGTCAGATAGTTAGTATTTTAGCTGTATATTTATTATGTGTCGATTAACGTGGGAAGTAACCAGGACGTAAACAATACACCAAAAAAAAATCGGTTCAGTGATTCCAGATGTGTGAGCCCGTATCACTGTGTTCGTTACTGGTAGTCGGTACACCCTTGTTTGTGTTCATAGTGTGGTAGATGCGAACGTGGAGTGTGTGCCACTGTCGACATCCAACACATGTCAGACCAGAGGCGTCGACTTGTAAAAAAGAATATCGGGGCTGCTCAAAAATCGGGGAGGAGGATCTAAGAAAACGTAAAATTTCTTAAGCACCACATTTAATAAGTGGTGTGGCTTGGGCCAAAATTAAGGTTGATAGCAGCACCTGCCTGTTACCACGCTGGGAAATACTGCTACCAGCGCGATCCTGTATCGAAAATAGAACTAGAGACTTAATATTAAGGGTTTAAAGGGCTGATGTATTGGGGGTGATCTATGTGTAAAGCACCCCCCGCCGTCCGCAGCTATGCGTCGGACACCAAGCGTTTGACAGATGACTCGTACTGTAACTTTCTGCAGGAACAGTCGCATGTGCTACTCGAGGATGTCCCACTGGATCTGTCACGCCACATGTGTTCATGCTTGATCGCACGCCACCGCATTTCAGTAGAGTTGCTAGAGTCTATCTATATTAGCTGTTCCAGTAAAGGTGGATGAATCTTTCAGGACCAATCTCCTGGCTGTGCGTTCCCCCTGATCTCAATCCAGTGGATTGTTACACGTGGACAAATCTCAAGACAGTCGTTTTTTACGCAGCACTTGTTACGGACTTTTCAACGCTTCGCCAGCGTGTGAAACAAAGTTGCCAGCAGATTAGTGGAGCGCTTGTTGTGTTTGAATGTGTCAGTCAATGATGCGAAGTGTACAGGCGTGTATTCAGATGCAAGGTTTACATTTCGAGCAACTCTTGTAATAGTGGTAGGACTGTATTGACGTGAACAGGGGTGTATCAAGTTTGGCTGTTAACAATTCCAGCAGAACATTAGAAGTCATTACCTCGGGAACCATCGAATAACACTGGTTACTTCCCACATAAAACTAAAAATCTACACTNAAACACAGCATAAATTCAGTTCCTCAAATTTTATGTTAAAGAAAACATAATTAATTGCTATTTCTACAAAGTAATTTTGTTTTCAGCACAAAAACATATTGGCAGGGAGAAATTAGTGATGATGCTCCTAAAAATCGGATTTAAGGAACTGCTTGAAATGATACTCCCGTTAGGGCATCGTAAAGATTCTTCCCAACTTTTCTTATTTCTTCCTTGATTCCTCTTCTTCTTCTTCTATCATTGTCTCAAAAGTAAGTGGTCTGAAAACACATCACAAAGATTTGTGACGTCGAATCCAATATCCGTCGTGGGTGTTGCTTATAAGTTAGATAAGGTTTGTGGGGAAAACTGTCATCGAGCATTTGGAGACACTGGCAACTAACAGGATATCTACTGGACTTTCGGTTATTTTCTGAATTACTTACCTTGCTAGTTATATCGAAAGGTTGACTTCCAAAATAAAACCGTTGTGTTTTTTGTCAGTCAGAATCTACTCGTCTGTGTCAATCACGTTTTGTGCTGCTGTATTTTTTTTTTTTTTTTTTTTTTTTTTTTTCAGTTTTCAATATATTTACGTTTAATTATTCGGGATTTTTTCCTACCCCATCCCAAACACGTGTGTTTTAGTATGAGCCCACTGTTGCCACCGCCCAAGGTTTTCGATCTTATTATCAACAACTTGAAGACGTCCTCAATACTTGTCACCGAAGTTCACCTACTATTTCCTGAGAAATTATGTGCCTGTACTCATGGACAGGCTAGAGACGAAACCCTGAGCGGGGTATGTGACCTATTGAACTGGCCTGGGATATGGTCACTCGGAAACTAGCCCAGCATTCTCATCCAGCAGCCAATACCAATTAACTGTGGACTCGGATAGAAGGAGCCTGGCAGGCAATTCCCCACGAACAAGTCCACGGCCTGATGTTTGATTCAGTTTTACGGCGTGTAGCAACTCTCACTGCAGCACGTGGAGCCTTTACAGCTCACTTATTTCTTGCAATTAATGTTGTTCCGTTGCTCTGAAAATGTAATCGTTTGTTTGCGATGCTATCAGTAATTTGCGCAATAAATTTCTTTCCGTTCTGGTTTTTTCTTTATGGTGCTGCGTTTTTCATAAACATGAGTGTATATGTATAAGCACAAGCATGGTCTATCTGTGTTCACACGTTCAACATTTATTGTGTTCTGTCCACTTACTTGTAACTTATTATGCTATATGTACTTTTTTTTTTACTTGTCTCTTAAATTGGCGTCTTGCTTTACTGATACGGTTATTGATGTCGACCGTATTTTTTATTTGTTGGCAAGTTATTTTATGCTCTGATGTTCGCACGTTTTCATGGTAGTGTAATATTAGATAGAGTTTTTGTTATTTTATCGCTGTTAGTCTTCCCGTTGTTCTGGCAAATTTTCCTTATTTTTAATGTGGTTTCTGTCATTTGCAAACCGTTTCTTTTCGTATTTTTGTGTAAAGTAGGTTTTTATACACTTTGTGCCTGCTAGTGTTTCGTGGAAAGTATCAAGGTCACCTACCGACGGTACTCTTTCTGGATTTTCTTGTGTTGCTTCGCGTTGTGAGAGGCCCATTTCCTGGTTATATTCAGGCATTTGTTAATTTGCAATTAAAAATAAGAAGTAACACCATTACTATTAGATTTCCTGGACAATTCCATTATCATACTTCGTTAACTGTTTTAATACATGTTATGTACAGCCTAATACCACCTTATATTATCTTCATTGCCACGTAACTTTTATTTACATAATATTTTTTATTGTTCAATGTTTCAGTACGGAATGAATTCAGCAATACTTTTGAAGGCTAGCTTTTACTGCTTTTCACTACCCATGTCCTCACTTCGTTTAAAGTGTACATGTATTATATATAATTAATAAACATATATATTATATGTTTATAATATACATAGATATTATATTTTACTGCTTACATTTACATTTTATCGAATTGATATGTGAATGAGCGTGCATTATAATTTTGTTATTTTTGAGCCTTTGTTTATCCGTGAATTATATTTCCATATAATAACATATGTATTTTAGGAAATATACTAAGCATTCAAGAGTGAATGTGTAGGATACATTAAGCTAATAAGTAGCCTACTTAATCATTTGCATTGTTCTAGAATATACCTTCCTCTTCAATAAACTTAGTAGCTGCATACTTATCAAATGTTTCGTACTGTTGACGAGAATCCATTCTTTTCCTGTGTACCGAATAAGTTTTTTTTTTCTGTAAATTGAATTGTGTTTTTTGTGAGTTACAGATTTGTAACTCTACCATTGCTTTGTTGTTGCCGTTAAATTTATTAAAACTCTTTAGCGACATAATTGGCAGTTGGTTGAATAATTTAAATAAATTCCACCATATTTCCAGATTGTATGTGATTAATCTCAAAACGATTTTCCAGACCAAATTTTAAAACGAGTTTCAAATAAACGTAAGAAGCAAAAGCTTCGTGCAGCTTTAAAAAACCTGATAATAAACTAAAATAAATAACAGAAATAAAATAACTAGTTCACCACCAACGATCTTATTAAGTGGTTGGTTTAACGTTAAAATTATAAATAAAATGATATTAAGTTAACATCAGTTTTTAACTCTGATAGGGTTGGGGTTAACTGTTGTTTATTATCCATAATTCTAAAGTATTTATTAGTAAGTGTGTCTCGAGTTAACGTTCCACGTTCCTTAGAGCGTTATATACAGCAGTAGGTTTTTTTACTTAACGAAATCGATGAGCTCTATAGGTTTATGTAAATTAGGCCTATTATTCAAATATTTTCCGCCTCTTTTCCAACTTTGTAGTCAATGGAATTTTAACAAATTTTCAGTAAACTCTTAACGAAAGAACATTTTTTTTTTCGCGATAAGGGTTAACTTTTGCTTTTATATTGCTAAAGTATGATTATCCGTGTATCTCTGGTAGACACTACAATATTATGACAAAACTCTGGCTAGCGTGACCCTCTTGTAAAATTTAAAAATTGACGTGAGTTTCAAAACTCAAAACTGCTATTAAAACGTTTCAAGCCTGAGTTTCGCGTCACGCGGTTATGCATAAAACAGCTGAAGACGATGGCAATGGCAAGATAATGGTGGGCCAAAACCGCATAACAATCTACTAGAAGCTTATGAACCATCGCGGCTACAGCATCCTCCTCATGGTACTGTGATGACGTAGTATGCACGGCAAACGAGGCCTCTAAAAAGAGGCGGGATTCTTATAATATTTTTTACTTCCGGCAACCACTTGCGGTTGAACATTTCGAGAAAGTGAGATGATAAAACCAAAAACTTGAAAAGATTATCCATCATAAATATCGGGCAGAAGTCAAGGTAGCAACATTCGAATCTTGCCGCTGCGATTTGTATTCGGGCTAAGCCGGATCTAAGCTCGGAAACGAAGTTGATGTTGCCATCAACATTGATGGTTTTCTCGGGGTACTTCCAATTCCTCTTTCACGTCGCTTTTCAGTTGGCTATATAGGATG
>NQII01001755.1:153194-180531 GCA_002778355.1 Clitarchus hookeri | reverse complement strand
CTTTTTCCAACATTGCATTCTGGGAAGCTTAATTATACAAAATAATACAAAATACGAACAACTCACAGAGAAAAAACTTCCATAAGTTTCAGATAATTTACCAAAATATGTGTAAAAACTACATTCATGCCTGCACTTAGAACTCCTTTAGGTTTTCAGGTTACAAGGTCTGCTGCTCCGGATGAAGCCACTTCTTTAATAGCTTTTTTTTAAAGTACCTTTATTTTTGCAAAAATGATATCAAAGAGTTTCTTACGATGTCGAACAAAAAGGCTGACTCGATAAATTGACGTGCGCTGTAGTTCTGAAAAGATGCTAATTAATGAGAATTTGCGTATTTAATGATCTTGGGAGATGGAAAAACCAAGCAAGTGAAGAAAGCTAATTAGATAGCATCTGTGGTAAACATTCAAACATGTTTATACTAAATATTAAATTCGAGTTAACGCTGTATCAAACGAGTTGTATAGTTTTAATGTGAAGGATGAGAATCTTGCAACATATTCCAAGGTATAAAAGCACTGTAATTCGGCGTCATAAGCCGTTGCCGCGAGTCCTGCTGTCCAATACTGCTAGCGACAGTAGTCTCTTTTAAGTAGGACTTTTTTCTGCTGCGTGGTTTCGTAATGTTAGAAGTGAATATTTCTCAAATGTATCCTGAAACGAATTTCATATTTGCAAATAATACTTGCAATAGTCGGCACCAAAAAAACCGGAAATTTTTCCATACATAAAGAGCGTTCTTCGTGCTATTGTGTGACTGCCACACTTCCAATGACACTGTACGTTAAACACTGAAGAGCCAAAAAAAAACTGGTACACCTGCCTAATATCGTGTAGGGCCCCACGAGCACGCAGAAGTGCCGCAAGACGACGTGTCATGGACTCGACTAATGTCTGAAAGCAATTCACACCATGCATCCTGCAGGGCAGTCCACAAATCCAATCTGCGCCAATTTCAGAAAAGGTTGCACGTCTGTCACGTTTAATGATTCTCGTCAGTCGTCGTTTGTCCCGTTCTTTCACGATCTTTTTCCGGCCGCAGCGATGTTGAAGATGTGATGTTTTACCGGTTTCCCGATATTCACGGTACACTCGTGAAATGGTCGTATGCGAACATCCAAATGTTATCACTACCTCGGAGATGCTATGTCCCATTTCTCGTGCGCCGACTACAACACCACGTTCAAACTCACTTAAACCTTGATAACCTGCCATTGTAGCAGCAGTAACCGATCTAGTTCCCGACCGCATCGCGTTACTCTGATTGGTTCCATACCTCTGTTATTTGCATACGCACGCCTATACCAGTTTTTTTTGGCTATTCAGTGTATCAGAAGCATAATATTTACCTTATTATAAAACCATCTAGGTACTTCATCTAGTATCTGTCACCTGATTGCAGCGGAGATGTTGCAAGTATTTTTCCGATAGACTCGCTGTACGAGCGCTGCCTTGCAGCGGTTCAGCTGAATGACATGATGCCTTAAAGAACTGTAGCTGCGCTTTGCCCGTTTAAAGATCCTGGTGTGATCTCACATACGCATGAATCCTAGTCAATATTTTCGTGGTAATTTATATTTTTTACATACAGCGTAAGGATTTGCAACCTGCTGAAAGAATTAACTAAGCAGTCGTATTTGAAAATAGTTGCTTGATCATAAAAGGACCAATTAAATGTTGGTTTCCAGAAGAAACTACACAGAAAATTTAATGACATGCCAAAACAGCCTTCGAGGGGCAGCTTTATAATAGGTAAATAAAAGGACCTATCAGCTTAATTAATGCAGCACTTATCTGTTCAACATACGTAATTATTAATAGTATTGTCCCAGCTGTTATTATTATAGTAATTAATCATCGTTGGTAAAGCCAGCGTGTTACGTTTTATTATGTATACCCACATACAGTTTTTCTGCTAATTCATTTTAGGAATTGGTATCCCTTTTTCAGATTAATTAGTCTGTAACGATTTGTGTACTTTGTTGTTAGTTTTAATTCCATTATATTTATTCCCCAATACGTGTAGGCGAAGGTGGTAGTAATAAATGTACGTGACAAATTTCAAACCAGTCTTTATACTGAACTTTGAGTATAAATAAATAATTTCAAAGGCATTTTATAAACTGCCATCCAATTATACCTAGTTTTATTTCTGGTCGGTAGAAGAATTTTCTGGCAATCGCAATGTTACTTTTTTTTTTTTTTTTTTTTTTTTTTNGGCAATCTGTTTATAAGATCACGTTCTCGTTCGTAATCAGGTTACGGTTTTTTCTTACCGCTGATACCCCTAGCAAGTCGTATTATTTCATTTTTACAAAGCCAATTTAATATTAATTTTCCGGAGAAGGAAAGCCTAAGTAATTTATTTTGTGTATGCATTGCTTGTTTACGGTTATTATTATTATTTCATCAGTGTTTATTTCATTCCGTTCATCAGCGATGCGATACGTATCTATTTTGCTTGCAACAAGATTTTATACAATTACAGTATATCACATTTCCCACGGGTTGTTATTTCGCAGAATAGTCAAATGTATGTAGCCTTAACTTAATATACTGCTTTTACGTAGTTGATCATTTGAGAGTTTACATCCGTTTCAGATGAATCACTTCTACTCATCGTTAACTTACGTCGTCTGGGATTATTTATAGAAGGCGCGTTAATTTATGTCCTTTTATACGTTTTTTAATTACTCCGAACGTCTTTCGAGACTACAGATGACTCTCATCGATGTGTCAACGTAAATGGTTCTTCTTCTAACTCCCGCTCCGAATTTCTAATATGGACCAAAAAATGGCTTTGTAAAAACCTTGATTTCTGCCGGCTTTACGAATGGGAATTTCATATTTCCTCTGTCCCGAAGCCAGGCAATTTTATCGTCTGAACTATAACATGCGTTTTTCATGCAACGCCCACCCAGGTTATTTCATCATTCCGGACCACTCGCTTACCAACTGTCCTGCTTTTCTTATTTTTGCCGTTATTAAGAACATATTTTTATTTAAGAGGGATCGATAAACTTCCGTGTGCTGTGGTTTTAATGGCAATATTTTTTTAAGTTATTCAAAAATCATGCGTAAATTTTTTTTATAATTTTATAATTTTTTACCGTAGTTTTTTATATTTTTAGACCATTCGCTCTCTGCTTTAAAAAATTTAATCTTTGAAAAATAAAATGCCCTTGATTTTAGTCGAAATATTTATTAAAAACAACTATTTTTGTATCTTCTAAGCGTCATTGCATACTACTTCCATCTCCAATTTACCCTGTGCTGCTACAATTGCATTTTTCGTCCCCATTATCATATTGCGCACTCGTGCGATGTTCATTACGTCTATATAATTTTAAAAAATAAAGTGGAAACAAAGGAGGATGTTAGGAATTCAGAGCCCATTTCAATGTACAATCAAACTTGTACTTTCATCCCCTTTATTTTTTTTTCAAGTGTTATTGCGTTATTCGTTTCATCTTATTCCTCGCAATGTCTGGTCCTTTTCATGTGCCACCATTTCTCAGCTTTTCGGGTAGAGGCCAACCTGGCCTATAATTTGGCTGGCTTTAATCGCAGAAACAATGACATTATAATTCTCATTGCCATAAGTCATACTTCAAGAATCCCATGCCCTGGCATAATTGACAGTCTTTATGCGACCAGTGTTCACACGCACTACATGATCAATCTCTTAGGCCTGTTGAACTTATGTTCAATGTTTTGCTTTTTCACCCTAATCAAATAATTTCATTTCAGCTTTTTCGCCCTAATCAAATAATTTCATTTCAGCTTTTTCACCCTAATCAAATAATTTCATTTCAGCTTTTTCACCCTAATCAAATAATTTCATTTCGGCTTTTTCACCCTAATCAAATAACTAACTAGCAAATAGCTAACTGTTAGGCTAAAATCGTAAGCTGTTTCCTGGTATGGGCTATTTACGGAAAAGTGAGCACTTTTGAAAGCCTTCTCATTTGGAACAATAGTAAATCAATTTATTTTAGCGTTATACGTTAACTTCTTAGTGCGGTGGAATATACACACAGTGTTTATTACTTACATGCAGTATTTATTTAAATAGGTGGCTGAAGGATAAAAAAAATTACTGAAAGGAAAAAGTAACTAGGGCCTCAAAAGTGTTCACATTACCGTGAGCCACCTATAATGACATGGAATACGCCGTCTAGCTCCTTAAATGGTCTGCAAAATCATATACGTGTGTGTGTGTGGGATTCAAAAGATATTTTGGGAAGTATCTTTCGTTAGTCGTACGAAGGTGCCAGTCCCCGAAGATAAATATCTCAGGAACATATTTAGTAATTTCATGAAATAAAATAAAAACTGAGTAAGACAGGCCCGAAATCTCAGGGAAGCAGGCACCTTGTACGCCAGAATCGTGTTGTTTTCATTGGGCCAAGTTTTGTGGGCTTCTTCCTTCCAAGAGAAGGCGCGAAATGTTACCGGCGACAGCTGCCGTTATGCACCCCGCGTCTACAACCGCTGACGGCGTCGTTCTCGAACTGTTACGTTGGCTGCTCTGCATAGCGCTCCTGGCGGCCTCGCGATAACGATGACAGATTGCCGACGGAAGTAAAAAAAACCCGACCTCTAGATACCGGCAAAAAGTTTGGCAGTGGTCTAGAATTTTTTTTCCCCTAGTTCCCGTCCCTCCAGTTATGGGTTTTTTTTCCCCTGCTACTATTATTGAATCCTGCACGTCTAAAGGTCTTATATGTTGAATTCTTTATTGAAGTCGAGCATAAAATAGCTGGTATAGAGGGCGAACAAAACATTATTATTGAATTATTAAGTCAAAGCGATCATCTAAACATTCAGGTGTTGAGCACAGGTTTTGTGCAATGTGTAATTAATGGCTCGAGTGGGGAGCTGGGTGTATTGTCGCCATATGTGATCGAAATTTTGATTTCACGAAACAGGTAATTTCAACTTGGGGCCTTGCTACGAATCACTTAGGACCTCGATACGGATTACTTAGGACCTGCTTTCGGACCACTTAGTACCTGCTTACGGACAACTTAGTACCTGCTTACGGACCACTTAGTACCTGGCTACGGACAACTTAGTACCTGCTGACGGACGACTTAGTACCTGCCTACGGACAACTTAGTACCTGCTTACAGGCCACTTAGTGCCTGCTTACGGACAACTTAGTACCTGCTTACGGACCACTTAGTACCTGCTTACGGACCACTTAGTACCTGCTTACGGACCACTTAGTACCAGTCTACGGACCACTTAGTACCTGCTTACGGATGACTTAGTGCCTGGCTACGGGCCACTTAGTACCTTGCTTCGGACCACTAGTTGTTCGCGGATCACACTTTGAGAGTCACACCTCTGCAGGGAAACGCAGGTGGAAAGATGCCATGTGCCTTTCTTTCCTCAGAGAAATAAGCTGGAAAGATTAAATCCTCGCATAAACCTGCGAGCAGTGAAACAAAAGCGAGTTGTGTGAGCCAGCGGCGACAATATTTCGAAAGAGAAAGCGCGGGCATTAGACTTCACAAACGTGCAAACTTGGTGAATGACATTAATAATAAGTATCATCTGTGTCTGAGATAGCGAGATGGAAAGTTTTTGTTGTTAACTTTTATAACGTAGAATTTATACTGAAATATATAAGTTCTTCGAGCTCGGAAGCTACTAAAGATGTCAAAAATATATGTTTTAAAAAAAAATTTTATAAGTATGAAAAATAACTACTTTATCTTTAGATGCGTGTCAGGATGCATGCATAATTTCCCAAAATTTAAGAACCATAACATTTTAGCCCGTTAATTTGTATGTTCTTTTGTGCCATTTTTCTTATAACTGAATTAGTATCAACATCTTCGCCTTGATTTTAAATATGTAAAATATTATTTTCTATAAACAGTTAATATAATGTGCACGTTTCAGCGCATTGCAGAGAACAAACTCGGATAACACCCTGCACCGTAAACAATTTTCTATCACTTGTAGGTTATTTTGTATTATATTTTATAAGTTTTGATGTCTATATACGTAATTGAAACGGTATATAGCGTGAAAAAACTACAGAAATTGAAAATAAATGGTTTTTTTTTTTTTCCTTTTATACGCCCCCTTTTTCGTACGCAGTACATTCTGATCGTTTCAGTTTCGGTGAGTAATAAATTTGGCTATGCATAGTTACCATAAAGCACGATATTGAAGTTGCAGTTTTGCAAAGCATTGTGTGCGTATTCGTATATAGTAGCGGTATTCGACAATACGCTTACTTACCTGACTCTAGACGTATACTATATTCTTATTCAAACCGACTCCACGGAGTGCACATTTCACAGTTATATGCTTGTGAATAATCTTATATTTAGCTTTATTTTCCCTGGGTTTACGTACATGTGGCGAAAATACCGAAGCAAACAGCTTCAAGGATCTAAAAAATAGAGTCCAGCTTGTAGAGAATGTTTGTCAATTTGTATAAAAAAAAATTAAAATATATTTGGGTTAACGATAACTCCATATAAAAAACATTTTAACATAATTTTTTTTTTTTCGAAACGAGGGATTAATTCTTTGATTAATTCTTGCGGTGGTAGAAAGTCATTAATAGAGACCTGCAATATTCGGGTTATCATTTGCGGGCATGTTTTAAACACACACATGTTTGCTTAAGTTTGTCACTGATCCACGTTATATTTGACACGCCCTGGTTGACTATGGGCCAGAGAATAACACTTAATGTTAGTATCACCGAATCATGTGCAGTCAAGTCACGATCAAAATGGCTTCTTCTCAAAGCAAAAGCCAATAAACAAGTACCTATAGCTTTGGTATACAACAAGTACCGATGCCTTGGGTATACAACAAGTACCGATGGTTTGGATATACAAGTATCGATGGCTTGGGTATACAACAAGTATCGATGGCTTGAGTATACAACAAGTATCGATGGCTTGGGTATACAAGTACCGATGGCTTGGGTATACAACAAGTACATATTGCTTGGGTATACAAGTACTGATGGCTTGGGTATACAACAAGTACATATTGCTTGGGTATACAACAAGTACAGATGACTTGTATATACAAGTACCAATGTCTTCGGTATACAAGTACCGATGGATTGGGTATACAACAAATACCTATTGCTTGGGTATACAACAAGTACCGATGGCTTGGACATACAACAAGTACCGATGTCTTGGGTATACAAGTACCGATGGCTTGGGTATACAACAAGTACCTATTGCTTGGGTATACAGCAAGTACCGATGTATTGGGTATACAAGTACCGATGGCTTGGGTATACAAGTACCGATGGCTTGGGTATACAACAAGTACCTATTGCTTGGGTATACAACAAGTACCGATGTCTTGGGTATACAAGTACCGATGGCTTGGGTATACAACAAGTACATATTGCTTGGGTATACAAGTACTGATGGCTTGGGTATACAACAAGTACCTATTGCTTGGGTATACAACAAGTACAGATGACTTGTATATACAAGTACCAATGTATTCGGTATACAAGTACCGATGGATTGGGTATACAACAAATACCTATTGCTTGGGTATACAACAAGTACCGATGGCTTGGACATACAACAAGTACCGATGTCTTGGGTATACAAGTACCGATGGCTTGGGTATACAACAAGTACCTATTGCTTGGGTATACAGCAAGTACCGATGTATTGGGTATACAAGTACCGATGGCTTGGGTATACAAGTACCGATGGCTTGGGTATACAACAAGTACCTATTGCTTGGGTATACAATAAGTACCGATGACTTCGGTATACAACAAGTAACTATTGCTTGGGTATACAACAAGTACAGATGGCTTGGATATACAAGTACTGATGTCTTGGGTATACAAGTACCGATGGCTTGGGTATACATAAGACTATGAAGTCTAGCACGATGCTAAATAATAGCGCGAATTTTGCAAGACCGTAGTAATGTTTATTCTACTCAAGCTAGGAACAAAACGAGATTTATAATGGAAAAGTTTCGCATAGGGAAAATTTCCTTCCCAAGGTGCGCTGGTGTTTCAAAGTAGTCGCCTTTAGTTGTCTGTAAATAGAGGAATTACATTTATTTGTGCATAAAAGTTCGTATTTGGTTCCAATTGTGATATATACTTGCCCCACCCAAATTTTATTATTAACTTTATTTTGTAACTATTATTCACGCCCTCCAATGGTGTTTACAAGAGCGAAAAGCAAAAATACGACTGTCTTCCACACTGAACTTTCATAAGCAAGCTTGTTTCAATGGAAAAACGTTACGAATATTAGTGCGAAATAAATATAGCCGTCATCAAAAATAAAATTTGTACTTTTCTCATTTTCCTAAATGAAACTGCGCAAGAAAACTCTAAAAGTAATATTTTTAATAATTCTACAATTTTTTTCGATTCAGTTGTCATAATTAAATAAAGTAACTGCGTAAGCCAACGTTTTGCTCAATTTAGTTTACGCCTAATGTTCAAAAACATTAGAACATATTTCGTTGTATTTTCACTCTCGTGTGAAGAACAATGTTTATTCTTCACATAGGTTCTAAAGAAATATAAATATGAAGATGTTACACAGTTACACTTATTTTATAAAAAATTATATTATCTCATTTACTTGCATACAAAACGGACATGGGACACCGGCACTATCTGGCGGCGAAAATTGTAGTTCCCAAACTAAAAATATTGAGCTTCCCAACCTGAGTATAATAAACATTAGCCGTAGTCATTAAACGAAAAATTATTGTTATGGATGTGACGTCAACGTAGAGCTGCATTGCCAAGGAACTTCCTCAATATGACATAAAATCATAAACACAAAAATAAACCACAAGTAACTGTTGAAATATACCTAAGTAATAAAATTTTGCATAAGGAGAAAGTAATTTCAAAATAAACGTAACAAAAAAAAACTAACTAGTAATCAAACTAAGACAGCAAAATTTATATAAGCAAATAACTATGTACGATACAACTAAGACAACACCGGACAACACAGAATTCTTGGAAAACCTTTAGTGTTAATCTGTGTTATCACTGCATGCACTGTTATTTACATGGGTCTGTCTAATTTTCGTATATATATCCGTCTGTGTTGTCTGCACTTGTCTGTATTTATTGTCCTCGGTGTTCATTTGCCTGATTATTTGTTATGTTGATTTTTATAGTCCAGTTTTAAATTATTTACTCAATTCCTTCTCTTTAATTATCGGCGTACAGTTAGATATCTAGTTACAACCTCTACTCAACCTCGTTCCCGATGTCTCTGTATGTTTTATCATATTTTGGGTTTTCTTTGACAACAGTATCTGTAATAGTTGACTTCCGCAATATTTTATTCACGTGACATTTAAAAAAACGTTCGTTCAAACGACACCCACCTCCCCTCCCCTCCCCACCCCACTTTCACGGAACAATGGAATTTCATTTATGCCGCTAATTAGGTGAGCATATATGAGTTATTCATGAGTGAAATTCCCAAAAATGTTCCTGGTACGCTGGTTTTTGACGTACGCATTCTTCCCCCGGTCGACTCGTTGCTAACTGCGTCGAAGTTACTTCGTCAATATCGAATTCCATCACTCTTTTATTTTACGTGTACTTGGAACGAGCTTCTCATCATATTAGATGGAGGTTCCTATCAAAAAAGGGTTAAACCTGGAGGGATTATCATGTAAATATTTCCACACGAAGTAAGTGAAGCATAGGTTGCCAACGGCCGCAAATTTCCCCCTAACCTCTTAACCCCAAGCCTCTTTTCCATCTTACCAACATAATGGGATGGCATGTGAGGCATTTTAAGAAATTTTCCAAAGTAACGATGTAAGGGTGTTAACATACCTCTAACGGGAAGTATGTTTATTTTCAGACACTTGTTCTGGTAAATTTTCAGAAACTTTTGCACTGCTTTTCTAAAATTTGGATATATTTTTTTCCGGTAGACTGAATAAAGCTAGCACGAAAACTTAATGCTTCAAGCCATAAATATTTGGAAATGAAATGTTGTACGAGATCCATGCGTCGAAAAACAGATCACAAAACTTTGTTTCGTTTAATTTTACGGGTTGCTATTAATATTGTGTGGAATTTCATTTTAAAGACACTTCGTCAAATTTGTAACGAGAATTTTAAATTTCTTGTAAAAAATTCTCGAGAAAAAATGTTGACATTCTGAGCTTGCAATTATTTATTGTAAGCTTCTCGCCACTGCAAAGTGGTTAGTAATAATTTTCTAATTTTCAATGCCTGTAAAAACCCCAATATACTGTAAGTACCTTTACTTTTATTTTACTTTTAAGAAAAATACGTAAGAAATCTAAAATTTGAATTGACTCCTTCATTTATATTAATGTTACATTTGTACCTGCATTACAAACATTTGTAATTTGTTGTCATTGAACGCGTTTTAGGCAACAGTTGTGTTCTAAGTCTTATATAAACTGTGGTAATGACAAAAACAGCTGGCCCAACCTTCAGTCGTCCATTCCACTTTTTTTTTAATCCTACTGATAATTGCCTTTCAGTAACAGTCATTTTCTTGATATCAATGCTTGACCCCAAGTAAAATGTTTACATTTGGGTTTCACAAGTAAAAAATGTTTGCCCCATGCGAACCGAAGAGCACATTTCTTCAAAAGACAGAAACAACAAATCTCCCAGGTTCCAAGAACATCATCTTAAGTACAGTCGTCAAAGTACAGGAAAAACTAAATCACAAAACATAATTGTTTCTTGATTTTCCTACAAGTAAAGCTACTGCAGAGATAGCAAAACAATGCATGCGCATTCTTGTATTGCTATTTGTGAAGCAGCTTTGACTGAACCAAAATGTCTCAACTTTAACAATACGTCGTCTGCCTCAAATTGTGCTTCATTCTCATTTGACTGGTTAAATTAGTTTATAAAACATTATTACATTTTTTGAGAAATTTGCACTAAATGTCACTTAGTTTTATTGATGCAAAAACCATGTTCTGCTGAGTTTTATCGATATTTTCTGTAACACACAAGTAACTGCAATAAAATACATCATTGTTATGGATTGCCTCCAATACTTAGAAGCTCATTTGCAAGTAATGTGAGAAAGAGTTTTTTTTTTTTTTCGGTATTATCGTTAATTTATGCAACTACTTCAGACAACGCATCGATAATATCCACTCGTTTATTCAGCCCAGTTTTCACATAATCGCTTGAAATAAGGAAGTTGAAACATTTCCTGCAGTGTAATGCCAATGTATAAACGTGGTGCCCGGTGAACCAGATCCAATTGTTGCCGAACATCAAGGAGATCCTGAACGAACTGCATAAATGCGTGTCCTTGCAAATTATACCAGGAGATCCTGCAGATGGCTTGTTATCCACAGTAGGCCTACCCCAATTCACTACGGAATATCCCGGAAGAGCTGTGTAGAGACATATCACTATGATTTCAAGAAGACGCACGTTCGTTAGGTATGAGTCGTGCGTATGGTATTCAGCGAGCCTTTTCTATGTCCTTCAAAGTTTGTAGAAGTCCTTACGAGAACTGCTTGGATTGAGTGAATGACTGAGTGAAGAGATTTGGGCGGCTCTTAACATCGAGGTCTAGAGAGCTCATGAGGGTGAAGAGAGGTGAGTATGGAGCAGCGCCGAAATGAAGGGACGGGGGAAACAGGAGATCCCCGAGAAAACCTGCCGACCAGCGGCATCGTCCGGCACGATTCCCACTTGCGAAAATCCGGACTGAACCGACCGGGGATTGAACCCGGTTCGCCTTGGTGGGGGGCAAGCAGTCTAACCGCTCAGCCACCGTGGCCCCAGGACTGCTTGGAGATACGCACGTTTTTTATTTGCGCCAAATAGAACACGCCCATTTTCTCGTAACGAAGTTGGAAGGCGGTGCACGACGAAAAGTTTCGTCCCCTCGCAAGACTGCGCAAGGACCTGTCCCCCGCGGGATGTCGCGTTGCGGATGATTGCCAGAGAGGCNTGGTGTTTGACGGGAGTGGTGTCCTTCTTGCAGACGCTGAAGGAGTTCCCCGAGGAGCTGCGGGGAGACGTGTCCATGCACCTGCACCGGGAGATCCTGCAGCTGCCCATCTTCGAGGCGGCGTCGCAGGGCTGCCTCAAGCTGTTGTCGCTGCACATCCGCAGCAACTTCTGCGCGCCGGGCGAGTACCTCATCCACAAGGGCGACGCCCTGCAGTACATCTACTACCTGTGCAACGGCTCCATGGAGGTCGTCCAGAACAGCATGGTGGTGGCCATCTTGGGTACGCGCTTTTCCCTGCCTCAAAACAGTAACTTACGATAGTGTATTTTCAATACTTTATAACGATGAGCAGAGACGTCCAAAATTTGCGTTATCTTTCGGTGACAGCGTAAACCCCGCTGCCTTTTAAAGAAGATAGCACAGTCCGTGGTTTCATTGGCCACTGCAGTTTAATCAACGTCACCTTCCTGCTTGATCTCCTTTAAAGAGATCGGCCACTCCACCGCTGATATTATCTTATTGTCTCAACAGTTCTCCGAGGCGTGGTAAACATATTTCCGGCCAATCTCTGAAGTCGGTCAAACGCACAGTACATTGGAGTTCAGTCTGTCCTTAAATAATAATGTGACTTTTGCATGTCTCTAGCGATGAGTTATTATTTTTAATAAACAATAAAAACTCCTTGGTATATGACTTTCGTTTGATTTATATGAAATGAAGTTTTACACGTGACGTTCTCCAGCAGTGGTAGCGGACCGCGGTGGTGTAGTGGTCAGACCACTCGCCTCCCAGAAAGGCGAACCGAGTGCGATTCCCAACGGGGTCACTTCTGGATTCTCGCACATAAGAGTCTTGTGGGACGATTCCGGCGCTGATCCAAACTCGGCTCACTTCACCATAATTATGGCGCTCAAGACCTCGGTGTTAACAGATGCCCAAATCTCTCAATTTTACCTCCGGTAAACTAAAATAGTTCCTACTGATAGAGAAAAGAAATTTTACCACTGACGTGCCGAATCCTTAAATGAAAGTTTCACTCACGCCTAATGCAGTTCGTCTTCTTGCTGCATTAACCTGCGAACTTGCAGCGCATTGAGAAATTGCGCGCGGGCAGAAAAATATTAAGCGCCGTAGCACAAAAGAAACAATACTCGCTGGCCGTAAACTGCAGCTCCACGATAGCGTAAAATTGGTACTTCCATTTCATTATTCCCTCGGGAAATGATCAGTACGACGTTAAGTTACTGTCCTGCAGCACAGGCACGGCGTGTGCAACAGTTTAATACGAATCCCACTCTAACGGAAACTAAAACCTACTTTCATTAAAAGTAGTTACAGGCCTACTGTCCACAACTTGCTCGAACCTTCCAAACAGGGAGTAGTCGCGAATTGCCTGCGGACACCACAGCACCGCGAGAACGTTGAGGCAGGAAAATAGCAAACATTAGTCAACTGCATATACTACATGAAAATATGATTTCTACAGGTTCGGAGACCGCTAAGGGCATTGGCAGCCTTGCGGTATAAAAATAATAATAATAATAATGGCGTGTGGGGAGTGCACCCAGGGCAAGGCGACACCCTCCGAGTGACGGTCTTTCCAGCTGGGACCCGTAGGTGACCGTCATCCCCGGGCATGACAGAGATGAAACCCTAGAATGGAGCGGCGCTGGAATGCAAGGGCGGGGGTAACGGGAGTACCCCGAGAAAACCCGCTGGCAAGCGGCATCGTCCAGCACGATTCCCACATGCGGAAATCCGGGAGTGAACCCGCCGGGGATCGAACCCGGATCGTCGTGGTGGGAGGCGAGCGCCCTGGACACTACGCCACCGGTGCCCCCTAGCCTTGCACTGAAGAAGGCCGTGGTGCGAATGTCCTCAGTGCTGAGATTAGCGGACTGTCGTGTAGATTGTATAATGATGGTGTGGTGTTTTGTGGAATTCTATAGATCTGTGTCAGTTATGAACTGTGTTTCCAGAAGTTTTGTAATTAGTGTGATAAATTGTTGCAAGTGTTTGCATTGAGATTGTTTCACTTTATTTGAGAGTTGGCAAAATTCAGAAAAAAAATCAGTAACATCAAAAAAGTTTGGTAAGTAAGTTTTCGTGGAATTTATAAAATAGGATCTGTTTATTTTATGTTGTTTGAAAAAAATTAGTTTTTTTTAAATATAGTATTCATTTGCATATTGTGTAATATTTGTGTATATTTGTATTTTTTCCCACTTATTTATGGCGAACAGCTGTGATTTCTTAACTGACGTGAAATGCTGCGAGCTATTTACCCACTATTTGGAGAATTTTATAGATCTTACTGAGTGACAACTTCAGAAGTTGGCAGGTCTGGAAGTATTTTATGAAATCATTTTATGCGATGCATAGTAGTTTTTAAAGGTTATCTATGCGCAGAGCTGAAATTTTCCACGCTGGTTGGAAGGAAGAGTATTTTGTAGGCGTTGTATCTCTACAGAGAGTTCATATTGCAATAGTTTGACCCTCTGGATGCTAACACATACATATGATCTTATTTCTTTATGGCTGATTCAGATCACAGAATAATTGTTCTACCCGTCATACACAAGGCAACTTGCGGTATAAATATTAGGAAGGATGGGAAACGCAGATAAAAATCTCTTGCATTTGTTTATTTTGCAGCATGAAACTCCACACTCTTACCTCTGACTCTTTCATCCTCGGCAGTCTGTATATTGCACGTTGCACAGGAAGTGGGTTTTTATCATCTGCTCTCTACAATAAAGATAACAGCGTCCAATAAGGAAGTCCTTTACGTTAGGGACATTTGTTGTTGAACTATATTCCCCAGTCTTATAAACAGTAACTGCCAACAGCATCAAACATAAACATTTGTTGTTGAACTATATTCCCCAGTCTTATAAACAGTAACTGCCAACAGCATCAAACATAAACACGTTTTAATTGGTGCTGATATATGACAGTACGTTTTACTTATATTTGTAAACAAACAACTTGTTCATTGCAGCACCTAAAATAATGTATTTATATTTTACTTAAATGGTTAAGGTGTTGCTTAATATTAAAATGGCATCTTCTATAAAAATAAAATAATAAAATTATATGTCAAAGTAGCATATTTTACGCCAAGCATAAAACTCTTCCAACGCAATTTAGTGCTGAGAAAATAACTACACAAAATATTAAAGAAAAAATTGAGGACAAGCTTATTATCTGCTGTTGTCAGTAACATGTACATTGATATGCCTAACAGTAATAGGATAAAATGGAATGTGAAGGCAATATTCGGTAGTTCCACAGTACCGTGAACTCTTGGAAGTGCCCAGACCTGTATCGGTTTTGCTCTGGAATCGTTTAACAGCTTGGCGATCACTTGCAACCCTTCGTGGTCTTCACTCGCCCCTACAACGATGGGATGTTCCAGCAGTATAGTGTACCGTGTCATCAGGCCCAAGTTGTCCACAATTGGTTCGAGAAGCATTGAGGAGAGTTTCAACGACTGATGTGGCCACCACGTTCACCCGATACGAACCCCGTCGAGCATTTAGTGGACGTGGTGAGGAGGTCGATTTGCACCTGAGGTCCTGCAACTTAGAATAGCAGTGAGCGACGGGTAGCTTATCCAGACGACATAGATCAACATCTCTCCACTGATGTTTCGTTGACTTGTGGAATCGATGTGACGTTGAGTTGCTGCACCTCACCGGGCTAGAGGGGTCCTACGCGATACTAGACCCTATCCCATGACTTCTGGCGTGAAAGTCTGTATATACGTCCGATTCGTTAACGTTTTCGAAGTAACGTAAGGCATTTACTGTTTAATGGTCCGCGAGCAAGATGGCACGGTGGTAACATATTGGTATCGCATTAAAGTAGGCCCCGGGTTCGATTCCCTGTCCGACCATCCCAATCTCGCTTTCAATAAGTTTTTCCCAAAATCTCTCCAGGCAACTACTGGGATTGTTCCTTTGATCCGTTTCTGATTCTCCAAGCAACTGTTTTCGTCTGCAATGGCCAGCTGTCGCGACGTTAATGCCAGACTGTTCAGACATGGGCTCTCCGTTGAACTGAGAATTAACCTAGTTAAGTAGTTGGTCAACTCCCCAGACTGCGAGAACAGACAAGAGACCAGACGTGTCCTTCTAAAATCGTTACTTACGCCTGTTAATAGATTCCTGGTTAAAGAAGGGCTTTCGAAATCAAACATGAGAAAAATAAAATCACACCTGAAACCTCACATTTATTGAGGCAAACACTAGACTGCGTATCTACTCGAATGTTGGCAGCGAGCAGTGAACAAGTAGTTTAAAGTGTTGTCATTTTGTTAAACGTGGCCACAGAATGTTTATTTATGAACACTTATGTATAGGTTAGCGTGACAGAAATATGTTTGTTTTTATAAAAATTGAAATGTCTTAGTTTCTTCTGATCAAGGCATGAAAAATTGTAGTTAATTCCACGCCAATGTAATTTTTTTGCGTGAGGAGAGAGAATAAATACTGGGCTGAAAGAAGAAGTAAAATAGGGCTCTCAGATGTGTACTATTACACTGAGAGAAAGATTTTGTTTCAGATACCAAATATTTTTTTTAAAAGAACTTGTTTACAATTAGCAATATCTTGTTCATTCAACTAAACTGTTTCGAACATCTGCGATTGTTCCTTTGAACCAAGTAAATAATTTTTAATAGCCGAACAATAATTTGTTGGTTACAACGTCATCTTTATGTATTTAGTACGTTCAACTTACCGGTTTGGTTACAGAAAACCTTATAAATATCAGGGTATAGTCAAATCAATATCTCTTTTGAAGCGAAAAAAAAAATTAGGTTACTTGTAACAGTCTGATGGTCTATTATTACGTAATCTGTTGTGGCAGCAAAATCAGCTCATTTCAGAACTGGCATTTATTTGGTTGGCTGTAGGATAATCGGGTCATTTGGTTGCCTTCGTTGGAAAATACAGTTCGAGAAGTTTGATTATGATTTTCGTGACACTTAAGATAGCACCAGTGTTTGTGCGTATGTTGATGCTTAATAATGGTATAAGCAATCCCAATAAAACAATTTGAACAGGAAACAAAATACACTTAGCCACGTATACCCGATACGCGGTAGACGCCACATCGTAGCAACGCACGACCTGTCACCCACGCAGTACTGGCTAACGCGCCATTCGACTTCTGTTTGCAGCGCTTGTTAGTATCCTCGCACACAGCGCGGTCGGCATCTTCTTGCCTCCGTGTTCGCAAATACCTGCCGCCCCCTCCTCAATCACGGTCATTTCCCTTTGTATTTTCCCGGCGAAATGTTTCCTCGTTTCTGGATTGCTTCTTTCCTCCGTCGTCTCTCCCCCTTCAAGTGTCCCGAGTACCTTCGTACCGTACATTTTCATTATCTGGTGGTCACTTCTGAAACTAAAGCTGTGCCTTTTTTTTTTTGTACCTATGCAATTACCCACCCACCTTCCCTTTCTTTACCTCCACAGCCTTTATAGTTTAGTGAAATTTCGCCTATTCCTTTGCATGTCTATTACTCATAAAACACAATAAAATGCTATATCGTTAAAGTTTCTGAAAGAAATGTTTGTGTTTTACGAAAATCCAATCTTCGATATCAAGTGTGGCCAAAGCTTGAATGCTTCAAATGTTAAAAATTTATCTCTATAGTCGAATATTAAACTAATAGTAACGACACTAAATAATGCATTTCCAAGGTTAAAGATCAGATGACTAAACAAAATCTGAACGTAAACGCGAGGACATACTTTCTGCGTGTACTCATACCAAGTTCTATCACTGTATTTATCACACCTATACGAGTTTTGTTAGGAGTCTATTCTCGCTGTTTCATGATTTTATCCCAATGCATTTTCATATTTGGCACATTTCTTTCGGTTCTTTCCGTAAGTTAAAAAATAATGGCATAATAGAATTCGCGTAAAGTTTGTCTCCAAAAAAGAAATAGAAGAGTGGTTTAAAATATATCTTGTCCGAGGGTATATGCATGCGTTATTCTCTCCATCTGAATTAAAATAATATTTTTTTGAAGTTGTACTTTTATTGGCGCGTTAAGGGTAAACGTTTAGTGTGCAACGGAAGTTTCGCGTGCACAGTGTAACGAAATTTGACAGTGAACGTGGTAGGGGTATGGCCCAACGCGCATGCGCGTATCGTCTAGCTATATACAAACGCAAGGTACACAACATAGCACGTGGTAACATTAAAAACCGACAGAAAATCAGTTCATGCAATAAGTAAATTGAAAAACATTTTATTTGTATTAGTAGTTCATTGTTAATACATATACATATATATTATTTATTAATTTTACCTACATTGTGCCGTGAAAAATTTTTTAGTAACAAAAATTGTATAATTAAATTTTGAAAGTGTTTTTAAGTATTTGAGGTTAATTTTCTAAGTATTTAATTATTTGATTTAATTAAACCTTTATTAATTGTATTTAATGTCTTTCTTCGGTCATTTTATCGTTTTCTTACTTACATAAATTATTTGCATGCGTAGTAAAATTTTATTTTAGTCACACCAGAGGAGTATAACTACTAACGCGCGTACATAAGTACACGCACCCATGTTTTTTTTTATTTAAACATAAGTTTAGAAGTTTTTCCAGTTCTCAAAGTTTACTTCCCTGGACACACGCACCTATAAAGCTTCCCAAATTAAAGAACGAAGAACTTAACATTAAAAGTAGAGATAAGCGAAGCTGCAGTTTCAGAACTACTGGCTGTGAAACCAAAGGTTACCTGTGACATTTAATATACCGACCCAGTAACCGACTCCAGACTCAAGCGAGCTGGAAAAAGGTTTCCCAAACGTACTGTAAACCGAGGAGAGAGTGAAGAAGTCGTGGTTTGGCACGTCGTGATCCGGTTTAGCATCAAAGAGCTGAAAGAGACGTGCAAGTTTCTCATATCTGGATGCTGGAACGATCCAGAAGACGTTTTTTCCACCAAGGTTTTATACAGTTTCGTGCGGGAGCCAACACACGATCACACTGAATAAAAGACCCGAGTACACAAACATAATGCTGTTCGTATTTATCTGAGTAACCACCTTACATTAAAGCACTTCTAACTACCTTGTGGCATCTCTTGAACTTCTCTTCGTAACTCCCTCGACTTCAGGCGTTGTAGTGACATCACTCGATGAAGTATTTCTCACGCGGTCTCATTTAATAAGTTTCTGTCGTCTGGGAGAACCCGGTGTCTTAGAGTAGAGGTATTTAATTAAATTTACCGGGAATCACCAATATCAGTGAAGTGCAGCCAACGGAATAATCAATAAGCTAACGCTGGTTCCCTGTAGACCTGTTTCTACAATTTCCTGATGATTTGGGGTAATTTTCACTTTTTCAGGTTTAGAGTCAATTACTTTGCTTTAGGATAACCATTACAACCTTGCCAAAGGTGGCATGTAGGTACACGATGTATTGTATTGCTGTAAAATAAAAAGTGTACAAATAAATTTTGCATAATATTTTATTCAAATCAGTGAAATTTAAAAAGAACTTTTTGTATATGCGTAGCTTTGGTTTATCGTACGGCACCTGGAGAAGGTAATTTTTTTTAAGCGAGTGAGGTTATAAACTAACTAGCATACATACTGAGAATACCTGACAGCTCTTGATATCTCAGAACCGCGAGGAAAAGTAAAAATTAACTCGCGTCGCTCTTAAGCCTTGACGTAACGAAAAAAAGGGAAATCTTCGCCTCGAACCAAACCAAATTCGTTCGGTAAAATATGTGTTTCAAATATGTGAATTAGATAGACTGGCCGTAGGAACTAATTGAAACTAGGACCATGCACGCCCAAACGCGACCAGTTACACTCTCTTCCTCCTTGACGAGCTTCAGGGACACCGGGTTTCTCTTCGTGCGGTTAACAATAAACTACTCCCACAAAATTATCTGATGGAGCGCTACCAGAAAAGTTAGTTACGTAATGTATTGTGTTTCTAAAATGACCAGGACTTGTGCGTGGACGCTTAGAAAAAGGTTGCTAACTATTTTTTTTTCTTCGGAAGAGGGGGCTGCGGTTGCACAGCGGGTAGAGCGCTCACCTCCCACCAAGGCAAATCGGGTTCCAACCACTGGCGAGGTCGCTCCCGGCTTTTTGCACGTAGGAATCGTGCTGGACCATGCCACTGGTAGTAGGGTTTTCTCAGGAATCTCCCGTTTTCCCCGCCCTTTCATTCCGGCACTGCTGTTTACTCACCTCTCTTCGCCCTCATCGGCTCTCAAGACCCCGACGTTAACAGTCGCCTAAATCTCTCCACTCATCACAAGAGATGTGCACTTTCCATCGAGAAAGTTACTGTCACAGGCTGTCCACAGTAAAGTGAACACTGTTGAGGCCCTAGTTACCTTTCCTTTCGCCAATTTTTTTATCCTGTAACCGCCTTTTTAGATAAATATTGCCATGTAAGTAATAATCACAGTGTGTATATTCCACTGCACCCGGAAGTTAACGTCTAGGGCTATAATAAAATGTATTTATTGACTATTATTCCAAATGAGAGGGCTTTCAAATTTCTCACTTTACCGTGAATAGCCTATACCTGGCTCTGACGCGAGAATAAAATTCGTCTTCAGCAGTGCGTGACGACAGCGTGACGTCACAGTATGTTCCCTTGAAACTTCTGGAAGATATACAGAAGGTGGTGATATGCCGAAAAATGCAGGGTGACTGCAGGGAACGGAAAGGATACAGATTTTTCCTTGGCATGAACAGAAAAAGTGGATCGCCAGCGTAAGTAAATTTTATGTCGTTGAGGACGATGCAAATTTGTGGGCCCGCCGGGGATTTCCCGGGTGATCGATGAACCCAGCAGATCGCGGACGTAAATGGAAGGAAGCGAGGAAAAAACTAGAGGAAACGATGGCGCGGTGTATTCGCATCTAAGATCCGTGATTGATGACAAGGCATTACTTGGTTTGATGAAAAATACACCGTTAGCACATGTTCAGTTTTTTTATGGTAAACTTGCTGAGGTACCCGGACGGTGACCAAAAGACATGAGCTCGATACACTAAAGGAATAAGTTCCAATTGCCTTCCCAGGGCATGTTAGGTAAAGAATGGTATGCAGATTTGTTTTCATTCAAGCCTCGTTTCTGTAAATCATTACATGAAAGCAAGGGAATTAAAATACCTAAGATATTTGTTTTCCACGTATGTGCTGGTGTGTAAGTGATCTACTCTTAATGTATATGAATGTTTAAATGGAATATCCATTGCCGAAAACAAGCATAAAACAAAATAAAACCATAAAAAATTCCAAAAACTGAACGAAAAAAAATGCTAGGAACTGTAGAAGAACTAGTAATAAGTGCATCGTGAGTGGAATGGAGAGACTGAGGCTTCTCTTGACATAGGAGTATTGAGAGCCGATGAGAGTGAAGCGAGGTATGAAGCAACGCCTGAATGCAAGGGCAGAGGAAACGGGAGATTCCCGAGAAAACCCACCGACCAGTGGCATCGTCCGGCACGATTCTCCCGTGCAAAAATCCGGGAGCAACCCCTCCGGGAATCGAACCCGGTTCACCTTGGCGGGAGGAATTGTCGCCCTTATCTCCCCTGCGCCTATCAACCTGAAACGCTGAAAAATCTCCAAGTAGGCGGGATCCTTGAATACCACTCGAGCAAAAATATAAACTTATTTCACGATATGGCAGATACGAAATAGTAAGGAGGATGTAACTGAATTATGTTGTTTAATTAATAGTTATTTATGTAAAGTATTCTCAAAATAGTTTCATTTGAAATTGTTGTTATATTAAATGGTTGGCTGGGAGTGAAACTCTGGCGTTCCATCAACTGTTTGTATAAGATTATGTTCACGTTTGAATCTCAGATAAGCTATCTATGTATGCTCTATATATATATATATATATATATACGTATATAGGTACGTATATATATATATGTATATATACGTATCTAGCCCATTCTCCGATTACCTTATCTGCGTTAAACGAGGAAATTTATAAGTACGAAATTAAAAATAAAATGTAATTTTTAGGAAATTGTTTTTTTTTTTTTTGTACCTTCGGCTTTCACGCGACCCGCCTGACTTGAGTGTTTTACTGGTTGCCTATAGACCGAGTTTCAGGCGTGTATTCAAATATAACCACAAGGTACTGTTATTTAAGTCCATCTCTCACTGTATATCGCCGTTCATCACATACACCTCATTTAATTACAAATGTGAAAATAGGTGTTTTCTTAATCTTTGGGATTTTGATTTTATTCACGGGAGTTGACCTTGATAAAATGTTCTGCACGAACGCCTTCATGAAATTTCCTTGACTTAACGAGTTCATTTCCCAGCCAGTCGTGTGATTCGATATAAAACTTTAATACGATATAACATGTTTCAATACATATTACTTTATACGTTATTTCAAGAGTGCTAATGAAGTTGACCGTGTTTACGCGTATGTGCGTATCTCAATAAATAAACGTTATGGAGATGCGAATGTTTCTTCCTGGGAAGGTAAAAAAACATTTGTTTACATTTGCCACTTTTTTTATTTTATCCTGTTAAATATATTCCAAGAAAAACTGTTAAAATTTAAAAAAAAAAAACCTTTTTAGGGCTTATCTACGCAGTTTTCTTAAGGGAAATGAGAAAATTACAAACTGGTATCTGTAGTTTAATCCATTGCTTCTCGTCGTACTTAATAATATCCTCCTGTTACATATTTAATACCCGAAATATTTAGCTTCCCATGAATGCACATCACGGTCTTGAGTGCAACCGCCGCAATGCTGCCTTATAGCCAGACGTAACCTTCAGGCGTTCAAGAAATTTTAGTGTAGGTTCCCTTCATTGTCTCGTCGAACGCTTGGTCTTAATAAACGTAACCAGTTGCTCCTTCTGTCAAGAATGGGGGTTGAATAGGCCATGGCCTGTGTCAAGGAAACCTCCCAGCAACGGAATGCGTTCGGAATAAACACGGAATACCAAAAGTAGAATGGCTGTATACCGGGAGTCAAAAAACAAGTTCTCTGGGATTCGAGTGCGGTGTGTTCGGGACCAGATGTAAAATTCCGAAGTGAAGTGAGTGAATATATTTGGCCGACTCTTAACATTGGGGTCTTGAGGGGCCGACGAGGGTGAAGCGGGGTGAGGTATGGAGCAGCACCGGAATGCAAGGGCGACGGAAACGGGATATCCCCGAGGAAACCCTCGCCTACCAGCGGCATCGTCCGGCGCGATTCCCACGTGCGAAAATCCGGGAGCGCCCCCACCGGGAATCGAGCCCGGTTCGACAATGGGGGAGGCGAGTAGTCTAGCCACTACACCACCGCGGCCCCTGCCTGATCGTTTGAGACAGAGAAGCGTGCAGTGTTCTCGTAGTGCTGCGTGTACCTGTGGGAAGTCAAGTAGTGAACCTGCCATTTTATTGGTGGAAAGTCTGTAGGAAGGTTCTGTTCACCCCTCTATGGCCCAATTATCTTGAGATACAGCGCTGTGAAGAAGCCGTATGTAACTATGTTTGAGTGCTCTGAAATGGTGTTCCTGATGTGCGTAGTGTCTTGTAAGTAACCGAGAAGCATAGTCTGAAGTGTGTGTTCCTTTCATAGATCAGCACGTTAGTCGCACGTTTAATAGTCTCAATAAAGACCTTTATTTCAAACATACTGCAAAGTGGCTGAAGCGCCAAATAGCTAAGCCCCGTCAGATATACAACTGTGTCCTCATTAGCTATCAACATTTCTGTAAATATTCTGGTCTGTGTTAAAACTGTAATGAGAATGATAGCTACATACAGTTCCAGTAAAATTATGTCAGTAATTACTGTATAATTATATTTACATTTTCAAGCCACCTGATCGTTTTAAATGTGATAAAAATGCGCTGGTTTATGATCTCGTAAGTTATTCATTCATAAACGCCCAGTGTATTTAAATGGTAACGGTGTCGGCGAACGGTAAATTTCATAAGAGATTGTATTTTGTTACCATGAAAATGCAATTTAAAGGGAAATTCCTGAATGTTGCTAATAAGCCTATTTAGGACAGGCGAAGCCGGCCGGCCCTATGTGATTACGAATTTTTATGACAATTTTATTCAAAATTCAAGGGACGTCATCAGTTCCTGGACCTCGAAACACTCGCTATGTCCAAAAGTGCTGTCGTGGCAGAAATTCGCTAATCAGGTTAATTACTGCCATTCGACAAAAATCATCGAAACAAGGGCAAATACGACAGGAAGAGAAAGAAATAAATCTCTTCGTGCGTGATCTATTTTGATTCTGTCTGCCTGCCTGAAATAACTAATCCTTATGAACATATTAGACGTTTTAGAAATTAATCACATATATACAATTGTTAAAGTACACACACTTTTAAACCAGAATATGTACTGTTTCTTTTTTATGTATTCAAGCTCCTTTTTTTTTTTTTTTAATCATGATGGTCTTTCGTCGTTATTTCGTATTTAGAGAAACCTGATTATTTACATTTAGTTTTCATGTCTTCCCAAGTGTTTTGTCTTTTTCTTGTCATCGACCATGCGGTTTGATTGTAGAATCCAGACATCAATGACACTATAATTCGCTACAAAAAATCAGAATGCCTTTTGTTTGGGCCTTCATATTAGTGAAATAAAATCTCTCGTTACAAGTAGTTTTCACCCAGTTGATGTGTCCTTTCATATTTTCATCTGTTGTACAAACGTACTCCATTGTAAAGTTAAAAAAATATTTTTACGACTTTATTTCCGAAAGAGTTTACTTTTCCGTGACTGGGATAGATGTAATTATTACAAATGCTATTTCTATGTATTTATACCTACGTACGTATTTCCTGAAAGTTACCACAAACAAAGGCGTCCAGGTAATGTAACTCGTCATACCTTACCTGCTACTCAAATCGGCTACCTTATGTACCTACGGTCAAATTTATCTTCTTCATCTACGTAATAAGATTCCCCTGCACTTCTTTCTGGTTTATCAAACGTTGTGGCGTGGGAGAACTAAATATGTCATGCATTTCAATTTTGGAGAATTGTTGCTAACCAATATATTTACTGTGGGCGGCGATTCAAGTTAGGCATATTAATAATATTTTTCTTTAAGTATTTCAAACATACGTGGTATTCATTATATGAATCCAGTTGGCGAGTAACTGGGAGGCATTTGCCTGGAACAGTAATGAAAAATCCACTTCGGAAAAACGAAACCCAGTACGTCTGAAGGGGACTGAATCCAAAGATTTAAGACGTCGTAGACTGAATTTCGTCTCATACGCATCTCGTCAACGTTGACTCAAGGCATTGCCATCGTAATTGTCAAAATCACGTGCCGTGCCCATTTATTAAGAGGGAGAAAACCTAACATTTTGCGTGATTTTATTATATAATTCCGTCTTCTTCGACGCTAGCCGTGAGCTGCGGTTGGTGTAATCATCAGACTACGCCCGGATTTTCACACGTGGGAATCATGACGGACTATGCCGCTGGTGGGGGGGGGGTTTTCTCGGGGATTTCCCGTTTCCCCCGCCCTCGCATTCCAGCGCTGCTCCATGTTCATCTCACTTCACCCTCATCGGCTCTCAAGACCTCGATGTTAAGAGCCGCCCAAATCTCTACGCTCCACTCCACGCATAACTGCTCATTGGTAGTTACTTTAAAAAGAGCAAATGTCTGAATTAAGCCACAAATGCCAATGCCAATGCAATCAAAAGTAATATAGGCTGTTCACGGTAAAGTGAGCACTTTTGAAGCCCTAGTTACTTTTTTTCCCATCAGCTACTTTGTATCCTTCCANAGGCTGTTCACGGTAAAGTGAGCACTTTTGAAGCCCTAGTTACTTTTTTTCCCATCAGCTACTTTGTATCCTTCCACCACTTCCTTAAATAAATGTTGCCATGCAAGCAGTAATCAAAGTGTATATATTTCACCGCACTCAAAAGTTAACCTATAATTCTACAAAATTTAACTATTTTTTTTCCAAATGAGACGGCTTTCAAAAGTGCTCACTTTACCGTNAGGCTGTTCACGGTAAAGTGAGCACTTTTGAAGCCCTAGTTACTTTTTTTCCCATCAGCTACTTTGTATCCTTCCATCACTTCCTTAAATAAATGTTGCCGTGTAAGCAGTAATCAAAGTGTATATATTTCACCGCACTCAAAATTTAACCTATAATTCTACAAAATTTAACTATTTTTTTTCCAAATGAGACGGCTTTCAAAAGTGCTCACTTTACCGTGNTTAACCTATAATTCTACAAAATTTAACTATTTTTTTTCCAAATGAGACGGCTTTCAAAAGTGCTCACTTTACCGTGATTAGCCTATACACACTTGTTCCACTTGAATATCCACTACAATACCACGGTCGAAGTATGTTTTTTATTTTCTCTTCCTTCGACATTTTCCACAAACCTATCCCTACACTGCAACTCAATTTTCGCTGAATCGTTGTTCAGATATTTGTAACTTATACTCCGAGAGGGGTATATCCAGTCCTCCCTAAGTTATTTCCCGCTCGCCGTAGTTCAAGCCACGTGTTTTTGACAGTTTTAAGTAACAATTAAATCCATTGTTGTTACTCGGCTAACTTGTGCCTCTACCCTACAGGAGTGTTTGATAACATATGGCACCCACCTTCATCGGTGGACAGGAGATACTAAAACAATGAAAATGTCATACAAACATGTGGCCTATTTGAACTTGTTTCCGAGTTATAGTCCAGTTTGTATTTCAATGATGTGGTGCTATTTATCATTAGATAAAGTACTCAAATTGACCGTCTTCAGCCTAAATGCACGCCTATCGTATTCTAAAAAAAAAAAATACCAGGTGTTTTTTCGAATACGTTACTAGCCTTCTTTGATACGCCAACAATTCCCGAACATATATATATATATATAAGTCGTGCAAAATCTGTTGGCTGGCCTGCACGTTCACCTTACATAAATCCATTGGATTTGTATTTGTGGGGCCACTTGAAAACAATAGTGTATGCAACACCCATTCTCATTATCGAAACACTTCGCGTTTCGTGAAAGTTGCCAACGTACTCGACAAACACCTGATATTTTTTAAACTATACAATAAGACGACTAAAGGCGTGCATTTAGGTTGAAGATGGTCTTTTTGAGCAGCTCCTGTGACGAAGTAGCACCGCATTATTGCCTATAAATCGGGAACAAGATCAAATAGGCCACATGTTTATATGAACTTTTTTTCGTTGTTATAGCGTCTCCCGTCTACCGATTAAGTAAGTCCCACGTGTAGTGACACATCCTGTATATTCCTCCTACTGTTTACAGGCAAGGGCGACCTGTTCGGCTGCGACATCTCGATGTACCTGCAGTGCCAAGGCGGCGGAGG
>NQII01001755.1:121806-143962 GCA_002778355.1 Clitarchus hookeri | reverse complement strand
CGCCGGAGGACGGCCCCGACCACCGCTCGACGCCATCCCCCGCCTCCCGCTCCTTCGTGCTACACCCCTTCACCAGTCGGGCGGCCGACGAGGGACCGCGACAGGCACCGTGTGTGTGTACAAGACGGGCATCATGCTCACCCGGGTCTCGCCCTGGAAGATCTGTTTGATCCACAAGTTCATCCCTGGCAGTGATTACCTTCAGCAATCCTGTCTAACCACTGGATATCACGGCAAAGCTTGATTCTTATTGCGTCCATTGTCCAAAAGGTTCACGAAGTAAGATTATTGTCAGGAGCTATATCGTCGGACTGCATTTTTCTCGATATTTTATAAATAGTGACAAAATACAAACGTTTCTTTGCGAATGTGATGAGTTCCGAACCAGTTGGTTTCTGATTAGTGCTCGTAAGTTGTGGCAGAGGTTAAGCGAGAATCATCACTTGCTACACGTACTCTCCGCAGCACAGTACTGCGTATTTCCATGCACGACCGCCGAATATTCATGATCGAATCAACAAAGTTTGTATCCAAATAGAATATTTCACTGGGTCAGTCCTGAGTTCTGGTACCAGATGTAAATAAATTGTCGGATTGAACAGATCTTCCTGCGAGTGTGCCTGGACGGATGTGGTCACCTCTCGGTGGGCGCGCACTGAGATATGCGAGACTTTGCAGCACCTTGTGGCGTATGTAGATCCACCGGACCATGTTACGTATGATCGACGTGCATGTCGATGACTGGGGCACCCGACTCGAAGAGCAGAAGCAGCTTCTTCCTCTGCAGAGACTGTACACAGAGCAACTGTACGGGGAATAAATTCGAGTGCTAAAAAAACTTCTATGGCCTAACAACTGTATACTAAGAGTTCGCGCCCAAGCCAAGAACGAAGTCGTGTAACCTATTGTGTGAAGTTCCTCAGTTCGAGAAAACGTTTTGGTAGGTTTGTGTCATTCTTCGTAATCTTTTTAAGTTATCCGCTCATTACTTCCGGGCACGAATATTCTTTACTTATGGGCGTATTGCAATGGTGTGCAGTGTTTCCTTAGTTGTAATCTACCAAAGATAATTTTCGTGTTGGGGCGATAATTAATTGTATTTTAAAGGTTGCCAAGTAAAAGTTCCAGACTTCGCACAAACAAATGTAAAAAAAAATCTAGTCGAAAGCACTATTTTCACACATTTTTTTCACGTGATAATATATCTTCACAAAATCAGATGTAAAAATAACTTAGTTAATAAAATTGTAATGCGTGTTACACCGGTCACTGAGAGGTAAAAATATATTCGGTATTGAGTGATTAGATTAGGGAATGTTTGTTACAAAGTCGCGTTTGCTGGAATCACAGATCTACGCACTTTCTAAGCTTGTGTCGTAATAGAATCATTCGAAAAGTGTAAACACACAGCAACACTCAAAACTTAAACTTGTACAGCTTAACTTGCATAATATTTCACAGATTCTGGACACCTACTTGTCAAGATTTATTAAAAAACTTACTCATATATTTAAGGCCAAATGTCAAATACTGCGCATGCATTTGTTCTGTAGAGTTATAAAGTTTATTGCTAATGTAATTATGATGAAACAAATAAAACTGTATATTTATTTTCTTAATATGATGCCACCTTGTCCATATCATTGTGATGTGCAACGTAGTGCCTAAATATGTCTAATCTCCACCCGACAATGCAATCATTCTTCTTACTCTATCCGCCTTTTGTACTATATGGAGAGGACAAAACAATATCTGGTTTCTAAAGAATGGTAACTATATAAAGAGAATGTAATAAAACTTGTTGATTTTTGTTGTAAATAGGAAATAAAACTTTAATCATTCCGAAATGTAAATATTGTAATATTATAAATGCTGTAAATATCATCAGTTGTTTGTTTGTTTCTAAAATATACAAAAATGTTTACAAAATCTTGTAACCATAGTGAAACCTCAAGCTTACTTAAAAATGTTTTTCTTAAAAATTGATGATTGCCTAAAAATACTCTGAAAATATGGTTTGCCAGAATTAATGTTTGAAAACACTTTAATAATTTTAATTTGTTGTTTATAATTTTTTCAGTAATATCAATTCACATTTATTGTATATGCAATAGAGATAGAGTAGTTCTGGAGTCAATCGGCATGCCTGGTTTTTAAACGAGTCAAGCGCGAACATTTTAATGGCCACAGATATTTCTTTGGGTGGTATCTTTCTGTTTATGTTCCTAATATGTACCGCCGTGGAATTTGAATCAACATCAATTTGGCACTTCTGTAAGTTTATAATCGTTCATAAGATATTCCGAATTCTTGGGTTACTCTTCTAGAAGTATTCACACTTGTGTAATATGTTTTCTAGGACTTATTTTCCCCTTTTATATAGGCCCTGTGATATTCAAAAATACTTTTCACAGAATTTCATTTGCAGGGAAAAATTTTCAATTCATTACAGTCTATGGGTATGCTGAACACTGTGACATAGTAGATTTCTATATATTTCTATATACAGAAATACTATTGGCCTTTACTTTGTATATTAATAGCTTTTTTATAGAGCGTACAGTCATGTTGAGTCCTTAAAGCATTATTTTTATATACATTTAGTAAAATTTTCAGACTGTACAATAATTTTACACAAGCAACGTACTACATGGGATACAATTGTTGTAAGTGATATTAGAATTACATTTCACGGGCGAATTTCTTTTTTTAGCATTTTATACTACATGCATATTTGGCAATTTATATAGTCATTGATGTGACAATATAATATCTACAATTCTATAAATGTAATGCTTTCTAGGAATGATAAAGAAGAAACAGTCTGGGGAATTTTCTGTTATTTGCTTTATTAAACTGTGAGTACTGGCAAGAGAATATTCCCTGTAGGCCTCTGAGTAATATCTTAGCCTCCACATTCACTGGATGTAATATCAAGAAAGCACTTGTGAAACAAGGCGTAAACATATGACCAACATTTTGACCCTACACAATTGTCAAGTAAACTAATATTGCATATTCTGCCTCGGATGAGTCACTGTGTGATGTCTTTACACTAAAGGTCGGATGCAATTATTTTATTCGTAGGGTGTGAGGTTTGAAGGATGCAATTTTGAACGATAAGTAGCCTGTGGAAATAATAAGAAATTTTAAGTAAATTTCAGATGAATTTGGAAGTACAAGTTGTACAATGCCGTCCGCTCTTTACCAAATAATTAGCTACAGGTGTACGAGCATCGCAAGAGTCTTTTTGAATTTGCAGCCATTTGCTGGAAAATTGTGTAACTGCCGAGTAAGGGCAGCGAAGTTACTGAAAGGCACCAAAACACAAATCCACTTTTCCAAGCTTACCAATGATCAAGTTTACGATCAGTAAAAAACCTCAGTTACTAAATATATTTTTATATCCTCGAAATTTTCTTTACTATTTCGTGCAAAAATGTAAGTGGGTACAGACGTTATCAGGTGAACTTGTCATATATTTGACAGGTTACTCAAGCGTATTAGAAATAATATAGAAAACGTACTGGACAATTTGATTTTACTCTCCTCATCTGATGGGACCAAATTGCACAGAAGTTATTGCTCCCTGATTAAAGATAAACCACAAATTAAACTGTATTAAGAAACATCACTTCAGTTCATAACATTTAAGACTTATTTGACAGAGTGGTATTTGATTTAAAGAACCAAAAGTTAAACAAGTTACTATCATCACATTACGATTGTGTAAAATTAATTTGAGTGATTCGGGACTACCATTTCCAGTACTGAAAAGTCAATAAACAAAAATTGCTCTATTAATCACGAAAAGTTAGCCGATTGAACATTGAAGAAAATTATTTTCCATCAATAAAATTCCCACTTGGCCTTAATTACTCTTATATTAACTGCTCAGATTGGCAAGCGGCGTTCTGAAGAACAAGAGAAATTTGATACTTAGCACAAAATTCAGTTATTGAATGTCGAATTAACTATTTATTTATTTTGGTGAACTATAATAATTGCGAGCTCGAAAAACACTGTTCGGCTGATATCTCACACACTTTCTTGACAGTTCGAGACAGCGCCATTTGACTGTATACCTAATCTTCATCACATTAGTGCCATTCAACAATTCTTCGTCATTTTCAGCACATTATTGTCATCTGACCATACTTTGTGATCATCAGCACAACAATGCCAGTTGAAAGTACTCGTGATAATCAGCACATTAGTGACATCTGACCATACCCATGATCTTAGTGAATCAGTGCCAGTTGACTGTACTCACGATCTTCAGCATATCAGTGATTTGACCGTGTCAGAGCATCATTGCCATTTGACAATGTCCATGATCTTCAGCATATCAGTGTAATTTAAACAAATACATGGTCATCAACACAGCAGTCCCATTTGACCACATCAGCGCATCATTACCATTTGCATGTATCCGAGATCTTCAGCACATCAGTGCCAGTTGGCTGTACCCATTTTCGTCAAGTACATCAGTGCCAGTTGACTGTACTCCTGAGTTTCAGTACATCAGTACCATTTGACAGTTTAAGTGCATCATGGCCATTTTACCGTACACGCCAAGACAGGGCTGTGGTGGATGATTGGCTAGCGCACTATCTCCCCACCAATGCGATCCGAGTTTGTTTCACAAAGAATTCGCTCCCGGAGTCTTGCACATGGGTAATTTAACGGCAGTTGCTGTTGGCCGGTGGGTTTTTCCCCTCCCTTCCCCGCATCCCCCAGGCCGTTGCAGTTCTTCACTGCGCTGTTGTATGGTCTCATTCTGCATCTGTCATCAGAAACGACAGGTGCCTATGACCCTCCCTCAAGAACTTGTCTGACCTAGGGTGCATCACTCACCCGGGATTAGCCATTCGCTGTTGAAATGTTGAAGGGATAAAGCTGTGTTTGGGAAAATGTTCCTTTCGAAATTTACTGCTGATTTGAACCTGAGTTCACTTCAGTTTTCGCGGCCACTATATCAGAAGTTTGAGATTTCGTCGGGGTCTCAAAACACTGCTGTCACGAAATGAATTTACAGCTTGTAAATACTTTATTCAAAAATTTTACCTATAAGAGTTAGCACTTGTCTGCACTTTTCTTCATTAGTGGTTTAGTCCCATGCCGTTATACTTCATTAAAATGTTTTCCTACAGAAATGTACCTACCAAAAATGTCAAGTTTATTTCGACACATATTTGATTTCCATCCAGAAATTGGGTACTTATCGTGTTATTTTTGGTACACAATATTTCGAAATTCGTTTTAAAGAAATAAGGATAGCATAAGCCTCTATAGAATGAATTATTATGATATGGCTTTGTTGCAGTAAAATTTTAAGCATAATAAATGGATCTAAGCGGGAGTATACAGGTGTGGTCTTAAAAATGTAAAGTGTTTTAGATAAATAATATTATTAATATTTCTATTTTTATCTGGAAAAAAAAGGTTTTCTTATTTTACTAACAAAGTACGATAACATGTTCATGACTGAATCTTAGTGCCAACCATGAGTTCTGTTTGAACAAAAAAAAAGTATTTCCTTGGTCTTACAAGTGCCGCCTTTAAAGTGAACTTTTAAGTATTACGAACTCTGTTAGTGCAACTACAATAAGGAAGCAGTATATTTACTTAATTCTGAAACGATATTTACACACAAAAGTCTACTTTCTTTGCAAATTACAGTGAGTTTCTCTGCTTGTACTGCGTTCAAACATGCGTCGCGTTTTTTTTTTTTTTTTTTTTTTTTTCAGTTACAACATTTTCAGACATTTTATCCAGAGTAATTACGTTGTGTTTTTTCACAATATAACTATGCACCACTTACAGGTAGGGACATGCTAAATTCACGTTATTTTTTTGGTATCAAGCTAAAATTCACAGTTCTGTATATACGAGTGCTCGAGTCGGCATCGTTTCTCCATTGGCTGCTGCCTAGATGTGAAGTCGCTCCCCTTCTGAGTGAACTGCACGTGATTGGAGCACACAAATGTGAAGTGTTCATTATTGGCGAAGAGTAATCCGGGGGCGTATCAAATAAAGAATCGTACAATGACAAACGTACTGCAAAGGAATTGTGTTTTTAAGTTAAAAACGTCCTCAAATAACAACGCGAATTTTTGCAGATCTCTACTTATAGATGTTCGGTGACGCGGCCGTTACATTAAAATCCCCGAAACAAGCAAGTATTAGTCTATTCGCGGTTTCTTCACACTTTTTTTTTTCCAACCTTTGAAAAATCTCCCCATGTATGAAGTGTTTGGTTAATTCGTAAATATTCCATGTATCACAGGTGTTTTATACCTCTGTTAAAATTAAAGTTGCTTATTTTTCGTTAAATTGAAGTTTTACCAGTATTTTATTTATAAGTTATAATATTTCGTTCAAAATAAATATGAATACAAAAACGAATATGGAAACGTGTGTGTTGGTAGCTAGCGCTTAATAAGAAGTAGTTCTCATGCAACATGTTATTACAACTGAGTGCGGACGAATTCGGTGCGTAGTCCTTTGGTGTAATTTTCTAGATTTTGTTAAGCTTAGTTTGCACGAGGCGGAGGTATATCCTGGAAATAGAACTTTATCAGGGCTTCAGAAAAGTGTGAATTAACCGTGAATGAATTATAACATTTGCAGTGATGTTTAAGGCATATCATCATGGTGGAGTTCGTTTCCCCCGCGTAAAACTAAGATTTCAGCGTGAGTCCTTACATTTATCACACTACTACGTGGCAGGCCGAAACAAAATAGTAAATATCCACGGAGGTTGTGTGATGTATTACTGTATTATCTCCTTAAAATATCCCTAGTTTTCATTAGCAGTTACTATAACTGTTTGTCACAGCTTGTCGTATGCCTATGACATGAATTTCGGGACGTGTTCCAATTGATGTGTATTCATTTTATACATACGTTTATATATAAAATATATATAAATATATTATGTATACACACATATAATTTTAAGTTTTGTGTTTCGTATTGTTTCAACTGGAATCCCTTGATGTTCAACTTTTCTACATACGACAGAAATTCGCAAATTACTGCTAAATACAATAAAATTATAATAATAAATTTTTAATAAATTATGAACATTTGAAATTAACCCTAACTATACAAAAATATTTTCAAACATTGTCCCTCGCTTAACATCAAAAACAATAAATTTAAAAGGAAGTGAAATTGTCACTAAGCAGCATTTAGTAATGGATATATGTGTATATGTACATATAAAAAGTGCTTATTTCGTAAAATAGCTGTTACGAATGTGATTATTTTTTTACAATATCTTCAGCCATACGCGTATTAAATAGGTTTATTTAGCAGGCAAAATAAATATAACGGTACTTTGGTGATTTGTATTTAATAATTGTTCCACTTCGAAATTGACGAAAATTCCGCTTAGGTCATTTGTATTTAATAATATGTTCGCGTCTAATTTTAAAAAATAATGTCAAACCCAAATTATAATAATATGTTATTAATTTGCAGAAAAAATCGGATGACGTGACCATTTTATTAATAAAGTGAACCAATTGTAAGACAACCGTATTTACAGCCAATACAAATGTAAAGACCGCGGGCACATAATTTCTTCGCAGCTTCATCAGTCCTTTTGGGTGAAGTAAAACTATTTTTCTATGGCAGGATGAACCAAGATTAATTTTCTGGGTTGCTGCTACAGAAAGCTTTAACTATGTGAAAAAATATTTCGTATTTAAAGTTTTTATCGACATTTAAATTTTCTGGCTTATTATTTATTTCCAGAATGTGTATAAGCTCTATATAAAAAAACCTATACATACTAAAAAAAAAGTGTGTAAATTTTATAATATTAAGCTTGTGGTTTCTTTGGTGTTAAACTTGCATGGTGATATTTAAAAAAAAATTCAAAAATCAACTATATATGTTATTGTACAGTGTTTATTTATGTTTGGATAACTTTTATGTAGCCTATGGTACAAAGAAATCGTCTCGCAAGAAAGACAGTGTGTCGCTATTTTCATTCGGGATTTGTTTAATATTTTGTAGTTACTCGAGTAGAAGTACAGATATAGAAAGTCTTTCTCAACTGCCTTACGTGTTAATGCACACATATATATATATTAGTCCTTATGATGAAAATTAATAATGAATAATCAGATATTTATATAACTATCCACACGTGTGTGATGTAATTTCTTTCGACCAGTAATTCGTAATCCATGAACGCGTAAGAAGTTATAAACCATAATGATGTATGTTGCTTGAAACGTTTATCATTATATTAAATTAAGAGATATTGAATTTTTCTTATTATATTTCATAGCGCAAACAATATTCTCATTTTAATATTTACTCAGCATAGTGCGTATAATATATTGACGTAATAAAGACAGTTATAACACTTGTGTATTTTTAATTTTTTAATTTATTTTTTTGTTAATGATTTAACAATCCCATCACACACAACACTGAAAAATACTTACAAATATTAATTATTTAATTGTGATTTACATAAAATTTAAGTTTTATACCAGTTAAACTTAGCTAATTTTGGGAGTGAATGATGGTTATGAAAACGAATGGCTCAGTCCTGTAAAAAAACGTCAATCTTTTCGTAATTTCAATAAAGAAAACAATAATCAATGTTGTCAAAAACTGCGACTAAATGTTTTGATTTAATTACAGAGAGTGAAAATTTTGGTATGTGATTGTACTGTAAATGTGACTGTTTCTTCAGTGTATTATCTTGCATGTAACTTAAAGAAAAATAGCCAGCTTATATTTTTCTGTGCTTGATGCATTATAATGATTGAACTTGTTTGTAACAATTGTAATATTTTGTTTTATCGTGTATCATACAAGTCATCTTCACATTAATAAATCACCCATAAATTTTGGTCAGAAATTGTGTGGTTTCTTGTTATTGAGATTGTAAATATAGATGTTTTCTGGAAAATGTTACCGTTAGTTTTTACTTGCTTAAAAAATTTATTTCAAATGTTGTATTAATTTGCAGTATCACGTATTAATCTATCTCGAAGAAAGTTTACTCAGCATTTAAGGTGAGCCCTATGCATTGATCCATTGTATACTATTGATACAACAATGCAAAATGTTGATTACACTAGGAACAGTATTAAATGCTGAACGAACGTTAAATACTGATTGATATATGGTTCGCTATAAAAAAAAATTACCTGCTCATCACGTCATAAAATATTTAGTCTACTTACTTTGAAATTTCACATTACGATTAAAAATGTTGATGAACTGTAATAGTAACTACGATACAGGACCCCCTTGAATAATCTGGTGCTGTCCTATTGGCAGGGCTTTCCCAATAACATTTAGAGTCTTTGTTTATTTTCAGTGCTGCACAGGACCTCGTACCTTCCAACCACCTGCAAAACAGAAAAGCCTTTTACAACTAAATTCTTTGAACAACTGTTCATTTTTTTTTTCGCACAGTGTCTGCAATATGTGATTTCACACATGCCTGCAGCATTCCACTGAATAAATGTTATATATTAATAAACTAACCCATTTGTCGCCCTCTTGGTGGACTGAACGGGCGGTACAGACGCCCTCTAGACGAGTACTGGTTTTACAAAGATGAAAGACGTTAAGGGGTCCGCCTACCTGGAGCTATTTCCCGCGTCTGAGACATAAGTTCGACACTGTTACGCGCAACAAGTGCGCCATCGCCTCTAAGTGCAAGGCTCTGAACTAGCACACAGTGTTCTCGTCGAGCTGCGAGTACCTGTGGTACCTTAAGCAGTGAATATGTAATGTAATTGGTTGAAATTCTGTAGCAAGGTTCAATGTAGGGCCCCTTGAGTACTTTTGTATGTATGTGACGCGTTTATTTACAGAAACAGCACTTTTAAAAATAAGTTTTTAGCTATATTGGAATGCTGTGAAATAGTATTTATAACGTGCGTAACGTTTTGAAAGCACTCAACAGCCCTCGTCTGGAGTTAGTTTTTTTTTCCCCCTTAATTCTTAGATATGCACAATGTGCGCACGTTTAATAGCGTTACAAGAAGCCTGAGGGGCGTACCTGAGTTCGTGAGGGATGGTGGTCTTACTAAAAATAAAATTAATAAATCTGATTTTTCTTTATTTTCAAAGCTATTTTTTACAGCATTAATCCATCTATCTCCACTATTACTCTTTTTTTATTTCTCAATGAGCACAATATTAAATGTATATTTTTACTCTAATTAAGTCCTTCTTAAAGTCTCTGTTTTGTTATAGTCAATTAACTCACACCCATCATTAACACGCATTCAATCTGTATGTTGCCATCATTTGCAATGTCTTCCACTCACGCATCCAGTTCAGTAGTTCAGCCTGCCAGTCGTACTCTTCACCGTGCCGATGCTCGCAGTCGCAGATTTTCCTTCCACTGGTCACTTCTCTCGCCACTCGTACTCTGCTGGTCTTGACCTGGAAAGTTTGACGTACCCTGAGTCATGTTGAGAGAAATAAGGGCAGTAAACAAACAACTAAAAAATTCTTCAGATGAAAGCAGAAAATTAATACTACCAAGGGCAGTGGCACGCGCCTGACCTTTCAAACGTCCCTTGTGACTCGCCCCCGCTATCATGTAACTGCTCTGTCCTTCACTTTCACTCACTCGCGCGGGACAAAGCAGTGAGCGCGTAACACTGTCCCCTCCTCAAGTCCGTTCGTTCCTAACAGACACTGCAACATCCCGACCTTCATAGAGTGACAGTCGGCCGATGTGGACAACGTTTGATTTCGCCCGAGAGCCTTGACGACAAATACGTACGACCAAATTATTGAGCTTATTCAGAATCCTGTAGCGGCCTTCCCAACATTTCTGTAGCTTCGGACAGTACCCTTTTCTTCCCTGTGGGTTGTACACCCAGNATTCAGAATCCTGTAGCGGCCTTCCCAACATTTCTGTAGCTTCGGACAGTACCCTTTTCTTCCCTGTGGGTTGTACAGCCACACCAGTTGCTCTTCTTGAAATACCTCGCCTGACATTCTCCTATCATACCGCGTCTTCATCTTGTCACTATATATTCTGAGGTTCTGTCGAGCAAAATCATTATTGCCAACTAGTATGTTACGTAACTCACTGGCAAAATCAGGGGCTGCAGCTTTATCTTCTGTCGGTCGGCCAAACAGCAGGTCACTCTCTTCCAAACAGCATCCTTGACGGTGTTATCCTTGTGAACTCGTGAACTGCCGAGCGATAAGCAAGGAGAAACAATGGCGCCTTTGAATCCCAATCATTTTGGTTGTCTGCCACAAAGATCGACAGGTACTTCTCAAGACTGCGGTTAAGCCTCTCGACCATTCCATCCGACTGAGGGTGTAAGGCTGTAGTCCTAGTCTTTTTCATCCCCAGAATCTCTGTCACCTCCTGGAACGCCGTAGCTTCAACGTTTCTTCCCTGCTCGGAATTGAGTTCTAGTGGCACCCCAAACCTTGAAAAGACATTCTCCATGAGTGCATCGGCCACAGTGCGTGTTTCTTGGTTTGGGAGGGGAATGACCTCAGGCCACGTAGTTAGATAATCTTGGGCCACCAGTAGATACCGATTACCCCTCTCTGTGACAGGCAAGGGACCCCGAATATCTACTGCCATCATCTCGAATGAGCTCAAACACCGTATCCCCTGGTCCTTGGGCCCTTCCTTGCATCCAGGCGTCGCACGTTCGGCATCACGTCTCAACGTCCTCCCGACAATGAAGCCAGTATAATCTCAGTCTAACTCTGTCAAGGGTCTTATTAACACCAAAGTGTCCACTGGCTGCCGCATTATGCAGTTCCTTCAATACTTCAGGGACCCTACATTCTGGGAGGACCAGCTGTAACCATTTATGTTTTCCATCATCACTTTCCCAGTTTATGTAAAGCAAGCCATTCTTCATTACGAGGGAATTACATTGTGCCCAGTATGCTTATGATGTGTATCAAGCAGAGTCAGTCAGTGAAGATATTTGCGCCGCTCTTGACAGTGAGGTCTTGAGACCCGATGAGGGTGAAGCGAAGTGAATATGGAGCAGTGACGGAATGAAAGAGTGTGGGGAAACGAAGATACCCGAGAAACCCCGCTGACCAGTGGCATCGTCCGGTACTATTCCCACATGTGAAGATCCGGGAGAAACCCCGCCGGTAATCGAAGCCGGTTCACCTAGGTGGGATATAAAAAACTCGATTTGCCATAAATTGAAACATCACACTCGCAATATAAAGTCAAGGCTTGAAACTATTAATTTTTTTCTTAATTCTCTTCCAACTTAAGTGGGGACCTACATGCGGGTGTGTACGTTAGCATTTGTATATTAACGGGAAGTGATATTTTCCAAAGTTTCTTTTGAAAGTGCTCAACTCTCTCCATGAACAGCATAACGAACATAATTGTAACAGTGATTTTCAGAAAATAATTTTATTTGGTCCTTCCAAGAACACTTAGTTTCAAATGAATTATGCACAATAATTTTCTAAAGATACGTACGACGGACATTGAACATACACAAGCTTGCGACACTGATTTTTAACTATTATAACCTAAATCACAACTAACAGACAAGTACATAAATAAATTCCGCCATATGTAATATCGACATCGCCATGGGCCTGACAACTTTACTCATACATCAGTCAAGTGAAACTGTGAAATTGTTACAAGAGTAAGTATTTTACAAATTTGCTAATTTTTAAACTTATATTCATTGAATTAACTAAAAACCCCTTTGGGCGTGGCGCGCAAATAGTCGGCCAATAGCAGAAGTCGAGCTAGCGTACGCCATCTTGCAGTTTATTGTGCTGTCAGAAAATAACGTGAATTTTACATGTCCTTGGTGATGGATTATCTTAATTGTTCTGAAGCTGATAGTGAATGAGCGAAAATTGAGCGTCGTTTTAAGGGTGCTTTTATCTCTGCTGCGAAATGGCAGCCATATAAAAAAAGTATTAAGAAACAGTTAAACGTGTCTGACTGATATCTTCTTACGAAAAGCATGTAAGAAATTTTATCGCCAGAGGGGCGTATCTGAGTTATTGAGGTATTGAGGTCTTAGAAAAAATAAAAGAACTAAATTTGCTTTTTTATTTATTCACACAGCTATTATTTACAACATTAATATAACTTTCTCCACTATTACTCTTAGTATTTTTCAGTGAGCGCAGTATTTAATGTCAATCTGAACTCTAATTAATGTCCTCCTCATTGTGTCTGTTCATAGTCAATTAACTTACTCTCATTATTTACAAATGTTCAGTCTGTCTGGCGCCATCATTTGAAATGTCTTACACTCTCGCATCCGGTTAAATAGTCCCGCGTGCCAGTCGCACCTTCACTGCACCTATGTTCGCAATCGCAGATTTTACTCCCGTTGGTCACAGCCGTCGCCACTCGCTGCACTTCTGGCTTGTCGTCTATTGCTTGAGGTCGCACAATCGCCCAGACTCCCGACTCTCATAAAACTCGCGGCTCGGAGGCCCGCTGCGCCAGTCACTCTCTGATTTTCTCAAGTAGGAATCGTGCCGGATGATGCCGTTGGTCGGCGGGTTTTCTCAGGGCTCTCCCGTTTCCTCCGCCATTGCATTCCGGCGCTGCTCCATTCTCATCTCGCTTCATATCATCCATCCAGCGGAAGGCAATGGCAAACCACCGCAGTATCATCCTGCCTGGTTGCCTTGGTCACAACGAGGCCTCTATTCCCGCTTTGTGTCCTTGTTTCCGACCAACCATCGGGTTGCTAACCTCAACACCACACACACAAACGCTGAAGCAAGGTTATTCAGACGATCTTGTCCAGTCGTGTTCCTCAAGTAAGTTTTCAGCCATTTTTGTTGTAACAGAGAGTACAGTTATGATGAATAGGTCATGTGTTGTTGGAAACACATTGGCATTAAATATTTGCAGTGCATCCATCAGTTGTGCTTTGTGGAATTTCCTGCAAGCCCTGCACTAACTGCGTTCATAACATAAGCTCAAATTGTATGTCAGTAAGGAGACCATTAAAAAACTGCCAAATTCTCCAAATCTCACAAGGCGNATTCCGGCGCTGCTCCATTCTCATCTCGCTTCATATCATCCATCCAGCGGAAGGCAATGGCAAACCACCGCAGTATTATCCTGCCTGGTTGCCTTGGTCACAACAAGGCCTCTATTCCCGCTTTGTGTCCTTGTTTCCGACCAACCATCGGGTTGCTAACCTCAACACCACACACACAAACGCTGAAGCAAGGTTATTCAGACGATCTTGTCCAGTCGTGTTCCTCAAGTAAGTTTTCAGCAATTTTTGTTGTAACAGAGAGTACAGTCATGATGAATAGGTCATGTGTTGTTGGAAACACATTGGCATTAAATATTTGCAGTGCATCCATCAGTTGTGCTTTGTGGAATTTCCTGCAAGCCCTGCACTAACTGCGTTTATAACATAAGCTCAAATTGTATGTCAGTAAGGAGACCATTAAAAAACTGCCAAATTCTCCAACTCTCACAAGGCGAGCCACTTCTACATTTTTACAAAGTCATTGGNGAGCCACTTCTACATTTTTACAAAGTCATTGGTGTCATTCTGCTTTATACGCCGTGAGAATGTACTGTTCATAATATCATTTTTTTAAATGTCATAAGTGCTTTGGGGGTGGGTGGGGAATGGGCTTTAACACCCTAGACCTTCCTCTCACTGCGGCTCTGATCGTACACCTTAAAATGTGAAGGTCACGCTGAAAGCCTCATAGAGGCGAGTTGCCGACGATAATTCTCCGCGTCAGTTCCAATGCCTTTCCAGTAAAAGCAATCAGGTATATAGGCTGTTCAGATTAATTGAGCATTTATGACATCAACCTTTTATAAATGTCACTGCCCTTACCACCATACATTTTAACGAGCACGCTAACCGGCATGCAACCAATAAAGTTGGTAACGATGGAGGAAAGGTAGTTCCATGTCTTTGCTTTGTCTTAAAAGTACTTGGTAAACATTTGTGAATACTGCTTTTTTTTCGCGTTCTGCGGGTTTTTTAATGGATATAAGTGTAAAAATATAAAATTTATTTAACTTTTTAATAATTTTACACTTTTACTTCACCGACGGATGAATTAAGTGAACAGCCCCATGGCAATGTTAATTTTACTTATAGCGGAAGAATACAAAATGTGCATTCAAGTAGATCTTAAACAAGGTTTTCAAAACTGCTCAGTTTATCGTGAACATTATGTAGGCGCAATTACAGCTATTTTGCTGCTGTAACGTATCGGCAGGTACGTTTGCACGTTGATTTATAAGAATAGAGCTTGAAACGGCCAAAAATTTTCCTTTCACTTGCAAATTTTTTGGATTGGATTGCTTTTTCTCCTTTCATATTTACGTACTAATATGCACATTGAAGTTTCGGTCCATCGTTACAGTTCCTAACACAGCCACACTACATACATGAGTCANTACGTACTAATATGCACATTGAAGTTTCGGTCCATCGTTACAGTTCCTAACACAGCCACACTACATACATGAGTCAATGGTTGGCTGCTGGGTCCACTGCACAAGTGATGGTGGAAGACATTGAAACACTTACTGTAAACAACCTGTACCACNATGGTTGGCTGCTGGGTCCACTGCACAAGTGATGGTGGAAGACATTGAAACACTTACTGTAAACAACCTGTACCACACATTTATATGCTTACAGTGCCTAAGTAGTATGGTTATTGTATCAAAAAATGTTGACCTATGTCAATATGCTACACCCCAAGGTTCTCACGAAATGGATGATTACTGTTCGAAACAGATAATATTTTATGCCTGNTATGTCAATATGCTACACCCCAAGGTTCTCACGAAATGGATGATTACTGTTCGAAACAGATAATATTTTATGCCTGCGACATAGGTCTATTAATGTGTGATACAGGTTGTTTACAGCATGTGTTTAAATGTCTTCCACCATCACTTTTGCAGTGGACCCAGCAGCCAACCATCGTGTAGGTGGTGTGGCCTACGTGTTAGGGACTGTAACGCTAGTCCGTAACTTCATGTGTATTTAGAACGAAAACGGNTATGTCAATATGCTACACCCCAAGGTTCTCACGAAATGGATGATTACTGTTCGAAACAGATAATATTTTATGCCTGTGACATAGGTATATTAATGTGTGATACAGGTTGTTTACAGCAAGTGTTTAAATATCTTCCACCGTCACTTTTGCAGTGGACCCAGCAGCCAACCATCANACGAAATGGATGATTACTGTTCGAAACAGATAATATTTTATGCCTGTGACATAGGTATATTAATGTGTGATACAGGTTGTTTACAGCAAGTGTTTAAATATCTTCCACCGTCACTTTTGCAGTGGACCCAGCAGCCAACCATCATGTAGGTGGTGTGGCCTACGTGTTAGGGACTGTAACGCTAGTCCGTAACTTCATGTGTATTTAGAACGAAAACGGTGGCTTCAGCACACTTGCAACAAGAGGACCATATTTCCTACGTAAGTGACACTGCTCAATAAGCCAGCATCAAACATTACAAAATCCCGAAGGTACAAAAGGTGCATGCAATAAGAGAGTGGCCACCCTTGTCATTTTCATTACCGTGGAAGGTATAAACACATGATATAGTTCATTTCATATAAGAAGGCCACATTCTGACAGGTGGCAACTTGGTGTATATGAAACAAAGAACATGCCATTTACAAAATCCTGTATCGGCTGATGCACAAACCAACAAAAATAGTATTATGTTGACTATTCTGAGTGCACTGCCGACGCACATCAGACAAGCAGGAAATACGCGGATATGAAAGAGTTCCTAGATGAATTAATACATTTTAGTTTAGGTGGTCATAAAACAGCAGTTTTTAGTTTTAGAAACGAAACTTCGTGATAAAATAGTAATTTATAGGTGTTCAAAATGAGATGCACAATAAAACTATACATATCCAAATGTAACGGAAAAAACCCAAAGTTTCCATACTCTCCAACCATGTGCTGCCATCTTGTGAGTTACAGGCGCGCCATCTGTTACAAGATGCACTTCCACGCTATCTGTAATCCATATCCTGAACTACTCCCAGAAACATATTATATCTTTGTTGTTTAAAATAACGTATTTATGCGCATATACAAATGGTTTTATTTTCCCGCGAGCTCTGTATAATTTTTAAAGTAACATATATTTCGTGTATAGCGTTTACGAACGACTCTGCACACGTCCACCAAGCTCTGTTTATGAATGCAACGCCACCCATGCAGTTCACCAATTCCCACACATAGCAGCACCTCCTGGATGCGCTGCCTCGCCACACCAAAGCCTATTCATGACACACCAGTTGATGGCGAATGGATACATAAACGAAAAGGCGCAGCGATTGTCAACTGTCAAGAATGTGGCCTTCTTATATGGTACACAGTATAGCTGTAGGTTAAGGATGATAATATCAGAAAACAATGTTCGGAGTACTGTAATTTAATGTCACTTAGTTTCCGATATTTCAGGAAATTACTGTGTTCAAATTTGATTTTCAAGGGGTCATTCCTCCCTTAATATTGCATGTAGGAACAAAGTGACCTTTATGTTTTCTACTTCATTTTTCATAAGGAATCCCCCCACCCGGAGTTTGTCGGTCATTTTTAGACATACTGTATATATATACACACACACAAACGTGCGCGATGGTACAATTCCTACACGTTCTCCGAACGTTTTATTTCTATAATGAAAATTGTAATCTGCACCAAATTTTCTTTCAGAAGAAAAGACATTCAGTGAAGGAGGATTATCTTAACATTTTACTTAAACCAGAACTAAAGATGTTGTTAAACTTTTTATCTCTCCACTTACTTGTTCTAATTTATTAATCAATACATTGAGATTCATAAATTAAAGATAGATATTTCTTTTATTTTATTAATAATGAGCTTTATTAGGTTTTTATTATTTTTAANCCGAAGGTACAAAAGGTGCATGCAATAAGAGAGTGGCCACCCTTGTCATTTTCATTACCGTGGAAGGTATAAACACGTGATATAGTTCATTTCATATAAGAAGGCCACATTCTGACAGGTGGCAACTTGGCGTATATGAAACAAAGAACATGCCATTTACAAAATCCTGTATCGGCTGATGCACAAACGAACAAAAATAGTATTATGTTGACTATTCTGAGTGCACTGCCGACGCACATCAGACAAGCAGGAAATACGCGGAATTAATACATTTTAGTTTAGGTGGTCATAAAACAGCAGTTTTTAGTTTTAGAAACGAAACTTCGTGATAAAATAGTAATTTATAGGTGTTCAAAATGAGATGCACAATAAAACTATACATATCCAAATGTAACGGAAAAAACCCAAAGTTTCCATACTCTCCAACCATGTGCTGCCATCTTGTGAGTTACAGGCGCGCCATCTGTTACAAGATGCACTTCCACGCTATCTGTAATCCATATCCTGAACTACTCCCAGAAACATATTATATCTTTGTTGTTTAAAATAACGTATTTATGCGCATATACAAATGGTTTTATTTTCCCGCGAGCTCTGTATAATTTTTAAAGTAACATATATTTCGTGTATAGCGTTTACGAACGACTCTGCACACGTCCACCAAGCTCTGTTTATGAATGCAACGCCACCCAAGCAGTTCACCAATTCCCACACATAGCAGCACCTCCTGGATGCGCTGCCTCGCCACACCAAAGCCTATTCTTGACACACCAGTTGATGGCGAATGGATACATAAACGAAAAGGCGCAGCGATTGTCAACTGTCAAGAATGTGGCCTTCTTATATGGTACACAGTATAGCTGTAGATTAAGGATGATAATATCAGAAAACAATGTTCGGAGTACTGTCATTTAATGTCACTTAGTTTCCGATATTTCAGGAAATTACTGTGTTCAAATTTGATTTTCAAGGGGTTATTCCTCCCTTAATATTGCATGTAGGAACAAAGTGACCTTTATGTTTTCTACTTCATTTTTCATAAGGAATTCCCCCCCACCCCCCGGAGTTTGTCGGTCATTTTTAGAGACATACTGTATATATATACACACACACACACAAACGTGCGCGATGGTACAATTCCTACACGTTCTTCGAACGTTTTATTTCTATAATGAAAATTGTAATCTGCACCAAATTTTCTTTCAGAAGAAAAGACATTCAGTGAAGGAGGATTATCTTAACATTTTACTTAAACCAGAACTAAAGATATTGTTAAACTTTTTATCTCTCCACTTACTTGTTCTAATTTATTAATCAATACATTCAGATTCATAAATTAAAGATAGATATTTCTTTTATTTTATTAATAATGAGCTTTATTAGGTTTTTATTATTTTTAANCAGATTCATAAATTAAAGATAGATATTTCTTTTATTTTATTAATAATGAGCTTTATTAGGTTTTTATTATTTTTAAGAACATTTTTAATATGTTATTAAACAACTGTTTTTCGAAGTCATAAAATCGCTTGAAGTGTAGTGGGGTGGAATGGTTTCCTTTCATTCCCACATTAATTTATAATTTCTAGTGTTGCAAATTAGAAATATTTTCATGCATGCTGTATTTTGGCTGGCAAAGAACTTGTTTCATTATCGTGGTCAACAAGCCGTAGTCATTGTGCTTGGTGATAATTCATATTAACGAGTCATAACATAGCATAGTAGCATGGTTTACCAATCAGTTATCCACAAAAAAATCATACTGTGTCAGTCACACTCTAAATTCGAATCAGTGGCAAGTTACTGATTCGCAGTCAAATCCAACTCATTTAATCAGTGAAAATAGTTCCACTTACAATAAGAGGTAAATCACTGATTTCTTCAGAGGTAAAAATTAACAGAATGAATCAGTGGATACCTCATCCAAAGAGTTACTAAAAGCAATTTATTTTGCTTTTATTTCGTTGCCACAAACGTGTAAACTTTGGTTAGTTGAAATAAATAGTTGTATGACCAACCTTACAATACAATTTTGATTATTAAACACGTCTAAACATGACAGGGTTTCGAACCCACGACCGATAGTCCCGAAGCTCTGCACCTGTGCATCATCGGCTACTGTGACCGATGGCTTCGAATGACGATTTCTAGATTTATCGATAGTGTAAAGCACGACATGTGTGTAGATAAATATTTTCACGTTTTGCAGTTTTATTTTTTGTTTCCTGTAAGAATTATTCCATAAGGATTNTTTTTTTTTTTTTTTTTTTTTTTTTTTTTGCCATTGTGAGGCATTAAACTCACTAACAAACACTATTACTATCCTAATGATCAGAAAAATTACAAACAAACTTTTTAACTGATACACATGGTATAACTGATCCATCAGTCAAAAAGCAAACCACTGATAAACAGCGAATGAAACTATATTGAAGCATCAGAGGAAAATATCAGTGAATCAATAAGTGAAGGAAAACAGGCGTTTTTTTTTACAAATTCTTCCGTTAAAATTGACTGAGGTGACTGTTGACTAAGTCAGATGCTCTTAAGTGATTAANGCATTAAACTCACTAACAAACACTATTACTATCCTAATGATCAGAAAAATTACAAACAAACTTTTTAACTGATACAAATGGTATAACTGATCCATCAGTCAAAAAGCAAACCACTGATAAACAGCGAATGAAACTATATTGAAGCATCAGAGGAAAATATCAGTGAATCAATAAGTGAAGGAAAACAGGCGTTTTTTTTTTACAAATTCTTCCGTTAAAATTGACTGAGGTGACTGTTGACTAAGTCAGATGCTCTTAAGTGATTAANGTTTTTTTTTACAAATTCTTCCGTTAAAATTGACTGAGGTGACTGTTGACTAAGTCAGATGCTCTTAAGTGATTAAAACAGTTAAATTTCCACTGATTCAGATTTTGAGTGAAAATATAAACTTCTTGTGCAACATGTTGACGATTGTCTACAATGTGCATGAAAGGGTTAACATCTAGGTCTTGAGAGCTGGTGAGGGTGAAGCTAGATGAGTATGGAACAGTGTCNGTTAACATCTAGGTCTTGAGAGCTGGTGAGGGTGAAGCTAGATGAGTATGGAACAGTGTCAGAATTCAAGAGGGGGAAACGTCCCGCAAAAACCAAACACGCTCCATAGCGAAATGGATACCGTCGAACATGTGCCCCCGGCGCAGATTAATACTCAGACATCTGGTGTATATCCGCAAACATAAACTATCCAGGAGCGCGAAAAATTATTGCATGGGGTTCGCCCCAAAGTGGAGTAGGCCGCACACAGTGATGAAGGTGCTTGGATACACCACATACCTTATAAATGAAAGCAACAGGAGGGGAGTCGCCATACACCTTGACGACCTTCGCCTGACTGTAGAAGAGGCCAAAGTCGAGATGCCTGGCTCCGCGATGCCTCGCACCAACCAAGAGAGCATCCAAAACAACACAAAAGCAACAACAACAAGCAGCGAATCGGGCACACCAAGTCCTGAGACTGATGGGAACACCCTTCGGCACCGGTTTCCACCTGCAATGTCTGGCGCCGGTTTCCACCTGCAATGTCCGGTGTCTCAACACCAACAAGGGACACAGTAAAAACACTGGAGCCCAGCGAGAGTTGTCCCCACCAGACAACGTCAACACGTCAACAGCAACAACTGCAGACCCCACTGGGTAGCAGCAGCATCACAACTCCCTGTGCTGTGATGCCCTGCCTCACGACGGCCCATGTCGTGACGCCCACCTCCGATGACGTTGCCGATGGGAAGTCACCAGGGACACACGTGGTCAGGATCTCCCCATAGGTAAGCTCCCGGCCCAGCTGTGTAGCGAAGCCTTCAAGGCATCACTCAGAAGCTGACACCATGTCGTGGGACTACCGGCACAGCGACAGGAGGAGTGTATCAGGCCTAAACAACATGACTGCAGAGCACCCTCCTCCCCCCACCACCTTGTTAACGCCGCATACACGTCGGTTCCCATGCACCTGCCGCAGCAGCGGTGATGATTCGGCAGAGGAGGGGCACTCCACACCTTCTCGCTGCTCCATGCGGCCTAGCCGCCTGCACTACCCGGCGTGCACAGCATACGGAGGGGGCACCCCCCTGCTCCGCATGTGTTCCGCAGCCCGTCAACACTGCTGGGGTCACAACCTTGAGCCACCACCAGCCAACACCATGCCGTGCTCATGCGGGTCTTACCAACTGAGACCACGTC
>NQII01001755.1:87958-121559 GCA_002778355.1 Clitarchus hookeri | reverse complement strand
CGCCTAACGGTGTGATGGGCCACCTGGGAGACTGTGAGGTCAAGTGGCCACAGAAGAGTGGGCGTTTGGTGTTAACCACGCATCCATGTGTGCTCTCGTGACCATTTGCACCACCGCAGTCACTTACACAACTTAGCCGACACCGAGCCGAAGTGAACACTCGGCAATGAGTACATCAGTATGGCCCAGCGAGAATGTAACACACACGCCTTGTCGAGATGTACTATGTGACACAAGTTGCCATTTTACTTTATTTATCTCAAGAGGTAACTCTTGGGGGAAAATAACAAGTGGTCCAACACGGTCCCCCCCCCCCACCACCCCGAATGCCACAACCATCAGGCATCCCGGCGATTGTAGGGAAGGTCGGCACAGCTAGCGCCGCGATACAGATGTCCTTCCCAACTGCATGACATCGACTAGCCTGCTGGCTGGAAATCAGTGCTGCGTAACGCCAAGTGTGTGTTAACATTGGGGAATAAAATCCCGAAGCAAGTAAAAGCATAACAAACACAGTAGCCCAAAATTAAATGTAATTTCTTTATTAGAACCTAAATCGAGAGTGGCTACCCACAACCCTTTTCAGGGTTGGACTCGTCCAGCCCACCCAGGCTGAAACACTTGGACTCGGCCGTCAACGAAGCCTACCGGAAATTGCATGGCATTTTCGAAACCTGTTATTTCATTTATTTTTATTATTTTTATTATTTTCATTGTGCAGACATGTAATTATGTATGTTCTTTTAAGCAGACTCCCTATCAAGGCAACAAAGCTTTTATTTCATTTTTCTAGTGTGGTGACATCCCTGTGACATCACAGTCACAGATAAAATTGACATTTAATTAAACACGGGAATGTCACAATTATGAAATTCATCATGTAATTGTATTTCGTAGCACTATATTTAGTCTTAAGAGGGTTAATGTTATTTTTCCACTTAATTTTGGCACCGGCTTCAGCCACCATCGGTGGAAGCAGAAGCAATGATTTTAGTCTGACTTCAACACTCAGGCCGGCCGGCAGCAGGGGAGTTTCGCTCCGTGTGGACCCTCTTGAACATTCATTTTTGGTAATGATCACTTTCATTTCAATAGTATGTAGTTTAACTGGAAACGTTTTGCTATTTAGTACCGATTGGACCACTGCCTACTTTTCCTGTAACTGCAAACAAGACTTAACGCAAACTGTATAACTTCCTATAATCTTCCATGGTTTAAGCCCTTTTTGTACATTTACGGTCGCTGGTTTCTCGCCTTCATGCCTAACTCCATAGAAAATGTTGGACATTAAGATTATAGAGTCAATGTAGAGCGATTTCTGTGGTGTCGCAGTACTGGTCACAGTGTCCCAACACATAGACTTGACGTGGTAAAGCAATCGCTCGGAAAAATACCCGTCCCTAGTTCGGAAAGTNAAAGCAATCGCTCGGAAAAATACCCGTCCCTAGTTCGGAAAGTCAACTTGATGCGTGGTGTTACCAGAGCTGATGATGTAGGAAATATGTGCCCGGCGCCACAGCCCTGCGGTGAGCTGATTAAATGAGGGTAGTTTCGATCGTCAGCCTACGGGACTCTGGTTAACACTCCTTCACACATGATGTCGAGGCTGTAGGCCGCCTCGCACGCCTTAATTAAATTACAAATGAAACACTTACGATGCTTGTGGAGTTATTTATTCCTTGCGACTACTTATTGAACACACACAACTTCAGTACAAAACGTGGCCTTAACGGCCCGGAAACGGCGAACATGTGGCTTTGTAATGTGAAACGCGATTTCATTAAAACTTTCCGGTGAGAGTAACGTTGCTCTCCCCTCGGCGCTATAAGAAATAAAATTAATGATCCGGTTCATGAAGTGAAGTATATTGCAGTGAATATGAGTTCAGCTTAAGATGTCGGCATCAAGGGCCTTTGCGGAGCGAGAAACTTACACGTCTTGATGCGTTCAAGTGCTGAAGAGAACTGGGCAGAAGCATGGGCCGGCTTCCGCTACCTGAGCGCAGCTGACGCCAAGCGACGAAACAATGAAGCACATTATACACTTAAAAAATGATTGTGAGATGGAAGTGACATGAATTAAATTAACCTAACACAACATAATTTTTCCTTATACAAATACACAATAAAAATTATTATATTAATCCTAAACGTTTCCATTGTACAAGCCACAGTATCACCAAGTGTACAATGTCAAATGTCCCTGGCTGTGGCTGTGTTNCCTAAGACAACATAATTTTTCCTTATACAAATACACAATAAAAATTATTATATTAATCCTAAACGTTTCCATTGTACAAGCCACAGTATCACCAAGTGTACAATGTCAAATGTCCCTGGCTGTGGCTGTGTCGACTGTCTTTCATGGTGACAATTAGGATATTAATTATATACACTGATACAATTAATAACACTGAATAAATACCCTNCGACTGTCTTTCATGGTGACAATTAGGATATTAATTATATACACTGATACAATTAATAACACTGAATAAATACCCTGATGAAATTATGAATACTGATACAATTAATAACACTGATGCAATTAGATACCCTGATTGAATACACTGATACTCTGAATAAATACCCTGATGCAAATATGAACACTGATGCAATTAATAACACTGATGCAATCAGATACCCTGATTGAATACACTGATGCTCTGAATAAAAACACTGATGCAATTAATAACACTGATGCAATTAGATACCCTGATTGAATACACTGATGCTATTATGAACACTGCTGCAATTATGAACACTGATGCAATTATGAACACTCTCACTCGTGCCCACAAGCCCGTTGGTGTGGTGTGTCTTGTGCGTGGACACGACTGGCAGTCAGAGTGTGCACAAAAGAGCTCGTGAACGCACGGTTCACATCAGACTAAAGAGGAGGTAGACCGCTTATTCGTCTTCTGCACATGTACCTAACATTGACCTACCCCAAAGGAACACAACTGTCAAAGTCGCATGGTGAATCTTGTTTATTTATACAGTATCTTAANTAACATTGACCTACCCCAAAGGAACACAACTGTCAAAGTCGCATGGTGAATCTTGTTTATTTATACAGTATCTTAAGTTTTATATGACAAGCAATATTATATGAATAAAATACTTGTACCAATTTGAATTTAATCAAACTGCATTAATTGGCCAGATAAATTTTAGAAACATCTCAAAGCATTTGTTAACTAAATAGTATTCTGACCTCAAATTCAATCCATGCTGTTTTTGCTAGTCGTAGAGGCAGAAAAATAGTTTAATGTTGGAACACGTATATTGGTTGTGCGCACTCAGCGAGATTAGTCTACCTCATCTTTAATCTATGTCCCAAAACTGAACTAGTTTTCTGCCAACATGGCTATTATAAATTACATGGCTAGGGTTTAAGATTATAATATTGTTTAATAAACAAGTGCTTTAAGATGTTTGTATGATTAAAGCCCTTTCACACAATCAAATATTTATTGAATTCAGTTACTTGAATTCATTTTATTAAACTAAGAAATCACTTTGCATTTTAATAAATTACATTCAATAGGCTCTCATGGCTCTGTGTGAAAATTTGGCACACGCATTTGACGTGAACCGCACAATCACGAGTCCTTTATGCGCACTATGACTTCCGCAGTTATGTCCACACACCAGACACGCCACACCGACAAGCTTGTGGGCACGANTAACATTGACCTACCCCAAAGGAACACAACTGTCAAAGTCGCATGGTGAATCTTGTTTATTTATACAGTATCTTAATTTTTATATGACAAGCAATATTATATGAATAAAATACTTGTACCAATTTGAATTTAATCAAACTGCATTAATTGGCCAGAGAAATTTTAGAAACATCTCAAAGCATTTGTTAACTAAATAGTATTCTGACCTCAAATTCAATCCATGCTGTTTTTGCTAGTCGTAGAGGCAGAAAAATAGTTTAATGTTGGAACACGTATATTGGTTGTGCGCACTCAGCGAGATTAGTCTACCTCATCTTTAATCTATGTCCCAAAACTGAACTACTTTTCTGCCAACATGGCTATTATAAATGACATGGCTAGGGTTTAAGATTATAATATTGTTTAATAAACAAGTGCTTTAAGATGTTTGTATGATTAAAGCCCTTTCACACAATCAAATATTTATTGAATTCAGTTACTTGAATTCATTTTATTAAACTAAGAAATCACTTTGCATTATAATAAATTACATTCAATAGGCTCTCAAGGCTCTGTGTGAAAATTTGGCACACGCCTTTATGCGCACTATGACTTCCGCAGTTATGTCCACACACCAGACACGCCACACCGACAAGCTTGTGGGCACGAGNCCTTTATGCGCACTATGACTTCCGCAGTTATGTCCACACACCAGACACGCCACACCGACAAGCTTGTGGGCACGAGTGAGGGTGTGCATAATGGTATCAGTGCAAGTGCATTGGTGGTTCTAATCTATTCTGTGTAATTATTTCATCAGTGTATTTCATCAGGGTATGTCATAATATCATCAGTGTATNCTAATCTATTCTGTGTAATTATTTCATCAGTGTATTTCATCAGGGTATGTCATAATATCATCAGTGTATTTATTAAATCATCAGTGTATATAATTAATATCATTTGTTTTGTCATCATTGAAGACAGTCTGCACAGCCACAGCCAGAAACATGTGACATTTTACATTTGGCAGTACTGTGGCTGGTACAATGGAAACATTTAGAATTAATATAATCATTTTTATTGTGTATGGTTTAAGGGAAAATTACATCATCGTAGTTTAATTTAATTGATGTCCCTTTCATCTCATTATCATTTTTAGTGTATCTTGTACTTCATCGCTTCGCCGCATGGCGTTGGCTACACTCAGGTAGCGGAAGTCGGCCATGTTTTTCCCCCCAGTTCTCGTCAGCACTTCAATGCATCCAGACGTGTAAGCCTCTCGCTNTAGCGGAAGTCGGCCATGTTTTTCCCCCCAGTTCTCGTCAGCACTTCAATGCATCCAGACGTGTAAGCCTCTCGCTCCACAGAGGCCCTCGGCACAGACATCATCAGTTAAATTGGTATCCATTGGTCACAATTTGAATCATTATTTTCATATGTTTCATTATTTTACTTGCATAGCAGCGAGGGGAGAGCGATGTTATTATTTATCGGAAAATTGTTAAGTGCATTCGAGTTTCACATTGTAAAGACCACNGCAGCGAGGGGAGAGCGATGTTATTATTTATCGGAAAATTGTTAAGTGCATTCGAGTTTCACATTGTAAAGACCACGTGGTCGCTCGCAGTTTCCGGCCACGTGTCTTGTATTATAATTGTGTGTGCAGTAACGAGTCTCGGGTAGTAAATANGTGGTCGCTCGCAGTTTCCGGCCACGTGTCTTGTATTATAATTGTGTGTGCAGTAACGAGTCTCGGGTAGTAAATACCTCAACAAGCATTGTTCGTAAGTGTTTTATTTGTAATTAATGAAGGTGTGCGAGGCGGCCTACAGCCTCGCCATCGTGTGTGACGGAGTGTTCACCAGAGTCCCCTAGGCCGTCGGCCTGAAACGGCCCTCATCTCATCAGTTCACCGCAGAGCTGTGGCACCAGGCACATAAATATCACACCATCAACTCTGGTAACACCGCGGGTCAAGTTGGCTTTTTCACCGTAGCCAAGCTTGACCACGTCACTTTTAAGGCAGACCGTGGTTTCCCCCAAAGCCCCTGTCGACCCACGCACACCACCTAGCGGAGCAGGTATCAACTACCTACACCAAGCACCGGCCGCATGCCACANACCTAGCGGAGCAGGTATCAACTACCTACACCAAGCACCGGCCGCATGCCACACGACCGAAGATGCTTCACTTTTATGTACCATCTCATCTGTAATTACTCAAATACAACTCGTATTTCCTTAAAATCTATGATTATGCATACCTAATCTAGCTTCACAGAATTCTTCAGGGCAACAACCCCTTATAACCATTAAGTACCTGCCACATCACATACATCAAATAAGCCAGAGTGTGTTTTATGTAATTTATGTGTTTTTGTGTCAGTGCATAGTAATGGTGTGCTGGGGAGCCAAAATACCCCAGTTCGGGAGTGTGTGTATGTTATGTTGCCTACCTAGCTGACGGTCATCACGCGAGACCTCTCTAAGACACGAGGTGAAAGATCTATTAGCCCGGGATTTTCGTATGCGGCCCATCTCAAGAGTCTCGTTCTAACCCAATCGGATTCCCCTAACTAGTTAGCTGGCGCCCTCTGGACATTAACTTAATTTTCTGGACCCTGTGAGTAACCCCGAAAGTGTAACTATTAAATGAAACTAGTTAAATAATTACCAAGAGTAAATTTGCAGAAGTATCTGTGACTCATACACGACACGAAAATAATTGGTTGAACCACAACAATTTTTTTCATTTAATTGTACATTTTCATTTTAAAAAATATATGTCCTTATTGTATAACAACTTTAAATGTGAGCACACAACTATATTATTATGAGATAACTTGCATTGATATAATCAGAAAAATTGTGATCGGCGACTAGATGTTTTAATTCAAGAAAATATTGAACATGTTCAAAACTAAAATCTTGAAGGAAAAGGACACATTCAAGAAATTGAAATAGAAAATATCCGCGATTGTGACGTTCGTATGACGTCTTTTAATATTCAATGTATTAAATTCAATGAAAATTGAAGGTAAGTAATTAGAAGAAATCTTTGATTGTGTGAAAAGTCCTTTACTCTAACCAATTTGGTATTTGTTTGCTTGTTTTATTATGTCCGGAAGATCTTTTTTCAATAAATAGCTGTACAAAGATATTAGACAATTCAAATGAGTTAAATTACAGTATACAAAGTTTATACACTGGACGGACACACACACACATGCAGACACACCTAAGTCAGATTGCATGTACACACGTTATATCTTTTCTTCATAATGCGACTAATCTTGTTCCAACATGCTGTAGGGCGCCATCGTTTTACTGAAACAGAAGAAAAAGGGTGCAAGAAATACCGAAACAAGAAATGTGTACAATGAAATGTCATACAGTAATATATTAATTTTTGCTGTTTAGATATTCATCTACACTACAAAATTCACATTCAATAAAAAATTATTTCAACTGTTTTTTAAAGAGTTTTTGGTTAGAGAAGCAAATTTCTTGAAGGTGTGGTAATTTATTGAAAAGTTGGCTACCATGGTAGGGCGGACATTTCTGGAATAGTTTTAAGTTAACTGTAGCCACGTATCAGTGTTTTTTCTATTCTAGTGTCAAGTTTATGAAAGGACTAATTTTTCTGAAATAAATTACTGTTTTTGGACATGAATATGAGTACTGAAAACATGTACTCACAAACAAATGTTAAAATCTCTGAGCTCTTGAAAGAGGTCTACATGAGTCTAACTTTATTTTGCCATTGATTATTCTTACAGCTCTCTTTTGCATGTGACACACTTTTTACTGCCAGTGGAATTACCCCAAAAAATTATGCCATAACACATGATGGAATGAAAATAAGTTGTAATATTGTTCAAAACCTCTGCAACACTTCGTAGAGCGAAAAAGGCTTAACTTAGTTTAGGTCAAATATATGCAATGTCAGATTTCCAGTTTAGTAAATTGTATACTTTTAAGCCAAGAAATTTAGTCACTGCTGATTCATTAATTTTCTCTCTGTTGCTGCTAACATATGAATTAGTGTTTTTTTTATTTCTTTGTGACGAAATTCATAATATATGTTTACCTACATTGGCGTTTATTTTGTTTACAGTGAACAATGCATTTATCTATGTAAATGTTATGTCGGTTTTTTTTGTATAAGATCATTTACTGAGTTTACAGAGATTAAGATGCTAGTATCATCTGCAAATAAAATAGGGGTAGTGCCTGGGGTTAAGGCACATGGGAGGCCATTTATATATATATACTAGGAAGAGTATGGGGCCTACTAATATTGCACCTTGTGGGACCCCATGCTTGATTTTTCCTGGTTCAGAGTAGAATGAAGTAGTTTTTCCTTTGATCCGCACTTGTTGTCTGTTTGAAAGGTATGAGCTTATTAGTTTATTGGGTGTACCTGAAACTTCATAAAATTTAAATTTTTCTATAAGTATGTTGTGATTTACACAGTCGAGTGCTCTAGTGAAGTCGCAAAATATTCCATTATATGACATATTTTTATCAAATGCGTTAAGAATGCAATTTGTTAGTTCAAAAATTGCACAATTTATTAAGGTATTTTTTTTAAAGCCAAACTGAAAATTTGATTATATTTTGTGATTCTCAAAATGTTGCAGCAATCTCCTCTAAATTAGTTTTTCAATTGATTTTTTAAAGGAGGTAAAAAGTAAGATAGGTCTATAATTGGTTACTTCGGTCTTGTCACATTTCTTAAACAATGGTGTTACCATAGCCCATTTGAGTCTGTCTGGAAACAATCCTGTATTGAAGATAGCATTACAAATATGGCTTGATGGAACACTGAATTCAAAAGCGCATTTATTTAAAAACCTACAGCTAATGCCATTATGGCCACTTGATAATTCTAGTCGCAAAGAATTGATTGTTTTCTCCACTTCTTTTCGAGTTGTCACAGTAGATATGGCAAAGATATAGTAGGATATTTAGTACCCTGGAGTCCCTGATTATGTTTTATATATTGTTTAATCTTGTTAATCATGTTTTCTACAACATTCAAGTATTATGAATTAAATGTATCTGCGACTAATTTTGGGTCTGAGGATATAGCTACAGTGGTTTATTTTTAGGTTTACAACTGGGCATTGCTCTGTTCTTCTTCCTGTTGTTTTTTTTTTATATTCCATGTAGTTTTCATTTTGCTTTGAGAATTCTGAATGAACTTAAAGAACAAATTCTTTTTTACAGATTTTATGACCATACTCAAAATTTTGCAGTATTTCCTGTTGTGATTCATTGTGTCGAGGCTACTGCTGGTTCTATCTGCCTTGTGCAATTTTATTTTATTTTTGCAGGAAATTTATATTCCTTTGGTGAGCCATAAATTTTTCTTTGGATTCGTTTCACTTTGGGTCAGTCTGGATGGGAAACATTTTCTAAATAATGGAGAACTTGGTTAAGAAAGGAGTTCAATTTTTCATTTAATTCTGTAAAGTATACAATGTAGCCATTGCTCCCTGCTAAGCTCACTTTTGAATAGAAAGACATTATCCAGCGAAAAATTTATCATTTTCTTATAGCAAATTCTTTTGGAGGGCATTTTTATGGAACACATTATTAATATGTGTGGATCATGATCTGATGAGCCATATATTACTGGGAGACAGTGGCTCTCTGTAACTGCATTACTATCAATGAAAATACTATCAATTGCTGTATGATTGGTTCCTTCTATTCTGGTAGCAAAGGTTATTATGGATTTAGGATTTAAGGTTGAAGGTACTGAGTAGACTATCACATTCTTTCTTTTTTGCTTTGTTTTAAATAATCAATGTTAAAGTGTCCATAGAGAATAATTTCTAGATTGGTTCTGTAAATGGCTTTAAGGTTTGATTCAAGAAATTTTAAGAAGTTACTAATGTTGGCAGAAGGGGCTCTATATGTAGTGACGACCCCCAAATTTGTACAGTTGTCAGTTGTTACTTCCACATAAGTCCACTCAGATACTTGATCTTGGCATTGCAAATGCATGTAATTTTTATTACTTAAATTATTTTTAATGAAAATACAGGTACCACCCTTAGTGATGCTATTTCTACAATAAGTAGAATAGAGGGAATAACCAGGAATTTTAATTTGCTTAGCATAAGATTCAGTTAAATGTGTATCTGTTAAACATAATATTTGTACATCCAAGTTGTGTTCTACGGATTATTTGTACAAGCACAAGGAAAGCTCATCAATTTTGCTTGTTAAACCTTTAATATTCTGATGGAATAGATACAAATTATTTTCATTAATTATTTTGGTTTTTTTTTTATACTTGAACCATTATTGAATGTTTCTGGTATTTAATGTTAAAGTAAAACTTATTTGTTACATTAATTAGGCCTTATGGGCATGGACTTATTTAGCCTAAAAAAAATTCCATGGCTTCTAATGATTACCTGGATTTTTTTAATAGATCCGTGGTCTGTAATAACCCTACCGGCAATGAGGTTAGCGAGTTTCCCCTTGCCAGCTCGACTCAGATGCAGACCATGTCTCATGTGGTCAGCCCTGGTTATTTCTTCTAGTCCAATCACACCAATGTGGCTGAGTCTGCCAAACCTTGCACAGTGCCGCAGGTCATTGTTAACTGTCTGCACATTCCTTTGTAAGAAAGGCTTGTCATGCCGTTGCAGTGGCTCACAGACCAACACATTGGTGCGACTGGTGACCCTGGTGATGTTGCTGATGTCTCCTCCAACTCAATAGTTTTTCTCCCGGTCAATGCTGTTGCCTACTATCCCNTCTGCCAAACCTTGCACAGTGCCGCAGGTCATTGTTAACTGTCTGCACATTCCTTTGTAAGAAAGGCTTGTCATGCCATTGCAGTGGCTCACAGACCAACACATTGGTGCGACTGGTGACCCTGGTGATGTTGCTGATGTCTCCTCCAACTCAATAGTTTTTCTCCCGGTCAATGCTGTTGCCTACTATCCCAAAAAAAAAACCTGATCTGACTTTCGAAAAGCTTTACTTAAGCTACTTACATCTTCTGCCACACTACCAAGTCCCACATTAGGTTTACAAAACATTAAAATGTCATAACCCTCACCCAGTTTGTCTTTGATGCACTTTCCTAGGCCTTCTGTGTGACTGTTTCCAAGGATCAGAACTTTCCTCTTGGCCCTTGCTGGGTAGTAGAGTGCTGGGAGGGTGATGACCTCAAATTATTATTCTTCCTGAATGTCTGTGAGGACAGCAAAGTTGTTGCTACAAGGTAGTTTGATTGCATTGAAAATCGTAAATGAATGTTATTCATACAAAAATACTTGTCTTTTGAAAATCAAGATACAACAAACACCTGGAAAACCAATTTATTTTAATATTTATAACCTGGTCAATATGGGAAATAGAAATTTATTAATTAAGTAATTAACGTTTTTTCACAATTGGCCATATGTTTCTGACTTTTGTGTTGGTTTGGAGGAAGTCAGTGGTGGAGACATGCACAGAAAACGAAGAAGCGGTTCATCTCATCTTAGTCTATGATTTTAATGGGAAGCGTATACTTCTTCATTGACTTACTCTATGGTTTGTACATTTGTAAACAAAAACGGTTTTCTGCTGTTCTGAAAATAGTGTTTGGTATTCAGCTTACAGAGTATGTTCTGTAAGGGTATGGAACTATAGAAGTTATGACAAAAGTTATATTTTGTTATCACTGCAGATGATTTTTTCTGCGCTTGTCAAGCTTTAANAAACTATAGAAGTTATGACAAAAGTTATATTTTGTTATCACTGCAGATGATTTTTTCTGCGCTTGTCAAGCTTTAATGTAAATTTAAACCAACTGTCTCTTTGGTGTTCCCGCAATGTCTGAAAGTGGTTTAAGTCCAGGGGACCCTAGTTCTCATTCTCGACCAGGTACGTTACCGAAAATAGAAGGTAAATGTTTTCTTTGTGGTATTTCATTAAAAAAAAAGTAATCTAAAAAGTACCTATTCTATTTTTGGTGTGTGCTGTAGTTGGCCTAACTCGTGTAGACACCAAAAATGTTTACTTAGGAACCATCCGATTGAGTAAAGGGCTGTGTGGTTGAGGGAAATGGTAATAATATACTCGTAAAAATTAAAAAATTAATTTCACAATGTTTTTTTTTTTTGGCCATACGAAATTGGTCCTTAATCCTACAAAATTGTGAAGAACATGGTAGGGCCAACAAAATCATTACGAAAATGCATAAAAAGTAAATTACACTACTCATCCATGCAGAGAATTGTTTTCAGTAAGCTGTGAGATCCAACAAACATTATACAAAAAAAANTAAATTACACTACTCATCCATGCAGAGAATTGTTTTCAGTAAGCTGTGAGATCCAACAAACATTATACAAAAAAAATTCGTAGCTTAACTATTACTGAACTGGCTCTTTCTGCGGTAATTATTAAGTTTAGGGGCTTTTCTGTAAAAATAAAAATAATTCACGGAAAATGGTATATTTCCACTCTACGAATGATGCAGAACACGAATATACTAGGGACGTTAACGTCCGACTAATTTCGTAATATGTGCCCACCTAACCTAACAGAACCTAACCCCACGATGGGTGAATCACNAAAAAAAAACCTGATCTGACTTTCGAAAAGCTTTACTTAAGCTACTTACATCTTCTGCCACACTACCAAGTCCCACATTAGGTTTACAAAACATTAAAATGTCATAACCCTCACCCAGTTTGTCTTTGATGCACTTTCCTAGGCCTTCTGTGTGACTGTTTCCAAGGATCAGAACTTTCCTCTTGGCCCTTGCTGGGTAGTAGAGTGCTGGGAGGGTGATGACCTCAAATTATTATTCTTCCTGAATGTCTGTGAGGACAGCAAAGTTGTTGCTACAAGGTAGTTTGATTNGGTGATGACCTCAAATTATTATTCTTCCTGAATGTCTGTGAGGACAGCAAAGTTGTTGCTACAAGGTAGTTTGATTACATTGAAAATCGTAAATGAATTTTATTCATACAAAAATACTTGTCTTTTGAAAATCAAGATACAACAAACACCTGGAAAACCAATTTATTTTAATATTTATAACCTGGTCAATATGGGAAATAGAAATTTATTAATTAAGTAATTAACGTTTTTTCACAATTGGCCATATGTTTCTGACTTTTGTGTTGGTTTGGAGGAAGTCAGTGGTGGAGACATGCACAGAAAACGAAGAAGCGGTTCATCTCATCTTAGTCTATGATTTTAATGGGAAGCGTATACTTCTTCATTGACTTACTCTATGGTTTGTACATTTGTAAACAAAAACGGTTTTCTGCTGTTCTGAAAATAGTGTTTGGTATTCAGCTTACAGAGTATGTTCTGTAAGGGTATGAAACTATAGAAGTTATGACAAAAGTTATATTTTGTTATCACTGCAGATGATTTTTTCTGCGCTTGTCAAGCTTTAATGTAAATTTAAACCAACTGTCTCTTTGGTGTTCCCGCAATGTCTGAAAGTGGTTTAAGTCCAGGGGACCCTAGTTCTCATTCTCGACCAGGTACGTTACCGAAAATAGAAGGTAAATGTTTTCTTTGTGGTATTTCATTAAAAAAAAAGTAATCTAAAAAGTACCTATTCTATTTTTGGTGTGTGCTGTAGTTGGCCTAACTCGTGTAGACACCAAAAATGTTTACTTAGGAACCATCCGATTGAGTAAAGGGCTGTGTGGTTGAGGGAAATGGTAATAATATACTCGTAAAAATTAAAAAATTAATTTCACAATGTTTTTTTTTTTTGGCCATACGAAATTGGTCCTTAATCCTACAAAATTGTGAAGAACATGGTAGGGCCAACAAAATCATTACGAAAATGCATAAAAAGTAAATTACACTACTCATCCATGCAGAGAATTGTTTTCAGTAAGCTGTGAGATCCAACAAACATTATACAAAAAAAAATTCGTAGCTTAACTATTACTGAACTGGCTCTTTATGCGGTAATTATTAAGTTTAGGGGCTTTTCTGTAAAAATAAAAATAATTCACGGAAAATGGTATATTTCCACTCTACGAATGATGCAGAACACGAATATACTAGGGACGTTAACGTCCGACTAATTTCGTAATATGTGCCCACCTAACCTAACAGAACCTAACCCCACGATGGGTGAATCACTATTTTACATTTTTAAACTAACCTAGGATTGTTGGGTTTTACACTAACCTAGGGTTTTTGGATTTTACACTAACCTANCCGACTAATTTCGTAATATGTGCCCACCTAACCTAACAGAACCTAACCCCACGATGGGTGAATCACTATTTTACATTTTTAAACTAACCTAGGATTGTTGGGTTTTACACTAACCTAGGGTGTTTTGTATTTTACACTAACCTAGGATAGTAGGGTTTTACAATAAACTACGAATGTAGGATTGTAGGGATTTAAAGGAACCGCAAAACACACCAAAAGAATGTAAATTGACTCACCTAGGTAGGGGGCTGGTATATTTCCTCTGACGTTAATAGACTTAAACATATTTCGCAGGGTTTTTTAAATATGTTCTACTTATTTTAACATTACGCCCTCTTGAATATGAACAAGGTAAGCTGTGCAGAACAGAGTAATGCAACTTTTTTTTCTGAACAAAACGTCCTAGACCAACAAAAGTTGCATTAATGGGCTCTGCACAGATTGCCTTGTTCATATTCAAGAGGGCGTAATGTTAAAATAAGTAGAACATATTTTAAAAACTTGCGAAAAANCACAGATTGCCTTGTTCATATTCAAGAGGGCGTAATGTTAAAATAAGTAGAACATATTTTAAAAACTTGCGAAAAAATGTTTGTTTACGTCTATTAACGTCAGAGGAATTATACCAGCCCCCTACCTAGGTGAGTCAATTTACATTANCACAGATTGCCTTGTTCATATTCAAGAGGGCGTAATGTTAAAATAAGTAGAACATATTTTAAAAACTTGCGAAAAATGTTTGTTTACGTCTATTAACGTCAGAGGAATTATACCAGCCCCCTACGATCCACTCAGTTAAATGTAAATTTTGGTGTGTTTTACGGTTCCTTTAAATCCCTACAATCCTACATTTGTAGTTGAGTGTAAAACCCAAACATCCTAGGTTAGTGTAAAACTCTAACAGCTGGTGTGGATTCCATGCTCTTTAATGTGAAGTTGAAAATCTGGAAGAGAGAGGCGGCGAGGCTTGTGGCCTCATCAGCTTTGAACTGAGGACTGCGGGTCCTATATATACCCAGGCCACAGGGTCAGCGCGGGGGTAGCGGCGTGGAAGAAAGGAGAGAGGGAAGTGAAGTAAAGCGAAGAAGCGAAGGTTACGGGGATGGTGGCTCGCTTCCCCTTATCTGCCTGGCCGGAGGCGAAGGCAGGTCCTTGGCGTCAAGCAGGTTGTGGGCTGACAGGAAGCAACGCAGCACTTCTGTAACCTCATGTGATGCGCTCTGTGGTGTGTAGCGGCTACGTCTCTTATATGGGGCTGTGGCGTAGGCTAGAGTAGAATGTGACGTCGCCCACGGCGTGTCAAGGTCCATTAAATTAAGGCTTCACTCTACTTATTTTGTAATTGTGTTGTGNAATGTGACGTCGCCCACGGCGTGTCAAGGTCCATTAAATTAAGGCTTCACTCTACTTATTTTGTAATTGTGTTGTGTTAGTAACTACAAATGAGTTAGTTAAAATGTCTGCTAATCTATTGCAAATTTGTGAAAGTGTCGTGTGTGAAGAATTTTCGTATGTAAACTTTTGTTTATTTAATTACAGTGCTTTGTGCATATAATTTTTGTAATTTTTTTTTGTTTATTTTTCTTGGATTTCAGATGAAGCCATCGTTAAACACATTCACCTCTCACTGAAAGTTGATTTTGATAATACGCAGCTAACTGGCCATGTAGAACTGACAGTAGAGAAAATAAAATCAGATGTTAAAGAACTGGTAAGTTGTTGCAGACTTGCTTAGGCATTTGAGTTTTAAGTGCATGAAAGTATTTGACGTTAATTGTTTATCAAGTAAGTGTCGAGCAGGAGGTGCACTGTAAGCCAAACTTCTCCCTGGCTACAGGCCTTGAAGGTGGAACATATAAATGCCTTTAATCCCTTGAATGTGTATGTGGAATGTAATTATTGTATGGAGCAGTAAAGGAATTCATTGGTAGGCAAAACTGTAGAACCCCAAGAAAACCGACGAGCCAACAGCAATGTGCATACCCAGTTAATAATCATTTCTAACTTGTAATTGGGCTATCGCCTGGAGGTGCATCTTTCCCTCGTCCCTTTTCACTCGTCAGTTCCTTCCTAAATCTCCCAACACCCTTCACCATCACCAACTCCACCTGCAACACATTCCACATTCTCACAGTTCTTCCCAGCAANTGGCCATGTAGAACTGACAGTAGAGAAAATAAAATCAGATGTTAAAGAACTGGTAAGTTGTTGCAGACTTGCTTAGACATTTGAGTTTTAAGTGCATGAAAGTATTTGACGTTAATTGTTTATCAAGTAAGTGTCGAGCAGGAGGTGCACTGTAAGCCAAACTTCTCCCTGGCTACAGGCCTTGAAGGTGGAACATATAAATGCCTTTAATCCCTTGAATGTGTATGTGGAATGTAATTATTGTATGGAGCAGTAAAGGAATTCATTGGTAGGCAAAACTGTAGAACCCCAAGAAAACCGACCAGCCAACAGCAATGTGCATACCCAGTTAATAATTATTTCTATCTTGTAATTGGGCTATCGCCTGGAGGTGCATCTTTCCCTCGTCCCTTTTCACTCGTCAGTTCCTTCCAAAATCTCCCAACACCCTTCACCATCACCAACTCCACCTGCAACACATTCCACATTCTCACAGTTCTTCCCAGCAANAAAATCTCCCAACACCCTTCACCATCACCAACTCCACCTGCAACACATTCCACATTCTCACAGTTCTTCCCAGCAAGGACTGCCTTTTACTTTCTGCCCACATCCGTAACGTCCAAAACTTTCTACTGTTTGTACCTCTCCCCTTGTACAGCCCCTTGGTTAAATGTCAACTTAACTTCCCCCATCCTCCCACTCCATTCACCATCCTGTACATCCTGATTAGCTTCTCCACTCTTCACCTGTACCTTACGGGAGCTCCATCTCAACATCATCAGTATGGATGGCCTATATAATTCCTTTCACCCGTGCCTTCTCTCCTTTGCATTCCCCATTTATCCTTAACCCACCTCGCTGTCCTTCTTTGCACCTTCTCCAACTCCATAGGCGTGCGCACCAGGTGTGCCTAGGCACACCCTAATAGCAGGAATATTGTTCCTGTTTTGGTTTGAAATATATCTATAAAATGTGGTTTACGTAACGAGTTAATATTGACATGCAAAGTAACTATCTGGGTATTTGTAATGTGTAGTCATTTCTTCTGAATTTTAAAGTTTGTGCATTTCAAATTCAAATTTGGTTTTCATAGATTTAGTCCAAACTTGGAGTGTTCTTTGCTATTTTTTATAAGTAAATTTTAGTTATAGAATTCAACAATCATTAAAGTTATTGTATTAATAGTTTCATTTCACTTCTCGAATTTAAAAAAAAAATTATTTTTCACAACTGAATTTTTTTCTAAATTTTCTAGTAAATTTTTGCGAAAAGTGGTCTTCTTGTAATATTTTATGTCACATAACTTTGCCATAACTCTCATTTTAAACTTTTAAATAATAGTTTTCAGAGGGAGANCTCTCATTTTAAACTTTTAAATAATAGTTTTCAGAGGGAGAACGCCCTGGACCCCCATCTTTATAGGTGGACTTCGGCGATCATTGTGCACACCCTAATGATGAAAGCTGCACATGCGTATGTCCAGCTCCCATACATTCTCTTCCACATACGGGTCCCAGGTTTCCGCTGCATATTCTACTCTCTCTCATATAACTTGGCAAGATCATGACAATCAGTGAGTGGCAACTTGATGTATATGAAACAAAGAACATGCCATTTACAAAATCCTGTATCAGCTGATGCACAAACGAACAAAAATAGTATTACGTTGGCTATTCTCAGTGCACTGCCGACGCATATCAGACAAGCAGAAAATACGCGGATAAGAAAGAGTTCCTAGATTAATTAATACATTTTATTTTACGTGGTCACAAAACAGCAGTTTTTAGTGTTACAAACTAAACTTTGTGATAAAGGAGTGATATATAAGTGTTCAAAATGAAATGCACATTAAAACGATCTGTATTAAAATGAAACACTCCATCCATGCCTTCCATAGATGCATGACATTAATTCCAACAGCCTACAGAAATATTTCAGGGTATTGTTGAATTATTTTTTCAAATAATTTGACTAAATATATTTCAAATTTGTGTCGTTTCGAGAAAGTAATAGAAGAAAAGCCAACCTTTAAAAAGACGGGATCAAGAGGCAGGCTAACGTGCTGCTACCTGTTAAGTAACGCCCTCGGCTCACAACACGCCCTGCCATGCCATGGTGTGCCATCTGTCAGCTGTCTCCCGTAGCACTACCAGCCAGAAAAAAAATAGCTTTCTTGTGTAAAATAACAAATTTCCGGACAGATCCCAATGGTTTTATTTTTCCACGAGCTCTCTATAATTTTTAAAGTAACATGTATTTTCGTGTACAGCGATTTTGAGTACTAGTAATTTCTATTGGGCGTGTAATCTTTAAGTCTACGTCCATTACAAGCCATGTTGTTCTCCAGAAAACCCATTTTCTTGTGTTTTTTTTTGTATTGTTACTATACATACTGTATTAATAAAACAAAGAAAGTGGGATGCACGTGAGTAGTTTTTAAGCAATTCTTATGTTATTTCACGCCTCATATTTCCAACTCGAACTATTTAGTATCAGTAATAGCAGAATTACTGCTTTGCAATAATCGTTGGTGAGTTGTTGGCCAATGAAAGTGTGTTGTCAAGCAAGTTTCCCAAATTACTTTTATTTCCAGTCCTAACATATTAGCTGCAACGTCCGAAGTGTGATAAGAACTACAATTACCGTCTCGTAAATGTTAACCCAAATTCGCTGTCTCAGATAAATTAAAAAAGAGTTAGCAAATATTAAATTTTTTGCAAGGTTTTACATTTTTACTTTGATAACCTACAAATTTTTTAGACAGATGTCAGTCTATAATTACCTTAAAATTTGTTTAGCATTACGGTACAATGGCAAGTGGATTAGCTGACAGCATGTTGATAAAATGTACAGCCTCCACTTAACGCACCAGCTGATGGCGAAAGTATACATAAACGAAAAGTAAACATTTGGCGCTACTTTCGTCGAAATTTCAAAATCTTGCCAAGTTACATAAGACGGAGAGTATTATCAGCCTAACCATAGCTTTATAAGCCTTTTCCTTCACCTCCCCGCTAACCCCCATTAAGACCCTTCCCAGCATTCCCAAAGCCCTTCTTGCCTTTGATACCTCTTTCTGTACTTGCTTTTGTCCACATAAGATCTCTCTGAATCACCACCTCCAAGTTTCGTTACTTTACTCTGAAGCTTCTCCTATCTTCTGCCCTTTGCCATACCATGTCATACTTTCACCTCTTTCTATTGAACCATACTATCTTTGTTTTTCGTACCATAATATTTATTTTATTACTTTCTCCCTTATTTGTTCTGTGTCCTCCCGCAGCTATTCTCTCCACCCACTTCTGCATACAGCACACAATCATCTGCAAACAGCCTCACTTTGCCACCCACCATTATCCGCAGATCAGTAACCATTATGGCGAACAAAATAGGAGCCCAGCACAATACGATACCGTGCGGAACCCCTGATGTAACCCTACCTTTCTCTGACGAGGACTCCCCCACCTTCACCCTATGTTTTCTCCCCTCAGGAATTCCCCTATTTAATTCACTGCCCACTTATCCAGTAGCTCATCCATTTTCTGCATCAAAATGCTGTGCGGCACCTTACCAAAGGATTTCGCAAATTCTGTGAAGCTGGCATCCACCTGCTTCCCCTCGCCTACTGCCGGCTCCAAATCCTCCAACAGTCCAGCGAGTTAAGTCTCACATGAATAACTTGCTCTAGAACCATGTTGGTACTCCTGCAGCCAGTTCCTTTCATTCATAACTGCTATCACATACTGTACTACAAGCGTCTCCATCACCTTTCCTGTACTCTACATGAGACTCGCAGGCCTGTAACTACCGGGATTCGTCCTTTCCTCCCCTTGCTTGTAAGCCAGAACCACCGATGCCTCCTCCCAACCCTCCGGCAACCTGCCTTGCTCTAAAGAACTTCTAAATACCACTTCAAGTTATCTACTTGCAGTATTCCAGGTGTAATTCCTCTAAGAATCAAACCCAGGTTACAGTGATTGGGTTCTGCCATGTTAGCCGTACAGCCACCACAATACCAGTTTGTCCAGTGAAACATATTTTATTAAAATACAAATCAAGTGAAATTATTTTTTTTTTTTTATAAAATGTAGTTTTGTTGCCCCTGTTGAGTTATTTTCCACACCAACCACTCTTGTTGGTATGGGCCTGGATGGGCAACTTGGGGACTTCAATCATTGAACTCTCGATATTGGTAAAGACCATCAGCAAAGAATGTGTGCAAAAACATTTGTCATTAGTTTCCTCAAGGGCTTGGATCTACAGATGTCTCAGACAAATTTGTGGCACATTTCACATCAACTCTTTGTGTAATTGTTTCTTTTTAAAATCAAATACAAGAAGAACAAATTTTTTTTTAAATTACGTTTGAGAATGTGTGCTTTTTTTTTATAGTATGGTCATACTGCATACAATAATAAAAACAAAAAATTTTCCAATGCAAGATTATACTATTTTTTTTATAGAATCACATGTGTTACCAATCCTGTATATCTGGAAATGTCACACAACTTCAGAAAAAATTGTTTGTAATGTACTTTAGGAATATTTTTTGGTAGTTATTGAGAATAGGGGCTTTTCTGAAGGAAACATAGTACACCCACAAAAGTAACATAAACGGGTTCTGCACAGCTTACCTTTTTAATATTGAGGAGGGCGCAATGGTAAAATAAGTAGAACGTACTAAATAAAATAGTTAAAATACGAGGAGTTCGGCCGCTTTGTTTATGTCTGACGCCATGTTGAATAGCAGTGTAATGCTGTCAGCGCAGACGTGAACTGCGTTCAGTTGCTGTTTAGATGCAATACAGTGTGGTTCGTGAGTTGTGTCATCCAAAGCAGACCATGCAAAGACTTGTGATTTAAGAATGGAGGCCACAAGTGCGAGTGCTTCTGTGCGTTACAGTCGTCTATGTGACAGGTGTTACTTGGACGTTTTAGTAGATCATGGTGTTTTGTCGAGTAAGGTAAGGTGCAAGTCATGCACGATGGTAGATGAATTGGCAGAGGACAGTGGAATTGTACCCGCCGCCTACCTGGGTGAGTTAATTCATATATGTCTGGTATGTTTTACTGTTACTTTAAAACCCAAAAATTCCTAGATTAGAATAAAATCTTAGGTCAGATTAAAGCCCTAAAATCCTTGATTAGAATGAAATCATAGGTTAGTTTAAAAATTTAAAATAGTGATTCACTCATCGTGGGGTTAAGTAAAGTTAGGTTAGGTGGGCACATATTACGAAATTGGGTGGACAAATGTTAAATTGAAGTGTTTTTGTATTTTTGTGATTTTACCCCACAATTGCCGTGATCTTCATAGCCCTCCCCACTATCGTATTTGTGGTTTGTATTGGTAATACGCTAATGCCCCTAGTATATTTGTGTTCTGTGTAATTAGTAAAGTGGTAATATACTACTTTCCGTGATTTTTTGTTTTATTTTCAGAAAAACCTCTATTTTCAATAACTACATATTTTTTATTTTTAAATGTGTGAAATTATGAAGTTTGTTACCACAGAATGATTTTAAATGTTGCTTCCAGATTCTTGATGCCAAGGACTTGAAAATTTCAAAAATATTTGATAAAACAACTGGGAAACCTCTGGAATACAACATTGCTGACCCAGTTCTTACATTTGGTTCAAAGTTGTCTATATCTCTGCCTAAGTCAGCTGATAACAGGTAATTTAAATTGATGCTTTGTTTTCACCACTTTAATTTCAAATAGTAGTACCTATGCAATTAAAAATTTTAACTGATTTGTGAAGAGGTGAGGTTAAGAGGGCATGGGTCATACATTGACACTAACACCTAAATTGAAGTCTACAGGTTATTCCAAGACAGTATACAAAATCTAATGGAGGGAAATACTAGGTTATAGTTTTTGCCAATTTTGTAACTGAATAGTGCATCAGGCTAATGCATTTTTACATAACTATTTCTTTTGCTGAAAATGTGTAGACCTAATTTACATTGCGACACAAGATATTATACCTAAAGAAAACATCAGTCTGGCATAAGATTTGCTCAAAAAACTGGCAAAAACCATTTTCTAGGATTGTAGTTTCTTGTAGTTTTTTTCTTTAGTTGTGTACGATAACTAGAGGCAAGATTATATGGTGAATAGAAATAAAAGCGAAATAACAGAAATTCAAGTTAATACACCGCCAATTTTGAAATTCAAGTTGAAACACCGAATGATTTGAAATATAGCCAGAACCCACAATTTTTTTTAAAAAAACCTTTTAACAACTTGATTTTAAATTTATGAGCTATGTGCTGATAAAATTAATGTAAATTTTTAACTTAAAAATTTTTTTTTACATGTTTGAGCATGGGGAAAGATATATTATGTATATTGTGTGTGTGTATATATATATATATATATATATATATATATATATATATGTATATGTGTATACAAAAGGAGAGTAACAGGTAAAAATTACATATATGTGTCTTCGTGTGCTAGATTATTTTATAAGGTATAAAATAGTTTTTAATTAAATCTTTTTGCAAACTAGGTTATTTTTGGGCTCTAAATTAAATTTCTTTAAAAAAAATTTCCTCCTATAGCTATGTTCAGGATTTAAACAAGTTATCCATACGTTTTGTTTGATTCATGTGCATTTTAGGTAGTTGTGGAGTAAGATAATATATTTTTTTAAGAGTTAGGATACAATTGTCAATTTTCTTAAAAAAAAATTTATGGTTATACCATATAATTATTTTTGTAAATTTATTTCAGTTCTAGACAAGGGTTTTCGTTTTCAAGGAAGCTNTTTATGGTTATACCATATAATTATTTTTGTAAATTTATTTCAGTTCTAGACAAGGGTTTTCGTTTTCAAGGAAGCTCATGAGTTGCCCAGCATCACTAAATACTGATTGTCCTATATTTCTGACCACTGTAGCAGGAATTGTGGAGCAAAAAAATTCTCTAAGCCTATTTCAGTATTTCCCTAAACATCAAGAATAAAGTTCATATCTATGTGACACCATAGAGTACCAAGACAGCATGATGATGGCTATGGGCATTTCCAGCAGTATTTCTGAGCAAGTCAACTGCATCTTTGAACATTTCACGAATGCAGTGTCCAAGATGCAGGTCTGCATTTTTTTTTCAACGCGTGTTGTAGTTTCAATATTTTTACGAGAAAATTAATTAAAATTTTGCATAACTCGCTAATGATCGGTTGAGCACTTTTTGAATGCCTGCTTTAAATTCTCCTTTCTACCCAGTGGGTATCCTCCCGCCTCCAATAAAAGTTATTTGTGTACAACCAGGCACATATCCAAAGGAGGGGTTCAGCGAGTCTGGTAAAAACAATCTCTGAGTATGCTGCAAGTAAGTGTAACATTCAGAAATAAAAGATTTCGGATACAAAATTTTGGAGAGAGCAGCTGTTGTATTGCCCATGAATTGGTAGCTGANCATTCAGAAATAAAAGATTTCGGATACAAAATTTTGGAGAGAGCAGCTGTTGTATTGCCCATGAATTGGTAGCTGAGGCGGTCACCCTTACAACACATCTCTACGCTCCTCTTTCCTTCCGTATAGTCCCTGTTGTTATTGTAATTTCACATTTTGAAAAGGTACATATTTATTTTTATTGCATGCTTTCCTGTATTGTTTTAATGTGTAAACTACAGTAATATCCCTTAGCAGTGGCCAACAAAATATTACATTGTACGAATAGAAGATGGCGTCCGTGGGCATAGGTAAAATTTCAGTCACGCAAGGGCAAATGTTGATTTTTAAGGAAAATTTTTGACATTAACAGTTTCATTAGTTGGGTACACTTTCGAATAGAAAACATTTTTTGAGATTTGTGTAACATAAAGTATATAATATATCCAGCAGATTTCTTTGATTTTTAATTTTAGTGGTTTTACGAGTACCCTCTGCCCACCTCCGTACAACCACTCCCCCAACCCAGGGTCCACCCTAGCCGCACATGTACTGACCCTCTGCAAACAAAATTCCTGGATACGTACCTGTCTTATGATAAAGTGGTGTGAAATTGTTAGGTGCACACATAGAACGGGTACCACTGTATTATGCTAACTCTGACACTAATGTTTTTAGACTGTAAACACACAAATGTCATTGATATCAGCTTTGAACGTTACTCTTTTAATAAGACGTTAACACATGGAACTTTTTCTAATTTGTTGCCAACGTTTGTGGAAAATTCCACGTGGTTTTTATGTTGAAATATATACTTACAATTACAGGCAAGGAAATTTATTTTTTATATAGTTAATTGCATAAGTTTGTAATCAGCTGTTAACCACCAATGCTAGGCATAATAATGAATGTATCTATATTTTTAACACTAAGAGCAGCACACNTGTATAGTCCCTGTTGTTATTGTAATTTCACATTTTGAAAAGGTACATATTTATTTTTATTGCATGCTTTCCTGTATTGTTTTAATGTGTAAACTACAGTAATATCCCTTAGCAGTGGCCAACAAAATATTACATTGTACGAATAGAAGATGGCGTCCGTGGGCATAGGTAAAATTTCAGTCACGCAAGGGCAAATGTTGATTTTTAAGGAAAATTTTTGACATTAACAGTTTCATTAGTTGGGTACACTTTCGAATAGAAAACATTTTTTGAGATTTGTGTAACATAAAGTATATAATATATCCAGCAGATTTCTTTGATTTTTAATTTTAGTGGTTTTACGAGTACCCTCTGCCCACCTCCGTACAACCACTCCCCCAACCCAGGGTCCACCCTAGCCGCACATGTACTGACCCTCTGCAAACAAAATTCCTGGATACGTACCTGTCTTATGATAAAGTGGTGTGAAATTGTTAGGTGCACACATAGAACGGGTACCACTGTATTATGCTAACTCTGACACTAATGTTTTTAGACTGTAAACACACAAATGTCATTGATATCAGCTTTGAACGTTACTCTTTTAATAAGACGTTAACACATGGAACTTTTTCTAATTTGTTGCCAACGTTTGTGGAAAATTCCACGTGGTTTTTATGTTGAAATANACGTTAACACATGGAACTTTTTCTAATTTGTTGCCAACGTTTGTGGAAAATTCCACGTGGTTTTTATGTTGAAATACATACTTACAATTACAGGCAAGGAAATTTATTTTTTATATAGTTAATTGCATAAGTTGGTAATCAGCTGTTAACCACCAATGCTAGGCATAATAATGAATGTATCTATATTTTTAACACTAAGAGCAGCACACNGGTAATCAGCTGTTAACCACCAATGCTAGGCATAATAATGAATGTATCTATATTTTTAACACTAAGAGCAGCACACTAAAATTTCAACCTCACCTACACTTCCCGTCCTTATCAGTTTTTTTTTATATATACTTGCTTAAATGCTCAGAATTAAAGAGAAAAAATTTAAAAGACTAAATGTTTTGTAAAAATTATGCCAAAAATAAAAGTATAATTATTATTTGCACAGTTGTAATGAGAAGTAGTTACGAAATGTTCATGTTTAAATAAAGGCTGTATGAAGTGAAACTTTACATTTCCATATAATATCATAAATCTGGCCAAGGTAATTTTGTTTGTATTCACTTGGTTTATCACACAGAGAATAATTATGTTTTAAAAAACAGGCAGTAGGTGGTGGCATATATTTTGACTGTATAATCCCGAGTCCTTTGTTGTTTGTTTACAACTATCCATCCCCTTGACTTAAATATCCACATTGTTTTGGTCCCAAGATCCAATAACTCCTAGCCAATCTGCACACAAATTGTAGGCTGCCGTATTTTAACTATAAAAAATAATTTTTATGAGAAAGTAATTTGTAGAACACATGACTAAATTTCACAAGTATTTTAAGAAAGTACANTATAAAAAATAATTTTTATGAGAAAGTAATTTGTAGAACACATGACTAAATTTCACAAGTATTTTAAGAAAGTACAGCATATCTTAACATTTCTTTTAATGTAATTGGTTCTTCCTTATAAATTCCATGAAGTCTCAGTTTTCACTTTGAAATTTTATTTGAAATCATAGAGATTTTTTTAAACTTTGTGGTTTTTTTTACATAATTTTAACACTTTTACTTTTGAGAAGCTATGCTCACCACAGCCACTGAAACAGGTGATGTTACAGTGAATGCATTGTGTTATTTTTAATATTTACAAGGAAAATGCACATTCTTCACACTTTTTGTACTTCTGGACAAGGGATTTATGGCCTTATTGACTTTGATAAAACTAACAATTTATCATACACTTCTGTTGTCAATGTCTGCAGTTTTATCAGTTATTAATCCGTGATNTATAAAAAATAATTTTTATGAGAAAGTAATTTGTAGAACACATGACTAAATTTCACAAGTATTTTAAGAAAGTACACCATATCTTAACATTTCTTTTAATGTAATTGGTTCTTCCTTATAAATTCCATGAAATCTCAGTTTTCACTTTGAAATTTTATTTGAAATCATAGAGATTTTTTTAAACTTTGTGGTTTTTTTACATAATTTTAACACTTTTACTTTTGAGAAGCTATGCTCACCACAGCCACTGAAGCAGGTGATGTTACAGTGAATGCGTTGTGTTATTTTTAATATTTACAAGGAAAATGCACATTCTTCACACTTTTTGTACTTCTGGACGAGGGATTTATGGCCTTATTGGNTGCACATTCTTCACACTTTTTGTACTTCTGGACGAGGGATTTATGGCCTTATTGGCTTTGATAAAACTAACAATTTATCATACACTTCTGTTGTCAATGTCTGCAGTTTTATCAGTTATTAATCCGTGATCTGTGACAGCTATCCATCAAATTTTTTTTGTGGCTTACACAAAACTTAAAAATACCATGTGCATCCAGTTGACAAAAATCTCTTACCTGGGTAATTTTGACATCATCCCAAATAGTATACAAAAGTACATTAGTAGTAGAAAATAGAGAAGTCTGGCATAATATATTTTAAATGGAACACAGAGGGCACAGGTGTCAGGCACCATCATGCTCTGTCATTCCAGTCACTCAACCACCATCTTGGATGTTGGTGACCCCGTAACCTTGAATGACCTTCAACCCAAAAAAAATTGTGAAAATCCCCCAAAAAATATAAACACTTTTAAAAATGTATTAAAATATTTACAAATTATTTCTCCTCACCCTCATCTGCTCTCAAGACCTTAATTTTAAGAGCTGCCCAAATCTCTCCATTGATTTGCAATTGTTGTCAACTTATCTTGATAAAGTCATGAAGAATCTCGTATGAATGAAAAACACTGAATTATTGTTTTATTTTGATTTGTGTTTNAAAAATTGTAAAAATCCCCCAAAAAATATAAACACTTTTAAAAATGTATTAAAATATTTACAAATTATTTCTCCTCGCCCTCATCTGCTCTCAAGACCTTAATTTTAAGAGCTGCCCAAATCTCTCCATTGATTTGCAATTGCTGTCAAGTTATCTTGATAAAGTCATGAAGAATCTCGTATGAATGAAAAACACTGAATTATTGTTTTATTTCGATTTGTGTTTNGTTATCTTGATAAAGTCATGAAGAATCTCGTATGAATGAAAAACACTGAATTATTGTTTTATTTCGATTTGTGTTTGTTTCCGATACGTAACATTTTCTTTCAGTTGTGGATATTTAAATTCTTAATAATAATCCTGCTAAGTTACATACGCAAATAATTGTAGAGAACTATATTTTTCCCATAGAACAAAGTACCTGATGTGGGAGTTGCCATATTTTTGAGCTGGTTCCGTATTCAAATAAATACATTACAATTTTTTATTTGTTTTTTTCTAATTGGGGCAACATGTTTGGTCACGTGATAGCTGACTCCGTACTCGTGTTCAGTTGGTCGTGGGTTCTGTCCCAGGAGCTATTATGAGGTTTGTCTGTCCTATTCCAGCTAAAGATCATTGCATTTCCTATGTGTGTACCTCCCAGTTCCTCACCGCAAAGAAAATAAAGATGATTATNTTCCAGCTAAAGATCATTGCATTTCCTATGTGTGTACCTCCCAGTTCCTCACCGCAAAGAAAATAAAGATGATTATGATTATATTCATGGTTAGGTTCAGCTTGGTGGCAGAGTGGGTTAACATTGTGAAGTAGTGCACATCATAACGCTCCGAAGAACAACATACAGCAGCTGTATTCTTGGCGTATGTATTTGTTCGCAGGCTTGTTGTTCAGATAAATTACGAGACTTCCTCCGAAGCATCGGCGCTGCAGTGGTTGACTCCAGCGCAGACCCTCGGCAAACAACGACCGTATCTTTTCAGTCAATGTCAGGTGATATGTTGAATTATGTTGACTTCTGTATCTTATCTTGGTGTTTGTATTGCTGCACAGGACAGTTCTGTGATAACCGTAAATGTGACATAATATTAATACCTGCTTACCATCTAGTCATGATAAGCCAAAGTTTAAAAGTAATGAGTTACAATTTCATGTACAATCCATGTAAACATGTAGTGGTCCTGTAGGAAAGCTGGCAGTATTAATACTTCATGAACATTACACTGCTGTATGAAAAAAATTTTGGACACTAATTTTTCAAAGTGAAGAAAACTATCATGTATTCTCACATTTAATTGTAACTTTAATAATTGTATGTTTTAAAAAAAAATTACAGAAGTTTTAAGTTTTACATTGCTACTTTTAGTCCAAAATAAATGTATGGTATTGTAATACATGTGTAATAATTATGGGTAGTTGGACTGTCAGAAAACCAACAAACAATTTAGTAGCAAGATTTTGGGAAAGTTGTCAAACTTGGCACATTAACAGCACCAACTTCGTAACACGAAATTTGTAAAATTTACTTTACATATAATACTACTACGATGTTAATTGTAAACATTGTTTGTATCCATGAAATCTCTACCCATTTGCAAAAAATTTATTATTTGAGTTAAATAACACAAAATTAGTTAATTATATAGCAGTGGTATTTATAAAGTGCCTCTATATTTGTGTAAAGAAATCTGTGATTCACTGTGACATTTTCTCCATTTTATTCTAATTCACTCGAGCCTTTTGAACTTGTGCCACTAATTTCATATAAGTTCACTAAAGTTTGACAGTTCTAGAAAATTAGTGCGGTCACAACGTATCACTCCGCCACAGCTGTTCTTTCTATGAAGAAAATTGTATGTGTAAAAACAAATGCTATAATCATTGTAGTCTACCATTCCAACTTATTTTATTTTTGTTATGGCCAGGTTATAATGCTGCGGCTTTGTTTATTGTATTGTGGGTGAATGGAGTTGGGAGAGGGACGTGAACTTTAATTTAACATCTTTCATGAAACTGCAATTTTTTGCAGCTCTTCTTACGGGACTGTATCATTTTGAATTATATATTGTTTTAATGGTCCAGTGGAAAATTTTATTTTATGGAAGTAGCATTCAAATTATTATAACCTTGAAAGTTTACTGAAATAAGAAAACTGGATAAATATGTTTTAGTTCATAACAATTTTAATAATAAACACATTTGGTATGTATGTAAATATTTTTGGCAAAGTTGGTTTTTCCATAATAATAATAATAAACAGATTATTTTTACACTACTGAACAGAGTTGAAATGGTGGTCAGATTTTCTAGGCCACATACATTTCAAATATTCTAGTAACCATTTCAAAGTACAGTATTTACAAAACACAGACTTATTGTTTGTAATTCATTCTTGCAACTCCTGAATAAGCGTTCTATAGTAATCCTTGGACATGTTTGCCTGCCACTAATACGAAATAATTTGCAGAATCATTAAGTAAATACAACACTTCACTGGTTTCCCAAAACCAATAAAACTATGGAACGAAAATAAACTATGGCGCTTCATGACGGTACGGAAAATGGCTGACCAAGCCATACACGTGTTGATAATGTTAAATAACACACTAAAAAGGCACCCCTACAGCCTACAATGTTTAATGAAAGTAAATACAAGAATAATTAACCACCTATACAATATTCTGATAACACAAATTATAGTACTCGCATAATTGTGACGAAAAAGAACACCTGCACAATGCTGTTCACAGAGTTGGAAAAGTTTCACTGAACGAAAGTGTCCACATGCTCTGCCATAATTGCTAAACATATTTTTAAACCAATTCGCTAAAAGCCAAAAAAATTGTACATTACTTAAAAAATATATTTTAAACCGTTAATTTTGTAACTAAGTTTTGAATTACAACTTTTAGTTCCGATTACTATTTTCTTCCATAATCATCATTACCATTACCAACATAACATACCCGCAATAACTCATCAGCTGATACATTACTTTGTAAACGAGAGTATTTACTGTTTATGAAGTGTGTAGGTTGGTCGTATTCTGTCAAAATTTAGTCTACTTATATGAAATGCAGTATACCTTCACTGTTTATAAATTTGTAGTAGGCTTGAGGATAAATTGTTTTNTCGTATTCTGTCAAAATTTAGTCTACTTATATGAAATGCAGTATACCTTCACTGTTTATAAATTTGTAGTAGGCTTGCGGATAAATTGTTTTTTTTTTCAAAAAATACCCATGGTTGGTTTTTTAATTTATTTCAGTAAATATTACAATTGAGATGTAATCTTCGGCTTGTGTATCATCCTTGAAACTGAACAACTTTTGGTCGTCCATAAAATCAGGTTCCTGTTAAATGAGTGTTTTAGGTTTGCTATTCATTGAGTTAGTGTTTGAAGACCTTGTGTCTACCTTACGAAAATTATACCATACTAATATAATTCCCCAATTTTAAAATGGTAAACCATTTTTAGAAGGCTGGGTTCATAGAATTCGGTTGTGTTGAATAAGCGCAAAAAATTAATTTATCGACTTAATTTTTTTTTTTAATTTAACATAGTGGATTAAATTTATTTTCACATTTTAATATTTTGTATTGCTTTTAAATTGTGAGTTCAGATTGTAATGTTTAATAAAATAAATATTAAGTTCCTATTTTTTACATAGGCCTAACTTTTTGCATCAGAACCCTTGGATTTCTGTCAGTTTTGATATTTCAGTACACTTACAGTTTAATACTCCTGGCGTCAGCTAGGAGAGTAAATACTTTTATTACCTGGGTATGTACTGGGGTTGCAGAAGGCTAGTAATATCTGCGTGAATGGTCAGAATTATAGTTTTTGTAAGAAGCATCTGCCAGTAGTTCCAAATGTTTGTACTAGGTTTCTGATGATTTTCTGTGTATGCCACTCCAGCGATCTTTCCCTCTTGGCACCCGATAATTTCCCTTCCGTATATTACACAGCTGTAATAATAATTACACATTTTTTAAAAAAGAAGACAGAAAACGCAAGTAGGGCAGTAGTTGCATATAAGCGCACACACACAGTCAGATGAACACATTTTCCATGCAGGTGCGCAGTTGCGACTTTTCGCAGGCTGGACCGCATTTTCGGGCCCGTCATGTGATGGCTTAATGCAATCTGTTGAGCGGTGGTTGGCAATTGCTGAACGTAGTGGCCAGGAGGCGAACTAGGGTGCGGCAGGAAAATTTTTAATACAACAGCAAGTTATCTTATGTATTGGTGAGCGAAACTGTGAACTGGCCCCACCAAAAAATTCCAGACAGCCATCTGGCCTAAACATAAGATAACGTCTCTGCTACGTTTCGAATTTCCACGGCACGCTAGTTCACCTCCTGGCCGCTAGGTTCACTGCCAACCACTCCTCAACAGACTGCAGTATGACGTCACTCTCTGCTTAAAGAGCTGACCCAGCCAGCGAAACGTTGCGACCACGCATCCTCGTGGAAGACGTGTTCATCCACCTTGATGCGTGTGTGCATATCCGTGAGTATCACCCTGTGAGCACTTGTGTTTTCTGTCTCCATTTAAGAAATGTAACAAATGTAATACTGTAATAACATTTGTGTGTTGTCAGGCTATCCACTGTCGTTCAGTGGCTCCGTGCCAGGATACTCCATCCATGAAGTCACCATACAGCGCGGAGGTGAGTGGTTTGATTAAACCATAAAGTGAATAAGTTGTCAAGTGCACATGCCAACTGCACAGTAACCAGTTTGTAAGTTAGAGTAGTGAAAGGCTTGTTTGCCATAAAAACTGTCAAAAACGTGTGGCTTGAACTTGTAGTTTGCTTACTTCAAATATGTACAATTTCTCATGAGTGTATGCAGTTATTATTTAAAGTAATTTATTCGTAGAAATGTAGGTGTGGCAAGAGTTTGTCAATTTTTTTTTGTAAGTGATTGTCAGATTTCAAGGACATATGAGCCAACACCTTAATTTAACCCACAGTATGGTGAAAGCTAGCACAGATGTATCTGTGGTGTTTCATTCGAGGACGTTGCAGCCATCTTCCTGTATTACAGTGAAACCAAGAATAGAGGCTCACTTTACATGTGTTTTTGGGGTTGTAGTGGAGTGGATAGATTTGGGCGGCTCTTAACAACAAGGTCTTGAGAACCTATGAGTGTGGAGCAAGGTGAGTACAGAGCAGCGCCGGAATGCAAGAGTGAGGAAACTGGAGATCCCCTAGAAAACCCGCCAACCAGCTGCATCTTCCGACAAGATGCCCACATGCAAAAATCCAGGCGTGACCTCTCGAGGAATAGAATCCTGTTCACCTAGGTGAGAGACGAGTGCTCTGACCACTACACCACCATGGTCCCTTTTGGGGTTGTAAGCCAAATGAAAGAACCCCTTTCACTTTCATAAGTGGTCCTTTGCATAATCTGACTACCTTGTGATCATGCCTATGCGTAGAAGCACTGGTCTGTTAGGAAACCAGGCACAAGCAATTCATCACTGCATAATTTTGACAGCTGTGTAGGCATCTTGTTAGCTGATGAAAATTGTTGTTCCTCCTCTTTAGCCAAATAGATTAAGGGCCGGTTTCACAATGTCTGGTTTTGTTCCGATTAAGGTCTGATTAAAATTTAAGTGTTGGTTAGAGACATTTACTGTTTCTGAATATATGGTTAAGAATAACCAACGTTTTATTTGCCTCTAACCAATAGTTATCTTTAACAAAAGAATAGGTTCCTATGCTGGTGTGAGGTTATGTTTGTCTATTTAAATTGTCTAAATCAGCAGAAGATTTTGTTTGGTTATTTATGATGATGATGACAAAATTATTGATTACATCAGTCGGCCGCGATTATTAGACCTTAATTAAAGATAAGTAATTAATTATCAAATGAGTTTTATACATACAAAAATTTGTTTTCGAGACTTATGAGCGGTATTGGGATAGATACCTACACACTCATGTAAATGGATAAAAATAGGCTAGAAACACTTATTTGGTGATGCAATAAGTCAATATTGTATACTTGTAATTAAATATTACTCATTTTCAAAAATAACAATCTTTTGCAGGCGCTCAAACAACACCTTAACTTCAGAAAATCACTCATAGTTCCGCCAATATGTTTATTCTATAGTAGATTTGGATGTTTTGGATTTAGTTTTAAGGTATTGGGAAAAGTTGGTTTGTCGTTTTTAAATTATTATAGATGTTTTTGGAGTCATTGAAAAAGTAGAGACACAAGAAAGTGAGCTTGGCAATAAATGTACCTTTTATATGATCATATTAATTTTTCCAGAACTATTAT
>NQII01001755.1:38706-87858 GCA_002778355.1 Clitarchus hookeri | reverse complement strand
CTTTTGTAGAGTATTTTCATAATAATTATACATTCTTATCACCATAGGCGTGCACAAGGGGGGTGCAGAGGGTGTAGCTACACACCCCATTGTGCCATGTCATTAGGAAACTAAAAAGAATCTTGATAATTTTGTATTTTTACTAGACAGTATGTGTGTTTCAATGACCACTGAATTAAAAGTATGTTTAGTATAGCATAGACTATTTGTGATGAATTTGTTTAGATATATTCTTACTGTGTATTTTTATTCCCGTAAATGTGGATCTTAATTTAGTGGTTTGCACCCCCCATTACCTAACTCTGCGCGCGCCTATGCATATCACGCAATATTTTTCACACCCAAGTCGTATCGAGCCGTTACAAGACTAAAGTTTTATCCAAGTATTAGTAGTATTCCACATTCAGGCAGGCATGCACTGTCGTATTTGCAAAATTGTGATTTCTTTCTCGTGCTTGCGTGATGTATTAGTATTAATATACTGTGATACCTGCCCAATGCTGTGGTTTATAAGTAGGTATTGAATCTGCTCTCGGCGTGAGGCGCTAGCGATTGATGCTGGCCCTCCGTGTTAGGGCGTAGGAATATGTCGACATATTGTCCCTAGTGCTAATTTACCAAATCAATACACTTCCTTTGCGAGTTCACATAATCAAGTTTTATTGTTGCTTAACAGGTTAACTAGTACATGAACTCACGTGACAACTCTCCCCTCCCCTCTTCCTATGTGGGCTACGTATGGCTTGACGCAACGATTTTGCGTCGTGGGGGGCAAGATTCTTCACACTTGGTGTAGAATTCTACTTATCTGACTTGCGGCGCTGGTCTTCTCTCAGCCGGCGATCTCGGGACTGCTTCATCTCTCGGTAGGTAGACTGGAACATCTAAGCTAGGACACTCTCTCTCGATTGGCGTTGGCGTCTCGACGCCCTCTTGAACTCCCGGCTCTCTCCGCACTGCTCGCTCGACGACGTCTGACTGACTGATCGATCCTCGCACTGGCATCGTCCGGCTCCGACCCGGACGCCTTGCTTCAGGTCCCCCGACTGACTGACTGTTCGATCCTCCTCCTCGTGGTTTTGTAGGCTCGATCGCCATATTCAACTTGCACCATCTCTGCACGTGTCCGGGGCGGCGGCCGCGTTCCCCCAAGTCGTAAAACACATGGGCAGCGTTTTCCCTCGGTTCTGGTCTAGAAGTTTTAGTGCTTCACCCTGCATGTGCTACTTGGTGGGTCCCCTGGTCGTAAACACGTGTTCGGTGCACTAGCTATCCGCACTTGGGTCGGGCGTCGCCCCTCGACTCTGGTATGAAAGTTTATTGTTCCGTTCTGCACGTGCGGGAACTCTTGGGTGACCTCTTTGGTTCGTCGTACGTGTTGTTCTTATGCCTCCGGATATTGTGTCGTTATTATCCCAGCACGCCCGCCAAAAGCTCTCAATGTTTATGGCGGCAGCTAGCCTGGGACAGGCGCCGCCGCTGGTGTGGGCTCCGCGTCCCCGGCAGCTGCGAGATGCAGCTGCATCCGCCTTCCTCTGCACGTGGTCGTTCCGCCAGGCCGTCCTGGCGCCATTCTCCCGTCACTTCCGCCAAACCCTTAATCCTTATTGCGGTCGTCCGCCTGCGAGCTTCACCAGAGCGTGTGTTCTGACGAATAAAATATAGGGACGCAGAATGCGTCAACTGGAAGTATGTGCATAATATTTGAGTAATTAAAATATACATACTTAAGGAAGGGATTAGTCGGCACTTTATTTAGTATTGAGTAATTGTGTGTTAGCATGCCACACATTTTTTTTAAAGTTGTGAAATGTGTATTGAAATACTTCTACATCTCAAGTGCACCTAATATGTAATCACTACGACAATGGTTCTAAAAACCATGCAAAAGTTTACATTAATTTGTATTAGATTAGCTTCTTGTTTTCAGTAACTCAAATACTTTTGAGTCTAAGAGGGTAATATAATATCTGAATTAGTAAGGTTTCCTGGTCAAAACTGTTTATTATTAATGCTTCCTTTCGTGTTTTTACAACAAATTTTGTCTAACCAGAACTCTGACCAGAACAACAAACAGCAGGCGACGACCTGACAGTAGCCAATCACAAATGAAAACGTCACTGCAATGTTGCCAGATTTATCTTAACCATCACTTAGCTAACCAATACTTTCTTAACCGGGAGAGGTCTTTTGTGAAACAGTATGAGACTAACCGATGATTAAAACTTGTGTTTAAATTTATCATATGGTCAGATAACCAATACTTTAAACAGACATGAAACTGGCCCTAAACTTTGCATTGGACACGAGCATCATAACCTGGCAAAATGTATGCATATTTGCCAGAAACGTGTGATATAGGTATCACGTTTTGATTGAAATAAATTAATAGACTGTAAAATACTTTTTAGTGGTAATGATTACAGAGTCCATATTGTATTAATCACTGATTTTATTCATACAAATTGGTGTATAAAGTTCAAATAATTTATACAAAATACTGTTACATGTCACCAAGGACGTATCCGAGTTCATGAAGGATAGAGGTTTTATTAAAAATAAAAAAGTTAAATTAAATTAAATTTATTTATAATGCTATAGTAATACACACAGCTATTATCTACAATATCAAACTACGTATCTCTACTAAAACTTATTATTCTCTGTGAGTGCAATGTTTAATGCCAGTCTCAATATTAATTTAAAGTCCTTATGCTTTGTACTTGTTCACTTAATCTGCCCTTATTATTTACACTCGTTCAATCAAACTGTCTATTGGCATCATTCCAAAGGTCTGTCACTCACACATCGAGCCCCACAGTCCCGCCGGGCAGTCTCACTTTCCACGGTTCCGATGCTCGCAGACTTCACTCTCGCTGGTCTCTTTGCTCACTCTGCACACCTTGGGCTAGAGGCCGTCCAATGCTCCAGACACTCGACTCCGAGGCGCACCGTGGCTTGTATAGGCCAGTGTGCCTGATCCAGAGGTTTACTGTACCCCGAGTCGCACTAAGGGAGGCAAGAACAACGACCAGAACATTCTTGCAACAATAACCCCAGACATTCAATCCTCTCATGGACGGGAGCGGCACAATTCCTGAGATAGGCTTATCGTACACGTGTTAATCATCTGTTGAGGCCTGTTTGTACCTTTGCTTGCGGTTCTCTGGTTACCAGTGATGTTCCTCCAAGGAGGGAAAGGTGAAGGCTGTGAGGACAAAGTCTCAGCTTGTAACAGTACATAGTTAAAATAATTCAAACAAGATTAGTGTCAAACCAGTAGGTTTTGTGTTTAACTATTGGATAATAGGTGGTTGTTTATACTACCAGCAATCATGCTTTAGATTTACTTGATTGTACAAGCTGCTTCCCACATGGGCAAAAAAACATCAAGTTTTAATAAATATCACATGGTGACCTAACGCTGATGTCCTCTGTAGGATCTCAATACTCTCCTTTGGTCACAAGACATCCAAAAGAGAAGCACATATGAAGAACTGCAAAAGCAGAATGGCCTGACTTCCATCACACTGAAACTTAAATATCCAGGCAGAAGGGTTGAAAGGATGTCTGAGCGTCCAGGGAACCAACCACCTTTCCCCTCCATGACAGGAAGTCACCCCTATCTCACCCTAGTCGCTAGGGCATGAGAGCTTGCTGAAGTCACCTTTGTAGCAACGTAGGTCTGACTGCACCTTGCCGGCTGCAGCAGTTAAGTGCTCAACCATCAGGTGGAGATGTTGTCTTTAATATTTCTACAGCTCAAGTCTTAAGGTGCCTGCCTACCTGACACTTGAAATGCATTGCAGTGTGTTAAAATTTTATGTTTACTTAATGTGCTCGCAATATATTTATGAAATAATTCACATTAGAAACTCTATTTTGCAGTCGTCCAATACAGCGAAAAATAATTGTCCAGACAGCTGTATATTAATATAATATGTCATATTCATGGAAAACTAGAATAGACACGACTGCATTTGACTTTGCTACAGACTTTCCACCAATAATAAGTGACACAGCTTAGCTCCATATTTGCATGCCGCAACTTAAAAAATAATGCATGCTAATGTAGTCACCCTTAACACATAAACACTTAATCATGCAAATAAACATTACACTGCATGGAGTCAGTTACACATTTATAAGCAAAATTACATCTTGTTAAAAAATTCTTACACAGAAAGCAGGCAGTATATGTCAATTTGCAGTTGCATTCTTCACCTATCAATCTATGTTCAAGCGGAAATATTTTGTATAGAGGCCAGTAGCTGTCTTAATAGTGATGCTGTATAATGGTCACTATTGGAAATATTGCAGAAGTAGTGGTAGTGTTGAAGTAGACCTTGGATTTATTTATGTTATTGGTTGCGACCATTTCCCAGGATTTTCATTTCAGAAGCGTTGTGATCTAGGGGTAGTGCTTTTACATGCATGGTATTATGGTATGAATGGAAGTTCTTGTTATAGGAAGGAACATAAACTGCAACTTGTTTATTTTTGAAGCAGTCTTGTTTTCCTAATCTGACTTCTTTGGCATACAACATGTGTCCATTCATTATTTGTCTTTAAGTTAGCTACTTTACACAGTATCCAGTCGTTTGGACAGGACTCCTTAGTAAAGTGTTACTGAAATCACATTTTTCTGTTGTGCTGGTTTAATCTTTGGAGAAATTGCTAAGCAAGTAGCTGGTTAATTTATATGCATACAAATTAGAAAGCAAAGTAAATCTGTTTCTTTTTCCCCCACCATGCATCGTGATAGTTTGAGATTAATCTTTTTAACTAAAGTTTATATTGCTGGAAGCATTTTGTAAATATTTTGCCAATCATACTTTCACCTCTAACAAGTGGAATCTTATTTCATTATGCTGATTGTTCTTGCATCCACATGAAATGCGGTAGTATTGATAACATAGTGAAGTAAACTGTACCTACAATATTTGTGTGCTGATATACCGTATTTACCCACGTACGGCCCGCACATTTTTTCCTTTAAATCAGAGTCAAAAACCAGGGTGTGGGGGATACACAAGACTTGAGTTTTTTTTTTTTTTTTTTTTTTTGCACCCCAGTGTAATGGCGTGGCTACGGTAGTATCTACCGGCATGCGCTTCTATGTGCAGTTACTTTTACAGAATTTGTTTATGTTTTTCAAAACACAAAAACAGCATTTGTGCTTCGTGGTGCATTTCATGGTTTACAGCAGACGTGTATATTTTAAAATTGTTATGTGCAGCCGAAAATGTTTACACATCCCGTAAACTAGGTGGGGTGAGTAGTGCTACCTCCCTTGTGACGAGGTCGTTGTACGGCACCCGAGGGAGGAAGGAGGTGGGTAGCAGATAGCTGCCAAGGTCACATTCCTCCCTTTCTCACCCCTCTGGCGCAACATTGCCACACTGTGCTGTCGACACACCGTGCGGTTGTAGGGTAGCTTTGGGTGCATTTTCAGCTTTCAAAAAGACTGATTCCCATACTTTATGCTTTTGGATAACTTTTGTGTTCATAATGGCATGTGATGGCACACAAAATATTTATACTTTAGTCCAATCATATTTTGCTTCAAAAAATTTTTTACTGCTGGTTTATGCTAAAAATATGGGTGTGTGGCTTCCACAGGGACGGGGGGGTATCTGGGTGACTATGGTAATATTTATGTTACTATAAACATTCCAACAAACACCACTAATCACTTGAGAGCTGTGATTTATATTTTATACCCACCACACCAGAGTTCCCATGTAAACTGGTTTTTGCATGTTTTGCAGCTGAGTGCATTATTGATTACATATTATAAATGACCACATGGGTATTGTTTTATTTGAGTATGTTGAAGTATGTTTCAAGTGACTCTTTGTGTATGCAGATAACTGCTCCGAAAGACTTGGTGGTGTTGATGAGTGCAGTAAGAGTTGGGGACCCTGTTCCATCTAAAGACAGTGGTTTCACCGTGCACAAGTTTGAACAGAAGATCCCCATCCCAACGTATCTGATCGCCATTGCAGTTGGGGATATAGTGTCTCGCAGGATCGGCCCTAGGTCGCACGTGTGGTCAGAGAAAGAATATTTGGATAAAGCAGCATACGAATTTGCTGAGGTAAGTCACTTTGTGGTAGAAAATACTGTGTGTTACAACTGTGCCACACTTTCTCTGTATTTACATTGCAGTATTTGCTTTTTATTTTTCCAGGCAGAAATTATGTTAAAAACAGCAGAAGACTTGTGTGGTCCATACGTATGGGGAATTTATGATTTGTTGGTGCTCCCACCTTCTTTTCCGTATGGTGGTATGGAAAATCCATGTCTTACGTTTGTCACTCCAACTGTTTTGGTAAGCAATAGTATTAATTTGGATTACTGACTATGAATAATTTCACGAGACCATTTTTTTTTCTATTCTCTGTTCTAGTTTCAATTCCTCCTTTAATTATCAATTTCAAATATTAACTCATTGTCCATAGGTTTAGTCTATGGTACGGTTTGTAGGATGAAATGTGTTATCCAAATAATTCAACACATACTGAAAAACTGTAAAAATGGTAATTATGAAAATAATAATATCCAATGTTTGACGCAGCTGCCTAGTGTAAGACCAACAGAACGAAAAGATAGGTTTTACTTGTTAAATGATTTTATGCATGTGTGTGCCATCCCTTGCGATATCACTTTCAAACAAAAACCGCTTTGTCCAACCTTGCTTGCGCCACATTGCTACAAAATAATTTTTGTAAAATTTTTAATACCTTGAAAAATTGCAAGGAAATTAAGATTTATAGACTAAATAAAATCACAAACTCTTATATGGTTCTTCTCTTCAAAAGGCACAAAGTATTTTTTTTGGTTTGAAAGTGATATGGTGAAAGGTAGCTGAGACATGCCTAAATTAATGTAAAACCGTATCCTTTTACTCTGCCAGTCCTGCACTAGGCAACATCTTTAAAAGCCTGATGACAAGACTGAAAGTACGGATTTGCATTAGTCAGTTCTGGATTTCTACAGCTAACACTTCTCCCCCTCTTCTCAGCTCTTCAATCTGTTCTGTAGATTACAGTGGTAGAGAAATCACACTATGGGCCCATCAGTATTTCAATATAAAAGTTAGTGAGGTTGGTTTTTGTTTTTGATTAATCTACGTGTCAGGTCCACTTCCATTGAATGTCCGCTTGTGTGAAATTTTTTTGACAGTCCCATGAAAAACTAATAGTGTGAAACTGTTTCTTAGTACAAAGTGTCATATATTGACAATAAGTAAAATAATATGGATTTATGTAAAGGACAGTCTTCAGTTCTTTCTTGCTTGAGGTGTGGAATTGAATGTTCTCTTAAAGGACGGTTGTTCTCAACTTATTAGTTTTAAAAAGTTGTTAAAGTAGATGTGTGTATTTACATGCTCTCGTGATTTTCCAGGCTGGTGACAGATCTCTTGCAGATGTTGTGGTTCATGAAATCACTCATAGTTGGACTGGTAATCTTGTGACTAACAAGAATTTTGAGCATTTTTGGATCAATGAAGGCTTTACAGTGTTTGTCGAACGCAAGATCCTTGGCAGAATGCATGGAGAAAACTACAGGCATTTCATGGCTATTGGTGGCCTCAAGGACCTGAAAGATACTGTAAGTTAAAAAGTAATTGCTTTGATAATTTTTATATTCCTTAGAATTGTGGCGTTAATTAAAAAATTAACTATGCAAGTTTTTTGCCCCCTGTAACAGATGTATTATGTCCAGTGTTTAGGTCCATATAAGACAGACAATATCAAACTGGTACCTCAACTATCGCTACTACCAGGAGGTACCCAACATTAAGGGACCGGAAAAAGCACCAGCGATAGGGCCATAAAACAGTGAAGGGCAGGAAAGGAGACATTACTTTCGCATCTGACATCTGGTGCCCGGTGCAGTGCATTAAGATACCAGACTGCCCACCCTAGTAACACGGAAGGGAAACCGGGCAACACAACAAATCTCTACTCATCAATCTCTGTGTTCGTTCCACCACATCTAGACGCGTCAGGGACAGAGAATTGAGAACAAGAGAAGTATCCTGTCAAATTTTTTCTCTTACATAAGAGAGAATTAAGTGGAATCGTGAAGTGGATTTTGCTTACCCCTTCCTATGTACCACCTCATCTTTGTAACAAACCCCCATCGCATAACCCTATGCCTTATTCCTGTCGAGGGGGCGAAGGAGCCAAAGCTTATCCGTTCCCCCAGCAACCGTCGAAGACAGGTTCAAACACTTACTTCTGTCGAGAGGGAAGGGACTGGAGCAGTGCCTACCGAGACCAAGATCAACCCCTGGGCAAGCATAGGCAATCCATCAGGGATGTAGGAGCAAGGTGGAAGCAAATGCGTAGTATTGTTCATGATTTGAATCCGTCCAGTTGTACAGAAACAAACAAACTAATCCCTGAGGCATCAACATATTTGTACAAGGTAGGTAGGTAGAGCGGTAGTTTGGCTTAACATCTCGTCGACATCGAGGTCATTAGAAAAGGATCAAGTTGCTCAGGGAAGAGGGATTGGGGAAGGAAGTGGCCATGGTCTTTGTTAAGGATCCATCCCAGCATTCGCCTGGAGTGATTTTTGGAAACTGTGGACAACCAAAATCAGGATGGCCAGACTAGGAATTGAACCCAGGTCCTCCCGAACACAGTCCAGTTAGTTAACCACTGTGCTTTCTCGCTCTGTTTGTACAGATAAATTAACGCATTATGTTTTTGATGCCTTTGATATTTGCTGTGCCAGAATTCTGAGGTATTGATTTTTGCTATAAATTGCCGTTTATTTTTAATGTCTTAGGGGAGCTGTGTGTTGAATGTTGGTGTGGTTAACAGGTATTGAAACAATATTGGAGAGTGAATATTGAATGTGGATAATCAAGATACATATGTCAGTGTATGTGCTCAGGCCTCTACGTATTTTCCATGTAGTTACTATAGTCTCATGTATCTAAACAAAAATTTTCTCCTGCCTACACATTCCTTGACATATTGATTTGTATCTGCATCAGTCCTTTACATTGGGTGACAGATGGAAATGAGACATGTTTTTCGACTGTGAGAAAAGAATACCGATGTCAGACTTGGTCAGGGGTCTGCCATTGTTACAGCACTGTAGTCAGTCAAAGATGGTATTGACATGTTATTACAGTACAAATTGGTGAAAACCATTAACTATCATGTTTTCATACTACAGTCAACTCTTGATTCTACGACCATTCACAGTTCGCGGGAAAAGGGTCGTTATTCNACTATCATGTTTTCATACTACAGTCAACTCTTGATTCTACGACCATTCACAGTTCGCGGGAAAAGGGTCGTTATTCAAAAATTGTTTTATGGTTCCCCAAAAAAAGTGTTGCTATTCCAGGGGTATTTGAATTGATAGTTGACTGTATTATATTTTTTTGGCCATTTATACAATTTAGAAATGTTTGTGAGTTTGTATTGCAAATAAGCATNTAGTTGACTGTATTATATTTTTTTGGCCATTTATACAATTTAGAAATGTTTGTGAGTTTGTATTGCAAATAAGCATTGTGAAATGCAGGACAGATTTTAGAATGATGCCCATCTGATAATCGGTAAGCAAAGTGGCAGAATCTTGGCAAGTGTTGTGTTTTTACTTTCTAATGTGGTTGATGAATGTTTTCCTTTTTCCTTTGTTTTTAGGTGGAGTCCCGTGGCAAAGATAATCCTACAACATGCCTAGTACCTGATCTTAGAGGAGTAGATCCTGATGATGCATTTTCAGTGTGCCCTTATGAGAAGGGACATACTTTGCTTTTCCACCTAGAAACTATATTAGGCGGTGCAGGTAATGTTATATGTATATCTAGTTTTCTGCAATGCATTATGTTTAATTCATTTATATTTCCTGAAACCTTGTGCATGCATGTGTTTAGTCTAGATCCTTCGAAATATAAAAGGAGGCTGCATGCAAAAATTATATTTAAAAAACTTTCTGGACGGTAGGCCAGGGAGAAAAGTTACCTTTTAAGTTTTCTTTTGGTTTCCTCTGCAATTATTGTTAAGTAGTTACTCCCTGGGTAGACAAGGTAATCCCGAGTTATACCAAAGATTTCTCTTTCAGACAGAAAGTAAGCAACTGTCAGTGCCACAGATTAAGTGGAGATGTCAGGTGTCCTCGCTCATGGTATGGATTAAACCATTTCTGTCATTATAAATGACAAAAAAAAAAANAAGTGGAGATGTCAGGTGTCCTCGCTCATGGTATGGATTAAACCATTTCTGTCATTATAAATGACAAAAAAAAAAAACTTCTTTCTTTCAGAAAAAGAAAATGCATGTTTTTCCCAAAAATAGAATTCAGTTTGATGCATATNAAAAAAAAAAACTTCTTTCTTTCAGAAAAAGAAAATGCATGTTTTTCCCAAAAATAGAATTCAGTTTGATGCATATATTTTTCACCAAATTCAAACATCCAAGACCGCAGTGTATGCAAATGTTTTAGTCTATGCTCGTGGCTATAACTATTGTTCATTGCTCTATGGAAATTAATTCTGCTAGTGCTAAGTCTGTAGCTATTTCCTATACATGTTTATTTTTAATTAAATTATTTAATGTGGTTTCCAAACAAGTTGGAGTCTAATCATAGCAGGCAAAATTTTCAGTTGATAATTTTTTTGGTGTTTTTTTTAACTAAGTATAGCTCAGCCATTTAAGATAAATGTATGAACACTTGACAGATGACTGGAAATTCCAAGAGTAGATTTTTTCCTTGTGATACAGCTGATGGTGTCATTTTAATTATGTACAGGATAAGCAATTTTCAAATATTATTGTTTTCTGAAATTTTAAAGTGGATTTTTGAGTGCGTGCACAACTCAACACCTTAACAAGATCTTGAGATTAGTTTTATATAATTTTCATAATGTTGGTGAGTTGAGTTTAAATGTGTGTCTAATGTTTTTTTACATATGTTTTATTAATTCTTTAAGGATTATTTGTACTGTTGTGGGTTGGTTAAGCTTAACAAACATCTAATATAGGCCTATCAGTATGTTCAACATGAAGTTTAACAATTTTAGTTTTTGTTTTTGGTTGATCTACATGATAGATCCACGCTCACTGAATGTTTGCATGCACGGAAAAAAAATTTTGCCAGCCGCCCAGAAAAGATGGATAGAGGTTCCACTGTAAATACCTGTGATGTGTGCTTTGGGATTCATAGATGCAAAGAAATGGTACAGTGTCGTGAATGTCTCATTTGATGTGTGGAAAATGGAGCACAAAACAGATGATAAAGGTCTGCAAAAAAGAAGTGTAGCGGAATTTGTATGTTTATCAAATCATACAAGTCAGACAGCAGTGCCAAAAATACCACTCTATAAGAAATTTCCATCAGGAGTTTGCCCGAAATATAACGCTGATAGACTGAGACCAACAGTGTATTTCAGATGGTGAATAAAAGTCTCTTCACTCACATGCAAGAATTTGTACCTAAGTCAATCTAGGTCCATCACAACCAATTTCTGAAAGAACATTGTGCAGGGAACAGCACACCATAAATATACGGAACTGAATGACAGGAAGTCGGCCTATACTCGCATCTGTTCACAAAATTGCCCATTTACAGTAGATTAAGAAAGGGAAACATTGGAGTTTTCATAACTGAAAGTGTGTCATGTCTAAGATGAATCACGTTCCTGCATATATGGGAATGATGGTAGTCTGCGTGTTGTTCATAGAAGTAGTTCTCTATGTTTTGAGGGTGTTTGGTCATCAGGAAATTTGAACCACAGTGGTTACGTTGAGCTGCTAGACAACCAGGTTTTGCCATTTGCTCATTTTACCAAGCTCATCTTCATACCTATCTCTGTATTACAAGATGACAATTTTTGCATCGTAGGGCTAAATGCTGTTCACGCTAAAGTGAGCACTTTTGAAATCAATCTTATAAAAAACTCACTTCTACCTGCATATATTCTAACGGGCACACTGAGTGACGTGCGTGCAGTAAAGTTGGTAACTATTGATATCTTAATGTCAAATAAAAACTCTTAGGTAACCATTTGTGGTAACTTAAATTATTTCTTTTGCTTTCAGTTTTCTTAATGCATCAAAGTTTAAAAATGAGCAGATTTCTAAAATATTTACTTTTCTAATAATTTCATAGTTTCATTTGACCTGATGCATGAATAAAGGGATGAGGCCCATGACAAATGTTCATCTTACATAAGTCAGAAGAATGCACTATGTGCATACAAGTAGATCTTAAGCAGGGCTTTCAAAAGTGCTAATTTTACTGTGAATAGCCTACACAAACGTGACTGACGTGATGAACATTCAACAGCATTCACTTAATCCAAAGTAGCCCATAAAATCACCAGAATTAAACACTCTTAAAAATCTGTGCGACTACCTTGAACAACAAACAAACAAACAAACAAACATCAGGGAAGACATTCACAAAATCTGGTTGTACTGCACAATTATTGTTGTGAAGTATGCCAGAACATGTGTGTTGCCTACATCCAGTCACTGGCCCAGTCCCTGCTAAACTACCTGTGCATTGTGCTGTTAAGTTGCAGGTAGGAATGTCATGAGATGTTATATTATGTTTTGAAAATAGTATGTATTTTGTTCTTATGTAAATGTACATAATTACCCATTTATTTGTACAATAAGTTTTATTTCAAGTTATATGTTGGTCCAAATCAGACTGTCACACTTTTTCAGTTAAAAGAAATTACGCGTGCGCATATGTGTGTGTGCGCACGTGCGCGTGTGTGTTTTTTTTATAGCAAACATTATTAAATATTGTAACAATTTTTATTGATTCATTCGTATTCTCAAAACAAAGAAACAAATATCACTTGATTTACATTATCGATGATGAAAATTTAAAACATCTTGCAGCAATTACAGATGAAACTTCTTGCTTGAAATTTACGAAGGAGGCAAACTCGAGGCTGCCTACACCCTAGTGGCTATGTAAGTGGGCGGAAAATAAGTTTTCTGCATCACTCTTCTTGTAACATGCATCCTGATTGGCTGTCGGCTGACCACGCCATACTCCTCATCCAATCAACAATGACGAGATGAGAGCCAATCAGGATACTTTTCTTTAGTTTCTTGTGATTTACAAAATTCAATACTTGGTACCCTCTAAGGGCTAAATGAACAATAACCTCCAAATCGTAGTCCGAAAATTATATTATTAATGACTCGCCACCACAACCAAATAATCCGAAACCAAAAGAAAATAATAAAACCTGAAAAACCTAACGTTACAATATCCATAGCCAAGAAAATTTATTTTTATACTGAATCACAATATGGGTAATTTGTAATGTGTACTACAGAGTAATTTGTTTTAATGAACAGTAACATTTTTAATCTGCTTTTTTCATAATACTCGTATCTCAATGTCCAGATCACATTGATATTTGTTCTCATTTGCTGATGGCAACATTTTTCATTTTAGTTCTTGGATGTTAAAACACTTCATAAAGACAGTTGACTTTGCATTGACTTTACATTAGCTGTTGTACATCAGCATTTAGCAGGACGACACCAGTTTCCAATTTATAATGTGTTTTGCCAGTGTCTTGTATGGGTAAAACTCATAAAAATATCTCTGCACCTCTGCAAAGAGGTATAAAAATAAACTGTAATATTTTGGAATTACCAAGATTTTGTTATATACTGTGGCTTGTAATGTTTCTTAATCATTCTGCTTTTTAGTTTTACTACAGTCACAGTAGATTTTTTTTCTGTAATTTTAATGTGTTGTATAGCATTTTTTATTTTAGTGCAGTGTATATTGTTATTTTGTTAGTTTGTAACACTAATGTAGTTTCATCTGTCAGCATAACAACTCCTGTTCTTTTTATATATAATTTCCTGATCTTTTTTATTTACAGTTTGCTGTTGGATATATTTTGAGTTTAAGATATAATGTAAGAAAGATCATTTTTGTTCATAAGCCAGCGAAAAATCAAATGTTTCTAAATTTTTGTAACTTCATATTAATTAAGGCTGTTAATATGTTGAGAGCCATCAATGGCATGAGTCAGGTATCGTGACACGCATTCCACCTGTCTAAACAGTTCACAAATATTGGTTCTGTTTAATTAATAACAACGAAATGTAAGTTGCATTTACACACTTTAAATGCTTCTTTGTTGTAGATGTTTTTGACAAGTTCCTTAAATCCTACATAGACCATTTCAAGTATAAATCCATTGGCACCGATGATGTCAAAGAATACTTGAATAGTTATTTCCCAGGCAACAAGAATTTAAAAAATTTTGATTGGGACTTGTGGCTGCATTCCCCAGGGATGCCTCCTGTGATACCATCGTAAGTTCTGCATGCAACACTTAATTATTGTAATATATTTAATCATCTTGTACGAACTTAATTATTGTTGTAACATATTGAATAATATTTTCCAATATTTTTAACATCACGAAATTACGTAATTCATACCTAAATCACTTAGCCAAAAATTTTAATTTTCCTCTCTCCCATTCTCTCGCTTAAAACAAAAAAACGATACTCGTAACTTTGTTCCCAGTCAATTTCATAAATCAGAGTTTGTCGCATATGCATAGCATTTCATAAACCATTACTGCAATATGGAGAAGAATCATGATTCCAAAGCAATTGTAAGCAAATGTAATTTTATAATTTGCTCGTTAGTTTACCCCCCACTCCCCACCTTTTCACACTCCACCACCCCACTACTCCTTGCCCACCAAGACCAGTGTGTGGAATGCGCATAGGAGGAATTTGAAAATCCATGTTATTGTACCGTACTTATACATTCATAATCATAAGTTGGTAGAATATTCTTCTATACCCAATGAACTCTCGACTAAAAGACAAGAGAAATTATCCCTGTTTACCAAATGTGAGACCCTTCCGTACTCTCACTGGTGCCCGAAATGTGGGTTAATTTTCCAAGTGAATCCCTGTATTTTTAGTTTCCGTATATCAGGTATGTTAAACACCTTCTGAAGATAATTTGTATCAGTTTGTCGTGTACTACTTTATCGTACATATTTTATGTCATCATTTCTTGTCCTCTACCTTCTGATTACTCTCATTATGCTCCATAAAATACACAAGGGGGGGGATCTGAAGTAAGATAACATAATTAAAAGCTTACATTATAAGTAATTAGGCCAGTTGGTTACTGGGCCTGTGATGGCTCCACCAAGGCAATCTGGGTTAGATTCCCAGCAGAGGTCTTTTCCAGTTTTCATGTGTAGGAAATACGGCAAACATTGCTGTCGTCCAACTGGCTTTTATGGAGCAACACTTCCATTTCCCTGCCATTCCATCACCGCTCCATCTGCCTCTTTTCTTTCATCCTCGTGGGTGCTGAAGACCTCATTAAGCATCTCCACCCCCTCCCTGGGACTGCAGCGGTGTAATTACCACTCAGACCAGGGAGTGAGCTGACTCTTGTACTGACTGGACCAGTAATTTGAGAAGCATCATTCACAGACATTTTAAACAAACCTTATTTTATTGAAGAAAGTTATTGTTTTAAATTGTACATAATAAAATTGACACAGTTAAATACTGTATAAATAATATCTGTACTAATATAAACTAATATTAATTTCAAGTTTTAATAACACACAAGTTAAGTTGTAGGCAATGACAGTTAACAATTGGAAAAAAAATTGCCAGCTTGTTTTTTACGTCTCATTTTATTAATTGAATAACTTCAGTAGGATTTTGCTTTAATAATTAGCAAATTCTGTAAATATCACTGTCCTGCAATAAAAAATTGTGATTATATTTATTTCTGTGCAGAAGGTCGTGTGCAAATGTTTCAGTGTAATAGTCAAACTTGCACAAAGTAATAAACTAGTTATGCGTTTAAAACAACTCTTATAGACACTAATTGTCATCAAAGCTTCATAGCTCAGACTATAAAGTTCTTGCTTCTCTACATAAAGATGGCCGAATCGAATCCCCTCACCCCGTGAATTTTTTGAGTTCACTTAAACGTTTCTAGACGTGATGGTACTCTGTACGACAATAGCACGACACCAATGCATCTAACAAACAACGAGGGAAACTGGACAATTGACTGCTATGCTTCCTAGCGGATGATGCCAAAAACAAAACGGCTGCTCGGCAGTGTAGTCAACCTGTAAATTTCAAATTTGTTATAATGATGTCGCCTGCCTTCGACGCCCCTACGTAGTGGTTCGTTGGTTAACCACCCTTGATATACCTTACTTAGTCAATGTGTCAAACTGCTCGTCTCCTACAAAGACTAAACCCGGTTCGATTCCCAGCAGGGTAGCTCAAATTTTTGCACGTGGAAAATGTTTCAGACGTTGCCGTTTGCTGATGTGTTTTCTTGGGGTACTCCCATTTCCCCTGTGGCACTCAAGACCTCGCCGTGAAATGCTAACCAAAACTTCTTGAATTCTCACTTTCCAGTATCTTCATTTAAACTTCATTACCACATGAAATTAACACTTGCTATTTACAGGTACAACACCACTTTGGTAGATGTATGTACACAACTGGCCAAGAAATGGGTATCGTGGAATGAGGAGGAGCCAACTCCGTTTAAGAACTCCGACCTCTGTGATTTGAATGCTCAGCAGGTGAAAGAGTTCCTGGCCATCCTGCTTCAGGAGAAGCCGTTATCTGTTAACAAGGTTGATACCATGAATGAGATATATGCCTTGGGCAAGAAGAAAAATTCTGAAATTCGTATCAGGTAAATACTTTATAGTATTTACATAGCATTGCATTTCATTGTTCATATATTGAAGGATAAACCAATTGTTTTGCCTTTAGAATTGTGTGTGCGTGCATGTGCGCATGAGTGTGCATGCGTACATGTGTGTGCGTGCACGTGTATATATATGTATATATATTTATTTATTTATATATATTTATATTCTGGAATATACACTTAGTGTGCAAAAATCAAGGAAAAATAGGAGAAATTATCATAACAGTGGAACAAACAGGCAAAATCGACCAAAAGACCAATTAGGAGATTGTTTAGGGTGTTTGTGGTTAGAACCTATTTTTGAATAAAAGTACTTTGTATCCTTTGGTTGTTTTACTTTTTTAGTCTGTGTTGTTGACCTTTCTCATACCCTTACATCTCAACAATGTCTTGGTACACTTTGTACCTACCTTCGAATCACTGCTTTGTGAAAATCTTTATGTTCCTTAATTTTTGTCACCAGTGTACTAGAATGAGTTTGAACATGTATTTTTATGATCAATAAGAACAAGACAAGAAAAATGTACATCAATTAAATAGAAATTGTTTTTTTTGTTTTTCAGGTGGCTAAGGTTGGCTATAAGAGCCAGATGGAAAAAACTTTTGGATGAAACATTGGAATTTTTGACAGAGCAAGGGCGTATGAAGTATGTTCGTCCAATCTACAGGTAAGTTTTGAGGATAAATACATGTACGTCAGTTGTGCTGAAGATTTTTTAAGGGAGCAGTTCAAGCGAAATAAATTGTAGCTCTTTTAGATTATTATTCTGTTGATGTGATATTGTTGAAGGTCTCAAAATAAGTTTCTCCGCCACTCTGCTGGCTTGCATATACTTGTGGGTAGTTCCTGGAAGTACATACTCAGTTTGCAAAGTGGCAGGAGGAGGAGGATCAACATAATGCTCTGTCTGATAGTACTTACTTTCATGCTTAGAAGGAAATCACTGCATGAAAGGGGCTGCCAACCTTTGCAGGCATCCATCATCTGTGAGCCTGATGGCACCACTGTAGCCAGCAGTGCAGGAAATTTAAATTTAACTCCAGTGAGTGAGTCCGAAAAGGATCATTCACACACAATAATATGTAAACAACCATCAACACCCTGCCCACCTTGAGATTCTGTATTTCTGCAGTCACAGTGGTGGGCAAAGCTTCAAAGCAGGACATTAGTTGTAGTTCATGCATTTTTTTTTCTGTTAATATCCTAAATATAACCTTTTTTCTTCCAAGTGCATAAAAAAAATATTCTATCTAATTATCTGAACCAGCAGTTTTGCTGTCAGTACTCCAAATATTACATTAGTGATAACAGTACAGTTGTAATCTGAATTTTGGATAGTTAACTCGATTAACGATGTTTTGCTGTCAGTACACCAAACATTATGTTAGTTATAGTAGTACAATGGTATCTGAATTTTGATAACTCATTTGGTTGAGGATTAACATATAATTTTTCATGACGTGTACTTTTTTAATACTTAATAACATAGATATATTACAAACAAAATTTGCGTTAATACTGGTGCATGTTGAATGAGTAACATAATTTGATCAAACAGAACTAGCATTTGAAAACGTGCGTTTCAATATATACACTCATTTGCAAAATAAATTGATCACTCTGAATGTGCTGTCGCATGAACATGTAAGGAGGTGCATCCACAGGACATACAGAAATAATCATAATATTGCACTACACCAAGCATGTATTGCAGGGCACCAACATTTTCAGGATGCACTTAGTATGGTATTGAATCACCGGTAGCATGGAGACAGGTGGTGATACAGTCGGGCGTGGAGGCATACAGACATCAGATGTTCTCCTGAGGAAGATCCTGGCACAGGTGATGCAACTGACCCTCCAAATCCTCCGTAGTTATTGCTGGCAGAAGTTGCCATCCAATCTGGTCCCACACATTCTCGATGGGTGAGAGGGCTGGATGGAGACCTTGCTCACCGAGGAAGCATGTTGACATCACGAAGGCAGGCCAGAGAAAGCCGTTCTTTGTGAGCCCGGGCAGTATCCTGCTGGAAAATGGGGTTGTCAGGCTGCACTAGGAAGGGGAGCGCACATGATCGCAGAATTTCCTGGACGTATCATTACGTCCTTAGGGTTCCTTCCATCACCACCAAATGGGTGCGGGAATATTTGGAAGGGGCACCCCACGCAATGACACCTCGTGTTGGGGTGATGTGCTGCTCTATAATGAAGCAAGCGTTATGGTGCTGGCCAGGATGTCTCCAGACTCTAATTCTGCGGCTGTCTGTATCCAAGCAATACTGTGATTTGTTGCTGAACATCACTCATTGCCTTTCTGCAAGCTGCCATGCTGCCTGTTCATGGCAGAATGTCGCACGTGCTCGCCGACACTCGGGTTGTAATGGTGGACGTCGTAAGGAACACCGCGACGACAGATCCGGCTCTGCTAGTCCCCTGGATGGTGTGCAGTGACGCCCATGGAGTGCTTACAGCCTTTCGCACGATGAAACGATCCCCTCTGCTGGTGGTCGGCCAGGATGAATCCTAGCCTTCTCAATGGGTATGTGTATCCTCCTGTTCCCACTGTATCCAACACCACCTCACAGTGTTAGCAGTACAGTTCAAATGGCGAGCAATATGCCGAAATGTCCAATCTGTGTCTCGGAGGCTGACGATGGACGGACATGTATGCCTCTAGTAACATATCTGTGCAAGCAAACCACATTAAACACAAATGGAACACATGTTGGGCTATGATGATACTGTGTGGCAACCTTTGTTGTTTGTAAGCAATTTGTTCATGGTGATCAATATGTTTTTGCAAATGAATGTATTTTTTTTACTTACACCTTTTGAATACAAGATCCTTTCCTGCATATTAGTACATATTTTGTTTAATAATAGGTTGTAATTTATCAACATTCAAAATATTTTTCTGTGATTGACCCATGTTGATTTGTTATCTGGTGGATGGTTTTAACGATGTAATCTGTTAGTTAATCTTTAAATTTCAATTTAGTAAAGGGTTTTTATTTTTTATTTTTTTTAAATAAAGAATTGTTTATCCAACCACATGCTAAAAGTTATTTTGGTTTATATTTTATGTAAGTTACTTACATTGTCATTCCTCAGGTTAGTTTTCTGTTGGAATAGTACAATAATTGCTGATTGTTCTTTATGGAGCAGTTTATTGTATGAAATCTATTATTGTTTAACTGTGAAATAGGTTTTGTTTAAATTTTCACTTGCTAATTCATATGCTGGGACTTTAGGGTAGTGTATGATCTAGGCTGGTCTGCAATAAAAAATCTTCCATAATATCTAAATCTATCATCATTCATAACTATACAGAGATGACTATCATAATAAGAAAATTAGGCTTGTAATAATGTACAAATTTATTGTGTTATTAGCAACTATAGAGGTTTGCTATATGAATAGAGTAGAGATCGCAATATTTTAACATTTTACACACAGTATACATATTTATAATTTATGCTTTAGTTTTACTAAATAAGAATAGCTACTGTAAAGCATCCTGGAATTTGTTTCTTGCATCGCAACCTTTTCTTGTGTTGCATCAATGTTTTCCTCCTATCCATTGGCTGCAGTGGTGTAGTGGTCAGATTACTCTCATCCCACCATGGTGAATCGGGTTCGATTCCTGGCAGGGTTGCTCCCGGATTTTTGCCAGTAGGAATTTTGCCCAACGATACGGCTGGTGGGCAGATTTTGTCAGGGATATCCTATTTCCAATGCCCTTGCATTCTGGTGCAGTTCCAACTCATCTCGCTTCACCCTCATTGGCTCTCAGGACCTCAATGTTAAGAGCCACCCAAATTTCTCCACTCCTGCCCAGTACGAACATAGAGAAAATATGAAGTAAAGTGTTTATGCCAATTGCGCAGTAACCAACATTCGAGTCTTAACTTTGAACTGCATTTTTGCAGTTTGCATATAGTTCCAACTAACTTTGGTTCACTGTTGACATTTATAGATTTTTTTCAATATTATGTATTACATTTATTTTCATAAAGTTTTAATGCTAGTATTGAAGTTATCCTAAAGATTCTTGTTTTATGGAAGCATATGTTTCTTAAAAAACAATATATTAACAAGCATCTTTATCACTATTTGCATATTGTCATATGTAATGCTTGGGGGATTTGCTACTAATAGGAGTGGAGTATTTCTACTCTGAAGAATGCTATTGTTTGCCGAGTGCTTTATCTATTGCTGGTCCTAGCGTATCATTGACAACCATTCCCTAGGCATAGGCTCAATAACAAGCACATTGCTCGTGCAAGGGAACTCTTGGACAACTTTGCTACATGTCTGGAGTAAGTATAGATGTCAATACATACCAGCAAACAAGTCTGTTCCCTGGTGCCCTCCTACTCTTTCTTGAATATCCTCTGGAACAGCGTAGTGGAGTAATAGAAAGTGGTGATGGATGAACACCCATGATTTATTTTCCTAACCTACCCTATAGCTAAAAGGAGAATCGGAGGTTCAAGGTAGGAGTCAGACCTAAGTGTGTCTCAGGATAAACTCCATGCGCTTAGGCATGTAGGAAATGTATTAGCTACAAGACACATGGCTTCTCTGGGATTGGACAAACATGACCCTGTGTGAGGCAGCTCTTATCCTGGATGCAGGTGTCAGGGGTATACAATACTACCATCTATCTCTTTACCTCTTCCTTCCTCTCTCACAATCTTCCACATTTCTCCACCTCTCCACCACTTCTCCCTCTCCACCCACTTCCCCCTCTACCCCCTCCAACCTCCCACAACTCTCCCCACTCATCCCACCTGTACACACCTTCCTCCTCCAGCTACTCGCCCCTCTCCGTCCACCCTCTACAGTCTCCCTCCCAATCCAACCACTCCCCTACTTTTCCCCTCCCAACCCCCCATCACAATCACCTCTCCATCCGCTCCCCCCTTGTATCAATCTCCTCTCTACACTTATTTCCCCTCACGCCACATATTTCCCCTCTCCCCCCTCAACCACCTCTTCCCTTTCATTCACCTCTTCCCTCTCCCCTCTCATTCACCTCTTCCCTCTCCCTCCATCTCTTCCCTCTCCCTCCACCTCTTCCCTCTCCCTCCACCTCTTCCATCTACCTCCACCTCTTCCCCCTCCCCCTCCCTTCACATCTCCCCTTTATTAACATTTTCCCCTCCCCCAATTCTTTCCCCTCCAACTTTTGCCCCTCCCTCCAACTATTCCTCTACTCTCCACCTATTTCCCCACTCTCCACCTATTCCCCCACTCTCCACCTTTCCCCCCACACTCTCCTCTCCCATCTCACCACTTTACCATCACCCCACCTCATCCCCTCTCTCCTACACTCCTCTCTCCATCTTGCTCCCTCTCAATCTCTGCCCATCCATTCTCCCCCATTCTCTACTTCACCATATTTGCCCTTCCCCCTCTACACCTATTTTTCCCTTCCACCACCTCTTCCCCACTGACTCTTCCTCCTCTCTTACTCTGCCCCCTCTTCAACTATTTTCTCCTCTCACCACCTCTTCCCTCTCTACACCTATTTCCCCCCCTCAGCCTCTTCCACTTTCTCGACCACTTTTTTCTCAACACCTCTGCCCCACCTCTCCTTGACCTTCTCCACCTTCCCCCACCTCTCCTTGTCCTTCTCTGCCTTCCCCCACCTCTCCTTGTCCTTCTCCACCTTCCCCCACCTCTCCTCGACCTTCTCCACCTTCCCCCACATCTCCTTGACCTTCTCCACCTTTTCCCCTACCTTTCCTTGACCTCTCTCTGGCTCTCCCCACCTTTTCCCCTACTTCTCTTCACTTTTTCCTTTTTTTCTCTCCATCTTTCTGCACCTCCCTCCACACCTCTCCTCCTCCTTCCTTCCTCTCTCCTGCCCTATTCTTTTCCCCTCCATCCCTCATTCTCTCCCTCTCCTTGCCTGTCTCCTGTATGGGAGGTGCTGAAACACAAATGTATAAAGCATAAGATAAATACTGAATTTTGAGTCAGCAGTTATAACTTTTACTCCCCTAATAAATGTATTAGTGCCACTGCTGTGCCAGGGTTTGTTTATTCAGATTGTAGAGCAGAAAATATTAGTGTCTGCACACACGTACAAGTTAAGTGCTCACATTAATGTTTTCCAGCGACACTAACCTAGTTAAGTATGGTTTCCAAACAGCAGCGCACAAACCAAGATGCAGCATGATGGTAATGCTGACATCGCTGTTCAGAATGCCAGCTGCCTGACTGAAGATGTACACAAGAAAGTCCCATAAAGAAGTAAGATGGCATTTAATTGGTGTATAGTTTTCTGTATGAAGTAGTGTGACGTAGTTACCTCTGGCAATATTTTTTGTGAATGTTCCACAGTAAAAATAATGTAAATATACAAATGTGTTTTGTAAATACAGAACATGCAGTAAAGAAGAGGAATTTAAAGCCGGCATTTGATTATGTGTCAACACATAGGCAAGTGAATCTTACTAAACACGTAATTATGTATTGTAAAAGTAAAATCGTAATTTACTCATTACTTCGTCCATTAATTTATGAACCATTTGTTTGTCCTTTCTCTTTGTACTTCTGTCCCACAGGTAGTAGGTAATCTCGCTGGCTGTAAAATATTTATTAAGGTGTGCCTTTTTGAATGAAAACATTATACTTTCCAAATTTTCAGATTCATAATTTTTCCCAGCGCTAAAATACGTGATTTATTCAAATACATTGTAAATTATTGCAATAAAATTTTATTTCCTGTATCTACAAGTTATTCATCATTGACCTTGTCAGAGTACTTTCCTCATACTGATAAACATACTCCATTATGTTCCAATTATGGAAATCTACCTTTTTTTTTTTTTTTTTAATGAATCTGCCAGCAAATTATTTTGGATGTGACGTCCTCCACAAACAAAGCATCATCCTACCAATTTTTTTTTGCAATCTACGAGTCATACCCTTTTTTTTCACTCCCTTTCACAGACATTATACATTACTTCAAAATAATACTCTTGTAAACAGCGTGGTCAGGGAGTTCTTAGCATCTTCAAATTTACTTAACTTTAGTTCTTTTTTGCTGTGGGTAACATTTTTGAACCCACTATGAGGATGTTTTTTTCTGTTTTGTCATCATGGTATGTTTCCCAGTTAGTTCAGCCACCTGCTGCTATCTGCACTTGGCACCACTGTACACTGCTGCAGTTACTGAAATTTCACAACATTTTTTGACTAGTTCAGGTAATATGTTAGCCCTCCCAGGCACCACACAGATGTGTAATGTACCTCAAATGATTTGCCTTTCACTCTGTAAGAAGAAATCTTAAGAACTATTGCAGATGGTTCACTATGTTGGGATATCTACGAGTCCTTCAGAAGTGGTTCCTGTAATGTGATGAGGGTGTTTATTGTGTTATCCCACTATAACACATTGTAGCATGAGTAATAAAGTAAAAGCAGTCTCCTTATAACACCTGTATTTCCACTGATTGTAAACAGATGCACATTTCATTTTCTGCATAGTCCTCCTGCACAGCATCGCAGTTGCTCCTGAAGCCAGATCTATATCTCTTACTGGATATCGCCACCCAAGGTGAACTGGAGACATTGCAACTTCTCCTTCATTGGGCCGAATATGTGATAATTAGATCGCGCCATATCCAAGCTCTCGGGCTGTAATTTTTCATATTTGCGATGTTTATGGGCGACCAGATTGACTATCAGCCACGTGTATGGCTCCAGTTTCAAATAATTTTACTCGCTTGTGCACCATTTGTTTTTCACGGTGTGTGTGCCCCAACCTGTGTCAACATACAGTGATGAATTCCTGTAGGTTTGACTTGATGTGCCAATAGAAAGTGCTTGATGGCTCGTTGTTCCTCGATGGTGCGGTCGCTGAGTGAAGTGTACCTACATCTAACTTTGTCGACATGTGCCACTCAAACAAACGGTGGAATGCTGCATGCTGCTACGCGCCCATCAAGCCATGTGCACGTTGTGTCGTGACTCAGTGCATCCCTGTTGTTTTTATTGTGTAGNATGCTGCTACGCGCCCATCAAGCCATGTGCACGTTGTGTCGTGACTCAGTGCATCCCTGTTGTTTTTATTGTGTAGTCTCAATATTGCCTTTACTTTATGATTAAACCTTATATTTATGGCAGTGAGATTTGCCCTTAATACAGGAGATTGAACGTGTATCAGAACTCGTGTCTGTATCTCGTGTGGGAGCCTCTAGAAATATGATGAATTTTTCATAGCTACTGTAATGAAAAGTGAGCCAGAAAATTAAAGAAAATGCCCTAAACATATGTTTACTAATTAATTTGTAAAAGTTTCTAAGGAAACTGTAACAATACAAATGACTGACACTCAATTACAATAGTCATTAATTATTTTTTAATGAATTTTTTTATTGGTAAAGTGGCCCTAAGGTTTTGATAAACTCCACTATTTTTCAATATTTAGTTGTCAGTTGACTGCAACACAATGCATCCTTAGATTCTTGTTGAAATCTAATGCGAGTCATTCATTTTCTGGAACTTCCTCCGTTTTCAAACGTTTGTTTAAATGGATGGCTTTGTAGCATTTTTCCATTGTGTTATAATATTTTGACATAGGTGGTCATGCAGAATGTAGCTTACCTTCAGTTTAAATTTGCTTTTTTTAAATCAGTTCTACCACTTCTAAGAAGTAAGCATTCACCTCGTGGATTGCTCATAAAATGTCATCTTAAACATCGGAGACTTCTCCACAGTCATTTTGGCATGCTTTTATTTTTTTTTAATTAGTAACATTTGGCTACACCTCATATATGCTCATTATGCAGTAAATTAAGAAATTCTGTATCAGTTTATTTGGTGAAAAATTGTTATTAACTACTAATATAAATAATTCTGTTAGCACTATAAGTGACACTTCCTCTTTGTAACACACCTTCGCCACTGCAGCCACTGTCACAACAGTATCATAACACAGTAAAGTATGTATGTGATTGTAGCCAACATAATTTAAAAAAAGGGGGGAATAATATAAATTATGTAAAAAAAAATTTAGTTTCTTTACTTCAGAATTTGTCACTTCCCTTTGCACCTCATTGTGAATAGTATGTGGTTTCCCCTCGTCAAATCATAATCCTCAGAGGTATAGGCTGTTCACGGTAAAGTGAGCACTTTTGAGGCCCTAGTTACATTTTCCTTTCAAACATGTTTTATCCTTTAACCACCATTTTAAATAAATATTGCCGTGTAAGTAATAAACACAGTGTGTGTGTTCCACCGCACTCTGAAGTTAACGCCTAAGGCTAAAGTAAAATATATTTATTGACATTTATTTGAAATGATAGGGCTATCAAAAGATCTCACTTTACCGTGAATAGCTTATAGGTGAGTCTTCCATTCACTAAAGAACTGGAGTTTCAGGCAGAAATAACAACTCCCTAGTTAATTGGTTCATAGTGGTTGACAGTGTTCTGCAAGTATCATTGGATTATTGATGCACAGTGATCTGGGACAATAGTTGACACCTTGCCTCGGTTTATTTATTTATTTTAAAAATGCATTCTGTTGATTTTTTTTATTATGGCAGAACCATAAAGCTGTGTAATATTGTTACAAAATCAAATAAAATTGTTGTAAGTTTAAGTGTTGTAACTAATGTTTAATTTCATGATAATATAATTATACATTATGGAGATCTGCATTAGTGGGCAGAATTTGAAGAGAGAGCAATAATTATGTTTGATTCAAATGGAATGATGTTAAGAATACTTCAAATAAAAGTTGAACTTCTTGCCACTGCTTGGGTTACCAGACAAGTATGCAAATTTAAAAAGTTAAAAGGAGGTCACTAATTTGTTACATTGACAGCCATCAGGTAACTGTGAATTGATAATGGAAAAAGTCCCAAATGACTGCAGAGAACTATACCATACCTAAATGGCATAATGCACACCTGCCTACTTAGAATAATTTTTAACAAGTTGGCTTGTGGGTCACATCGCAGAACATGTGTTGGATCATTTTAATGTACTAACTGCACAGAAGATTAAATTTCGTAATTTTCCATGTTTGCACATCTTGTACCATGCGTGATCACAATACAACATGTGAAGAATAGTAATAATATTGATAGTGGATTTCGTCAGTCTCTTGAGAGCACTGCCAACCCATTCCTGGTAGAGAGTGAGCGAGTAGAAATATACCTAGTAAAAAGTGAAGGTCATTGTCATCGGCCTTACTGCCAATATTGCCTTACAACTCGGTAGCTGGATTCCCAAGTGATGCCTTAATGAATGCAAAGAAAATAAATACTACAACCTGAATTTCAGAAACTTTTGTGTTATAATTTAAAAATACTTTTGAAATAAATATATATATATAACCATGTTGCTAATTTGTTGTCCATCATTAATGACTATATACTGCCTGGAGAGATTTAGTCATTACTCGTGCTGTCTTTAGCAATTTCATATATTGCGGTCTTCTTCATATCAGTAAAACTTTTTGGACAGTTGGTACGGTGAAATGAGATGTAATTGGTGCATTTACCATTCAGTTTTCATTGAATGTCTCATTGTACAAGTTTCTACCTCATGTAGAACATCCAAATATTCATTAATGAAACTGGAAGATGTATACCAACCTCCATCTTCACAAAGCAGCAGAATGTCTTCACTCGCCAGTAACGTGGCTCGACATTCGCCAATCATTGCCTGAGAGCTGAACCTACCTGATGGCATGTGGAAACAGCAGAAAACTATCCGCACTAGGATGTAGCAATTTTTCTGTAGCCTCATCTTGCTGAAACAAGAAACAAATTATATGTAATCTTCTACCTTTGAGGATCATAAGTTGTGCTACCTCTTTTTTTCTTTACCATTCTGATGCCGTGGTTATTGCTAGATCATAATTTTCAAATGACGTATGAACATTCCAAAGGCAGAATAAACATGGTGTAATTATGTTTGGAATGTCCTGGGAGTAACCCGTTTAACCGTTATTCACAACATTTAGTTACAATTTGTCGATACTGATGAAAATAGGTTAGCTAAGAAAACCAAACAGACTCATTTGACAATGAAGCAGTTTTCAGACGTTTTTACTGCATGCCTTGTAAACGTTACCAGGACGTCTGGCGGTATCAGTACTGTGTATATTGTCTGTATTACAAAGAACATGTACATTTTGTCTTAACCAAACCTCATTCATGATATTCATTTCAGCGCCAATTCTGTTGTTTATTCTTCATTAGTCTGTGAATTTACGTGTTGAAAATGTTGCTCTGATAAATGACTTAAATTTCTCAATTGTTGAACTGAAAGTTTAATTTCTGAGTAATATTTTGAAATAATGCTGAGGAAACATTCACTGTTCTCAAAGACTTTAAAGCAAAAATCTGCTTGATCTGTTAAGACACATTTACACAACTCAGAATTGTAGGTTTCTAAAAGTCATAGCAATAGCAACTTTATTCTGAACATACATGGAATAGGTAGAAACACAAATCTGTACCCATATCTTACCTCAGATATTTTAACTCACAACTTAAATAATCTATACCGTAACATTACAATAGTGGAATGATAAAACATTTTAAATTGTAACCACAGATTCTTGTTGTATTTTTTAAAATACGTTCTCTAAAATAGCAAAGGAAGAGTATTTCTAGAACAAATATTTTAGACTGAACATCGGCTTAACTTACTTTCACGTTAAATTATCTTTCTCCAGTGTTTTTCCTCCACAAATATGTGTAAGGTTCACTCTTTATATTTTCTTCCTTATAAGCAGTATGCTCATAGCAAAAAAGACATTGGCTAATTGAAAACAAACCATGTGAAGTAACATCAGCAATTACATTTTGCATTCTTGTTTGAAATGTTGTAAAATAATTTATAGCATCACATAATCAGATGTTTTCCAAAAAAAAAAATATATATATATATATATATGTTATTGAAATTAATAAAACTGAATGTACACTCATCACCATGAAATTGGCACCACCAACAGAAACCATAGGATTCAAAGAAAATTTTATTAATATGATGGGACAGATAACAACAAAATTATTACAGAATCATCACATTAGGATAGTGCTCACCTCTGGCAGAAAAGAAAATTGGGAATATAATCAAACTGTTGTGGTATGTTACAGTGTGGCAGATTTGCCTAATAGTTACGAATTGTGTTCCAAGTCAGATGGGCAACGAATTAGAAGATCGGATAGGCCACGGAAGTGTTGAAACATGACTTGAACAGTCCTGGGAGACCAGAACCGTGAGATTGCAGGCATTACCTTGCTGGAAGTCGGCTCCTGGGCTCCCAGCCACAGGACATCTGCAGTGCATCGCTGTGCATTCAGCGACTGTCGTATCGCTACCAGTGGTTAACGACGACTGTGTGCGATGGCTCCCTGGTCCGTAGTGCAAGTAGTAGGGGACGTGATCGTGCACTCATCTGCAGTCTTCCGTACCCTGGCACTATGATCATCTGTTCCCAAGGAACAGCATTGATTCATCATGAGACACTGTGTTGCTAGTCAGTAATATTGCACATTGCTTTCTGGTGGTAGCACGCTATGCAGAAATGGCGATGTGGAAGTATTAATGGGAAAATACATAAAGATCTTCAGGATCACAACCTTGCCTGTCTTAGGCGCCCAGAAATGTTTCTTTTAGACACATGGTGCTCTAGTGAAACACATGTGTTTGCTAGGTGGTGGACAGGGAAAGCACTGGCTTTGTTCTTGCTCGTCTATCACAGTCCTCCGCCCTGGTGTTCTGTTCTTGCTCGTCTATCACAGTCCTCCGCCCTGGTGTTCTGTTCTTGCTCGTCTATCACAGTCCTCCGCCCTGGTGTTCTGTTCTTGCTCGTCTATCACAGTCCTCCGCCCTGGTGTTCTGTTCTTGCTCGTCTATCACAGTCCTCCGCCCTGGTGTTCTGTTCTGTTAGTCGCCTGGATCCGGTCTGCCATATTTCTGTACCTTCACATGTTCATTGTTCTCAACACAATCTGACTGTAAATCTTGAGTGACCCAAATGATGGGCACTTAGGTAAGTTGTCCAACCTGCTTCTCTTCTCATAGCTCTATTATCTAACCTCTCTCAGACTCTCATCAGTTGTTCAAGTGGCTGTCTCGTGCATCTTCTCATGATGCCTGATAAGTACAGTGCATGTCACATCACATGCATTGTTCTGAGGACTTTTTATACACATCACCCAAAGAGTGACAACAGTGTTTTTGTATGACGTTACTGCATGGTTTTCACATGGTGCACACATTTTTACAATAATGAGTGTACATTCTAGTGACGTTAATAAGACTGTAACCTTATTCAGCAGAAGTGATGTAAAGGAACATTCATGAAGTGAGCCACAGTAGTTTGTGTATTTATGTTCAGTAAACTGTTTAAAGTTATTAGTAGTTCGTAGTGTCTGCAAGTTTGTGTGGGATGTTTTTATAACTTATTCTGTAACATACAGGTGGCAAAGAAAGTTGAAAATTGTGATTTTATCACAGTGAAATTTGTCACTGTAACTGCCAGTGTCTGAATGGTAAAAATGTTGGTTGCTAATTACTGGATGGCTAATAATCTAAGGCCATAGGACATTCACATGTTTCATTTCCTACATTCCCACTGATCTAGACCATTCACTTTTATTCAGTTTTCTGGCCATAATTGGTTGAAAATGAAAATGAGTGTTTTTAGGTGCAGTCATTGGGAGAAGGCAATTCCCGAGTTGTGATCATCGATTCTTGGAAGGCTACACTTTATTTATGCCTACAGTGATGTAATGATGATGAGGGAAATGCAAATACCTTGAGAAAATTAGTTGTTCATTAGCACCGTGTATCACGTTTTACAAGTGTAAAAATTCCACAAGCAGAACTTTTTGGGACTGAACCTTTGCTGCTAACCGCCAAGATTGCAGGCGATGGTTTTGAACTGATTTTTGTTGTATGATTAATTTTTTGTATGTGAATATGTTATCAATATTATTTCCGTAATTAGATTTCAGGCCTTAGCACCGAACATTTTGTGTTCAACCAAACTGCCTGCCTGCACTATTAAACATTATATTCACACATTGTTGTAAATAGGTGTGCACATTCAGTAAATGCTTTGTGTGTATTCTCAAAACTTTCTCTGTAATGTGTGTTTACCACCTGTCCGGCAGTGCACAGTTAGTGTTTGAACATTATGTGTGTATTTCTTGAAACAGTTAACCTTAGAGTGTGCCAGTAATACGATAAACTTTTTTGTTTGGTTTTGGATGTGCCAATTGAAAAGTAGTGTGAACAAATTGCTTACAGCTTAGTGTGTAAAATCACATGTGAACATACTGTGGTTACCCCCTCATTTTATTAATGAAGGTAGATGATGTTTCCAAATACATTTTTAGAAGTGTAAGGTATCCGTTATAAAAACTTTATATGAACAGATTTATTGATTACTTGCAAGTTTTTCCAGTTACTTTCTATTAAAAACCTTTAAAACCAATTTTAGAAGCTCACAACTTCCTTAATAATCATTAGGGTTAGGTGATATGCATATCTTACTATATTTTCCAAAAAAAATAACCTGGTAAGTTTGTTAATGTTGTTAAAAAATAGTTTGTAAAGTGTTATTCTAGTTGCAGAAAGTAAATTGAAAGGGTGATTGGGACACCATCATAAGGCTATTCATAACTGGAAAACACATAGTACCTGTGAAAAAAAGAGGCTTTTATTTGCTTGGACAAGTTTTGGATCAGAATTTTCATATTAAATTAATGGATTTAGTTTTGACAAATAATGAATGTTTTTTCTCAAGGTTAAAATAAATTAATTGTTAAAAAATTTATTTCCATTGCAGTATAACGATGTTTATTGCAAAGGGCAGTTTAGTAATGTTGATTTTGCCCAACTGATAAGAACGATGTATTACATTAATTTAAAAATTGACTAGTTAATAGCTATGGGAAATTTTAAAATATTGCAGTAAATACTGTTTATTCTGGAAATTAAGGAATTTGTTGTAGCATATATTTTTTATTTATATTTTTTATAATGTATTTGAAGTGAATAAATATTAATGTTTGGTATAACAAGAATTACATCTTTGGTCATCAGCAACAAGTAACTAACAGAAGTAATTAATTTTTCTATCTCTTACATGGCATAAGCTGTGCTAACATAGATTAAGTGTTTTTTTTTTTTTTTGTGTAATAATATATTATTTTCAAACACTGAAACATTACTTAACTATAAATGTCATTAAAAAAATTTCTCACTTGAGAAGCCTTAGCAAGTTGTTGACCCTGGTGGTGGTTCGTAACGAGTTTTGTCATTCTAGTCAGCGTGAAGATTATATGTAATGACCGTGACAGAAAATAAGATGCTGTATAATGAAGGAAGGAAGAAAGAGTAGCACTTGGAGAAAACCCTCTTGTTACAGCAAGTGTCTGCCGCTTTGCCTTGAGAACTTCAAAGGTGGTAGACACGGGTGCATGACCAGCTGTGCATGTCTGTCGCCGAATTCATATCATACTAATTGGCAATAAACGAGTTACTTGGCATTTTGCAGGGATCTATTTGCGTGGGATGAAACGAGAGAGAAAGCAGTAGAGCATTTTAAGGCCCATCGACACAAAATGATGCACGTTGCAGCGCACGTCGTTAGCCAAGATTTGAAACTGGACAAGTGAAAGGGATTGGCATTTCCTGAGCTTTCTGGCAACCTGGTGATGATAGAAAAACCAAGCATATGAGTGCCATCTCTGTTTACCTTCCTCCCTTTACCTTCTGTTTCACACAGTTCTCTGACCCTTCACATCCCCCCTCCAACAATTCTTCACCACGCTCATAACCCCCTCCCCCTTCTGTACCGACCCTTACATTACTAATTTGTTGTTGTTACAGATCTAATTTTTAATGCTTATTGTGCTGTTTTGGTTTAACGTCACTGTACAAAACTATGTGGATAATTTTTTTGTTAGTAATACTATCATCCTCTATCATACACAAAATATTAAAAATAAAAAATAAAATATGAATTTCAGATGTGAAACTGCAAACTTCATGTCAGGATATTGAAGTGCAATGTCTGCTTTCACAAAGTAACATTTGTCATTTTTTTTACGTTGCAGTAGTTTCTGGTATCAGTAACTGCTGCAGATACACAAAGTTTTTTCAAGCAGTGTGTTCAGTCCCTCTAAATAATATATTAATCCATAAAATATAAACTGTGGTATGATTGGTTGTGTTAATCAGAGCCACAACTCCTGTACTTAAGATTATTTCAAGCACCTGAATTTCTTATAGAGTCATTTTACCCCACATTGATTATGTATCATAACTGAGAATGATAAAATAAAATGGCAAACATTTTATTGATATATAAGTTTTAGAATTTGTTCACTTATTACTTGACCGGGAGATTTACTGCAAATTTTTGCAATTAGGATGCAACTTCCTAATACAGTACATGATCACAGTGTTTGAAACTATTGTACACTGTGTTCTGTGAATCTTGAACACAACACTTGGTGTAAACTAATTGTTGGCCAGTGCAGTAATTGGAAGGTACTTTAAGTAGAGGTTATGTGCTGTAATTTTTTTTTTGGCCACAGCTACTTTGAAAGCTTTCTCTCGGTGGAAGAATATCGTGAACCATCCTATTCAAATCAGCTTAGCCATAAAGTAAAATCTAAATGCCATTTTTTTCCAAACATTGTTGCCAGGAAGTTCGTGTGAATTTTGAATGGGTGTAAATCGGACCCCAAGAAGTCTTTAAACAAAATGTACAGGACAATCCTCATAATTTGGTTGGACTTTGAATTGCCTTTGTATAATCCATTTGTCACCATAAAGGCAAACCAAAGTCCTAATGATGTACGCTTCTACTGCCATTACATTCCAAAAACTGTGTTTAGGCACTTAGTCACGTAGTGACAGTTAAGCATAAAATATGTTTATGTGAATGTGTATGTAATCTGACAAAAATGGGTTGAAAACATTTTGTAGTAATATTTTATGTGTATGACACAACAATGCTGTCGTTTAATCATGTTGAAATGTATATTATCGTGTAATTTGACTTTGTGGACATAATTTTAAGACAATAGTTACAGTATTCCTGCCATTCCTTTGCGGTGTAATATTTTATGTTCACCTTGTTTTACATTGTGCTGGTCAGTACACATGCTGCCCATAAACACATGTTTAATGATGGTGTCAGTGCTGTAAATGGTGTTAGCATCGGCAGTATGTTTTTATTCATGGCTTCACGCGACAGTGAGATAATTAGCAACAGAACCAGTTGTTGGGTATTCAGAATAAATGGGCCGTGGTCTGTACGAAGGAACCCATCCCAGCGTTTGCCTGGAGTTATTTAGGAAGCCCATTGAAAACCAAAGTCGTGATGGGTGGAATGAGACCTGATCCCAGGTCCTCGTAATGTGAGTCCAGCGTTACGACAGTGCTGCCATGCTCTGTGTTAGTGGTCAGAAGCACACATTGCTATGCCTATAGCAATGCCTTATTTCCTGTCCCACGCTTCAAAAATTTCTTGAACTCATGACTTAAGAAGGATTAACGCCTGATGTAATGAACTATTTAATTTTTGCTAGTTCTATTTTAGAATATGTAAAAAATTTTGTACAAGAGATCATAAAAAATTTAATTGCTTCTCAAACTTTATAAAGTTTTTACAGTTTTACTGCCATTATTAATTTTTAATTGGTAACTGCTAAGAAGAAAAGAAGTATTTATTTACTGTGGGTGATTATAGAAACAAAATTAGTAACTTTGGTAAAGCAGTTCCAACTTTGGAAAACACAGTTGCTTCGTAAATTAGTGATGGAGGTTAAAGCAGAAATCCCATAAATCAAAGATGGTGAGGTTTGTCAGTCCCCTTAAACCATGTAATAGTGTTACGACAGAATGGGTAAGGTGTAGTTGGGATGACATGACATGCGAAAACACTATAGCTTTTTACCTTTTCGAGTAGCCTCTTACTTTGTATTTGTGTATGCATCGTCATTTAGCATTCACATTATATTCTAAAAGACTATTATAGTCCTTGCAGAGGAAGCCTCGCTGGGTAGGTAGTTCCCTTATGTGCAACAGCTAATCTAGGTGGCTATTCTCGATTCATAAATATCCACTAATCTAAGCATTGGCACTTGTCACTAGCATATAAACTGATGTAGTACCTCAGCATCTCTTAACCTCTAAAATACAGGACAAAGAAGGGCGTTCATAGAGGTGGTGGACCCGAGGGGCGGGGAAAAGGGGAAATTTCCCCTCCCAAGAGCTTGTGCTCCAGACTGGAATGTCTTATCCAGCCCAGAAAGAGTTATCCAAATTTTCTACAAATTTACATTAATTAGCTTTGTGTTTTTAAAGGTATAGTTAGGCATTAAATTTTTTTTGTGTTTTGCTAACTAATTCCGTGGAACTGAGTTGGGAATGGGCCAAATGTTTGTGTGTGTGTGTGGTTCTATGACTCCTGGGGATCTATTCACTAACCTGGTATTTAAGGTCAGTAGCACACACAGATTGTCTTTACCATTACTGTGGTGGATGTTATATTCATGCTGCACTGTTAACAAATTCTTGTTGTCCATAAGGGTAGTTCGTTTCGCAATACAGCATTGTGGCATTTCTGATGTCGCTGTCGTCTACAAAGTAACATAAGCGTGTGAGAATTGAGCAAGCAGTGCATTGCAGGCTTGGGCCAAGAAAAATTAGTGCAAGTCTCAAAACGCTATTGGTTTATTAACAAGATATGCTTCTGAAATTTGTACGAACCAATTACGTTACAAGAAACAATTTTTGACCTTTCCCAAGTAATAAAAGATACCCGATTAAATAATGATCATTTTACTATCCATATGTACATCTAAGTACTACAGAACTTTCATGATTATTTACAGTTGCGGCCTTTCAGTCGTGCCACACAGCACCAATCAAAGCATCAGCCCATTTAGTTCAGTCAGATCAGAGAATGAGACTTCAGTTTGTAGATAATGGCACCATTATAAAAATGTTATGAAACTAGCAGAAAGGACAGTTCAACTGAGTTTTATTATCAAATAAAAATCCATATCACAGCGGCAGCATGAAACACTTCACGAGACAACTAGCAACACAAGAATCAAGAACAGAGTTACAATATGCAAGCATAATAGTCTGTTAAATCCTCAAAATGAAACATTTTAATACATTATTTGTTTCAGCAATTTAATAATATATACTGTACATGTAATATCATTTATTTTTCATTATGTTATTACTATTATTTTGTGTTAAGATATGGGTAAATTAGGAAATATTTAAATTTATTTTAAAACTTTTCTGCTCCTTTGTGCTGTTTTCACAAGACGATACTTTTCCTCAATCACAAGTAATATCCATCATTTTACAAAAAGCGTTACGAACAGCAGCAAGTTAACATTACCCACAATGCCGAGTGTTAACCATGGACAGTAGAGTGCAAGGTAAGGTTAACACATCCAAAAAGTACGTAGCGTCTTTTGTTAATGCTTAGTGGCATAGACTATATGATGCCTGAAGGTTAAGGGGTTTGTAATAATGTAGACTTTGGCTGTTTCAATTTGAAGGACGAATATATTGTCTCGGATATATTCACAAATAAACAACATCAACACTTGAGAGGTGTGGTACTCTAATAATTTGGTTACTCGGATTGACTGCTAACGACTTCGTGATGGAGGGGGGCTTCTCTTGACGGCGTACTGAATACTTATCTCTTGCTGCAGGTGCTGTCAGCTGTGGTGGGTGAGCTCCGGCGATGGGCGGCCTTTGGCAAAGGCCCGCTGTTGCTGCCGTCTCACTGTGGTGATGTTCTACTGACGTGGCCGAGGGTCCAATTTGCCCCCGGCCAAAAATGGCGCGGCTGACCTCTCTCTGCGCGGCGATCTTCAACTGGCTGCTTGATGGTCTCCTGATCTAACCTCTCTGCGCTGTACTAATGAACTGACCTCCCACTACTCTCGAAAAGGTGTTTTTATGCTCGCCATTAATTGTCGGCACGTGTCGCCTTGTGGGGTGGGGAAGGGGTGAGGGGGTAGGACGCAGAACAATGCCTTTCAAAACACGTGNACAGATCTCACGGGCAGGCGAGAGGCCTAGGGGGGTGAAGGGGGGTGGCAGGGAGGCCTACGCAGCAGGACGCGCACAAGATACGTGTAACTGCAGTCCGTTCTGGCTGTTCACCTGCTTCGTGACACGTGTCTCTACCCTGGGTATGTGGGGGGGGGGTTGTGGGCCAGCGTCGCTCTACTATCCCTAAACCGTCACACGACAAGGTTACCAAACTGCCTAATGAATCGCTCCTGAAAAGCATGAGGACAGCAGTATGGCTGTGTGCTTATCTTGTGCGTTACGGTTACCTCGAAAAGTTAGCGAATAGACCCCCTGTTTAGCTAGGCCGTAAATATCCAAAATGGTGCCGAGTCTGCCCATGATTCATAAATGGTTGAGGCTGTTGGCTTCAGTTGTATTCTCTGGCATTTTCTGTTTCCCTACTATTGCCCATTTCATGTACGTACTTTCTCGTGAATGCTCACGGAATCTTTGAAAGCTCNCATTTTCTGTTTCCCTACTATTGCCCATTTCATGTACGTACTTTCTCGTGAATGCTCACGGAATCTTTGAAAGCTCGGCATAGTCAACCTCAAATTTAGATATTGATAGATTGTTACTTTCTCATATTGCATCACCAGCTGACGGTACTGTAGCCACTGGTTTTATCAGATTGATTTATGATGATAATATTTTACAGCATGTTATAGTTTTTTGTTTCTCTTGACTTATTGAATANCATTTTCTGTTTCCCTACTATTGCCCATTTCATGTACGTACTTTCTCGTGAATGCTCACGGAATCTTTGAAAGCTCAGCATAGTCAACCTCAAATTTAGATATTGATAGATTGTTACTTTCTCATATTGCATCACCAGCTGACGGTACTGTAGCCACTGTTTTTATCAGATTGATTTATGATGATAATATTTTACAGCATGTTATAGTTTTTTGTTTCTCTTGACTTATTGAATATCATGGTAACTGCTGGAAAATGTATGTATATCAAATACAAAAATATGGTTTAAGTCTAGATTTTTTTTTTGTTTTCACTGATGATAAAAAATTTTAGGATTCAAGTGATTAATGTAGGTAATTAAAAATATTTTTTGTTGTAACTGAATAGTTGTGTTGTTTCATATTTGTCAAAAATTAAATTTTAGTTCGTATTTGTTAAAAAATTTAATTTCAGTGTTGAATATTGTTGTACATTCTAATGCTGTGATGATTTTTTTAAATATATTTTTGCTCTGAATTTGGACACTCTTGGAACAAGTGGATTTTAAATTTTGGTATTACATTTTGTTTTCAATCAATGAAGAAGAATAAATTAATTACAGGTATTTATTACAATGATGTAATAATTCAATACATGGCTAATGGTAATGCAGTAGTTATAGGCTTTGAAGTGCAATCTAACTTACGTTTCACAAAAAGCAAGTGTGTACGATACTACCTAGCTGCAAAAAAAATGTAGTGAATTGTAATTGTTGTAGGGTAAGCACATCACACCTTAGTAGTGGAAAGATGTAATTAGAATGAAAAGTTGATTGTCCAGCCATAAGGCATTGTTCACTGCCTGCTTTTTTTTGTTTGTGCCTTCGTATGCTACAGGATTGCATTTAAAATACATCGTCAACATGTCTATATTATTATGGCACTAAATGCAACTAAGTTGGTTGTGACATGTTAACATGCTGTATGTTTTGGTGTTTTCTTGGCTGAACAGGGTTCCTGAAGCGAGTTGTAATGATGTGATGTCTATTTTAAGAGTGTACGGTTGTAAACTGTTATCTCGTTAATAAATTCACAATATTTTTATAACATCATTAGTTTGTTTCTTTGGTACAGCAGTGTTTAACTTGCAGAATATATTATCACAAGTGGCCAATCACTTTCGATATTTTAAACTTACGGTATAATTTAATATGTTTTCGGTCTGATAGATTTTATTCAAGACATAGTTCTCCGTAACTTTCTTAAAAACTGAAAGTGCTTGGTTGAAACATAAGTGGATAATAAAATGTGATGTGACCTATTGCTTAATTCATATTAATTTGAAATAATCAGTGAAGTATGTTCAAGTACAGGAAAATTTTGCAAAATTGAACATTTTCACTTTCAGTAACAATAAAACAGTGTAATTTCAAACACAAGATATTACGTCACAGAAAAAATTCTTGATCCTTCTCCCTTAAAATGTTGTATGATGCTAAAAGAAAGATTATAAACTGCCAAGTCTATTCGCACAATTTATTTTCTATAGTAAAATATCTTGAAAACTAAACAGCATCCTTTAAGGAGGGTGTGTGTACTTGTATCATTGAAAAGCCACAGATTATATTCATTTACAGCATTGTCAAACTTATTAAATATGTCGTTAGGTACAGTTACTATATGTTTTTACATAGGCACAACTAAGACGGAAAGCACTGGGGTCTGTCCCTATCTCCAAAATAAAAAACACCCACAATGATATCACTGGAAAAAAATCAACTATGAAAGTGATATTAGCAAAAAATAACTTCAAATAATATATTTTAACTGTATTATTTATTGTTTGTTTCCTTATATGCCTCTGAGTTTCCAAGAGTACCAGTGACATATAACATTGTGCAGTTCACTTCTTTTGCAGAAATTCTTTGTTTTTGCGTCATAATTTCGGATTCATAGTAATTACTGACAATGTACGATTATAGAAAAGTTACATTGGACGAGTTGTTTATTATTTTTGTGCATAATTTTAATTGTGTGTATAAGTAGAGAACATATTTGTATTTTATTAATAAGTTCTCAACTTTTTACAAGAAGCAGATAACACACAAAAATATTAAACAATTCATAAAATGTACATTTTCTATAACTTTACTTTGTCAGTAATTACTATGAATTCTAAATTATGATGCAAAAACAAAGAATTTCTGCAAAAGGGGTGAAACCGAGCCTTTAAGAAACATAATTTTGATAAATGTAATTTTTTTAAATGAATTAATACTGAGATGGTAACTTAAGTTTCCACTTATTCCTCAAGGACAGAAAGTGGGAGGTTAAACAAGCTGACTGAAATACCACAGATGGTTGTGATAGTGATTCTGATTGTATAAATACATCCTGGCATATTATAATAAAACATTATATCATTGATATTTAATGCATAATAATTTAGTGTACAAACAAGTATAACTCATATGGGGTGACCAGATTTTTGAGTACGAGAAACAGGACACTTGTCAAAAGAGGTGTAATTTATTGTGAATAAATATGGTTAATTCTGCAGCATTACAATTGTCTAAAAACATGATAATGCAATTGAAAAGAGAATGCATAATAAAAAAAATGTGAATGTAAGTAAACTGCAGTGAAAGGACTGTTGTCATTAAGTACCAGTGCTAAAAAGGTCATGTCTACAAATTTTTTAATTCTATAACTATATGATTTGTCCTTAATTTTTTCTCTTAACTTTCAGAATTTTTTCTTCATGCATTGTGTACATACATAATCAAAACAGAATTCAAGCTGCAAATAAAAAAGTTGTTTGTGGAAAGACTTGCAAGACAAATGTACACGACAGCATGCATACTACTGTATATGGTTTAAGCACTCTAAGGACATTCTTTGGCTTTATTATGTCTTATCACATCTCGCAGGGCAACAATTTATAAAAAAGGACTGCCCTGCGAAAAGCAGGACGTCTGGTCAACCCTAAACTAATATTGTATTTTATGGTTTGAGGAAATGTGTGTAAAGTGGATNCCAAAAAGAAGTTTTATTTATGGTAACATTCATTAAGACACGGGCTAAATTAAATTGTTGTTTAATTTTTATTGCTAAGTAATATTACTATACAAGGATGTTTCAAACCTCCATTACTCATTTCATGTGAAAACCAATAAGTAAGTATTTTAACTTTTTATGCTTTAAATTATATATAGCTCAAATAAATTTTGAACAGGCTGTATATCCAACACCAGAACAATTGTGTTCCTGTGTCATCACAAAGCCAAAAAATAAGAGCATACACTGAATGCTGCAAACCATTCATGCTATTTGCAAAGGGGCACAGTTTCTGATGAATAAATCAAAACCAGACTGCAAGGCTATAGAAAGCATATTCGTCCAGTGGTGGCCCATCTTTTAAAGAGGCTGTTTTTATCATAGCTTCTAGGGTGATTGAGTGAAGAGATTTGGGCGGCTCTTAACATCGGGGTCTTGAGAGCCAATGAGGGTGAAGCGAGGTATGGAGCAGTGCCGGAATACAACGGTGGGGGAAATGGGAGATCCTTGAGAAAAATTGCCGATCAGCTACATCATCCGGCACCATTCCCACATGTGAAAATATGAGTGCAACCTCGCCGGGAATCGAACCTTGTTCACCTTGGTGTGAGGCAAGTAGTCTAACCACTACACCACCATGGCCCCCATATCTTCTAGGCTTCTACAGCCACACACATTAGCGAATGAAGGTTGCTTTGGTGGTCAAGCTTTTAATTCATATTTATTTATTTTTTAAATTGTTAGTGAAGAGACTATAGTTTTATTGATACCAAAAGGTTATTAATTTTACACTATTGATACTTTAATTATGCCTGGAGCCAACCTTTGGAAGTAATTAATAATTTATAACCACTGATCCAACTTAAACATTAAAACACTCAGATATGACTGAACTACATGTATAAATTTGTTTTCAAAATGATGTAGTCAAAATTTAAATTTAAAAAAATGGGCTATTTAAACATTTTAACAAAAACTATTTTTTTGTAGTGACTATACAAAATTGACTAAAAAAAACTACATCAGTTTTGTGAAATTAAACATAATGGACACTACTGTTGATTCACAAAAAAATACTCAGTTAATTGTCTCTCTACCACCTATTCTTGTAAATGTTGATTGGCTTTCTGTAGTATGGTAACCCTCATAGCCTGCATTGTTTTGTAATTCTAGCTCTATCCTGAATGCATAACTTAAAAATGTGTTCAAAGCTGAATTAGAAGTAAAAATAAAACTGAACTCTACTACTATTTTAAGGTATGATAGGAAAGTTACAGTAAACAAGGAACTCGCATACAGATATGATTTGGAGATCCTTTGGGGTCATTGTAATTCCAGTGGAGGTCCATACCAGAACCACACAACCCCGCACAGCTTCTACACCCATAGTAATCTACAAACCAGGCTACATTTGTGGTCTTAAATATCAACGAGATTCAAAAACGGCTCCACACAATCCCATGCACTTAAACCTGCGATTGCATCCCAATTTCCCCAAGCATGAGTTAATCATAAAATTCTAAATTTTAAAAAAAGAAACTCCAGAACAGCAATTTGAAACACAATCCATGCATCTTAAAATGTGATTTCAGGCTTAATGTCATTTAGCGTACTTTGCAAATATCTAACTTTGCTTGATTTCTTCGAAAAATGCAGTAAATGATCAATCAATTGCTACTTGTGTCGTGCACCACAATGTACTGAGGAACAATGACCTTTAAACATATGTGCATGTCTAAACTGGCCCCCATGCACTGCATATTATTGTATCAACATTTTGCAACAGGTAATTTCAAGACGTAATACATGATATGATCTGGGTATGAGCAACACTTGTGGACCCTTACCCTTAAGCCCGACACTTTGTTGAATTTTCTCCTTCAAATATATTACTAAACAAAATTTTATAAACTATACAGCCATTAAATTTGGCCTGCAAACAAATTTTGGACAAATTTGGTTGTTTGTGTAGACGTAATTTTCAAAGTGGAACAATGTAGTTTTGTTATCGTGCAGCCCATTACAAGGAAGGGTATTAAGGTCTTTTTGATTTTATTTCTCTCATAAACTAAACTTTAAATTAATTTTATCATGCATATTTGGTGCTCAATGGAAATGATTTGCCTATGGTTTTTTACTATATTGGTTCAATGTGCACTTCCAACAGCATTTATATAAATGATATATTATATAATTGAATTACCTCCATAACCTTATTTCATTTGTAGTTATTGGTCGCCACTTTATAGTTTATTATGGTTTACATTAACCTGTTTTTAATGTGCACAGTTCTGATTGGCTAAATTTGTCGTACTCACAGTAAGGTGGTTAGACTGAAGAGCCCAGCCCCCAAGTTAGTTCCTTATCAATGAGCACAGTAGCAACACAATGGCTAATTTATTTTTAACCTTTCCATCTATAGCCTTACAATGTGAATCCCTAAAATTGATTCCTTTTTAAGTCTGCATATGTTTGTTGCTCCGCAGTTAAGCTTGAAAACACATTTGGTGCTACCAGGTACTTGATCGCAGCAGTAGTGGCTCAAACAGAATATAATTTCATGATTCACAAATATTGATGCCTATAAAAATGTGGAAATGCTGCCAGTGGAAACTATAAATATTTTCAGGTTGTTGTTGTTCTTGTTTTTTAATTAATTAGTTAGATTTAGAGTGTATGAGTAAATATGTTACAAGTTATGTGGGTATCAATAACTCTAGTGAATAATGTTTTAGTAATTAAAACTTTTTGTAATTTATATAAAACATTTATATACAGCATAAAGTAGTTAATAGAAGACTGTCGGGTTGATTATCTTGGCTTCCAAGCTGGAGTCACATCTTGCTGGTTTCATGATCCATTGTTTAGCCTTACCTGCAGATGGCATCTTCACGTTCTACCTACCCTGAAGATGCCTGTTGTAAGATAAGGCAAAACGTTGGTTCTTGAAAATAGCAAGATGCAGTTTCAGACCCAAAGGCAAGATAATTACACAGTATGTTAACCTGCTTTAGTCTATTTGAATGTCCACGCTGTTTTCCTTGTCTTTTTGTGGAAGGTATGGTATTTCTAGTAGTTATTTACACCTCCATGCAAACGGAACACTTCCAAAATCTACTGCCTTAGCAAGACTTGACACTGGATCTATAAACTCTGAACCAAGAACTCACNAAACGGAACACTTCCAAAATCTACTGCCTTAGCAAGACTTGACACTGGATCTATAAACTCTGAACCAAGAACTCACAGATCTATCCTTCGTATGCTCAGCAGGATGATCCATACATTTCAACGTGTGGTTCTAAATGAAGGAAATCCATATAGCTTGACTAAACATAATTATTTTATTATCTTATTTTAAGTTGTCATATTTGTGATACCATGGAACTGTATGATTATTGTACATAAAAACCACTTATTCAAAATAAAAAAAACACAGAAACGTTTTAATTTATTGTTTATGAAATAACTTACAGTAGTTTCTCTCATTTGAAAAACACAAATACTTTGCAAGAANAAACGGAACACTTCCAAAATCTACTGCCTTAGCAAGACTTGACACTGGATCTATAAACTCTGAACCAAGAACTCACGGATCTATCCTTCGTATGCTCAGCAGGATGATCCATCCATTTCAACGTGTGGTTCTAAATGAAGGAAATCCATATAGCTTGACTAAACATAATTATTTTATTATCTTATTTTAAGTTGTCATATTTGTGATACCATGGAACTGTATGATTATAAAGTACTGTACATAAAAACCACTTATTCAAAAAAAAAACACACAGAGACGTTTTAATTTATTGTTTATGAAATAACTTACAGTAGTTTCTCTCATTTGAAAAACACAAATACTTTGCAAGAAGAACATCGTACAAATGTTACATTTTTACACCTAATCAGCCTACATTTAGATCTGTTCTTCTGAATTCCACTCATATTTTCGGGCAAATGCAATGCCCAAGATGTTAGTTGCGCTTGATGTGGCAAAGAAATTAACGTTTTCTTCGCTTCAAGCCACTGGAAGTAGCTTGCTCGTCTCCATCATCAGTGTCCTCATGTACATCCGATGATCCATGATGAAAGATATTTTCTGCTACATCGAGACGAAAATGATGGTAGTTCAGAATTTCTTTCTTCTGAATTCTGCTTTCTCGGCGACTGGCAACCTGACGATACTCAAGCCAAAATGCAGCCAAGCAAACGTTAAAGGAATGAAGAAATTGTTCTAATCGACCATTTTCTTGTGTGAGTGTAAACGACATACTTGGAAATGACTCTGTCTAAAAGATCCCCACCTCCCATGTACAAATCGTACTTTTCAACAATAGCTGGACGCGTGATAACAATGTATTTATCTTTCTTTGACTATCTTCGACTTTAAGGTTCAATGCCGAACTGCATGGAAGCCAGGAAAATTCTACGGTTATCAAACCATTTCACTAACAAGTTACCATCATTGCGCACAACTTAATCTCGGGCTCTGTGCCCTGCCTTTTTCATCACTGAATCCTTTAGGAAAGAATCACTTCTGGGAATTCGAGAAGAAGTTATTGTACTGATTGTGACTTTTTTCCTTTTCAGTAGCTCATGGAAAAGAAGTAAAAAATCTATCGACAAAAAGTGAGGATCCAGGAAGAAGCATATCGCAGCGCTTCACTGCTACTTTGCAGCCTACATCCAGATTTTGTGGGATTGGAACAACATCACTTTCAAAAGATGTACCGTTTCCTTCATACAATATAAAATCCAGCAGAATGCCATTAGAAAATGTCGTTACAAAGACTTTCGAACCAACGAGACAAGGTTTCCGCCGTATATATTGCTGCATGATATGTCCATGAAAAGGTGTAATTTACTAATGACTGCTGATAAGTTGTGGGCATACAATTTCCAGGCATTATTTTTGTACAGTGTCTTACTTTCCAAAATTTATCAGAACTACGGACATCATCTGGAACACTGTTATCAACGTCTTTTAAGTTAACACTCAACAGAAAGAATCTATCTTGGGTGATGTTGTCAGCAACCATTGGAATCCTTGTGCTACTAGTTCAAAATGTATTGAGTCTAAGGTAACCATTCAGTGTTGTATAGATGGAATAGGCAAAGAAAGGTTTTATTTCTTCACAACTTGTATCAAATGACTTACCGCTCTGTCATGTCAGCAACATGTTCATAAAAAGCATCATCCAAGCACCATTGAAAATATTTGTATGGTTTCTTCAGAGAAAAAACTGGCAACAATGTATCTGCAGATGGTGGCACAATTGGAGCAAAACTGTAAAAAAAAAAAGTGAAAACAAAATGTAATTAGTTTTTAAAAAATGTATATCTGAATTCAAACTTACTGTATCCGTAGGTAAATTGAATTTACCTATCCGTGTGTTTAAATGACAAGATATTGGTTTCTGCCCTTGGAATTTGTTGATGACGTCAGTAGTAGTTCTTTGTCTGATGAACTCCACTCGGATTCATCACCAGACGAAGCCTCAGGCTCATAGTCTTCATCACTGTCAGCTTACATGTCAGTAACAGACAGTTTCTGTCATTCTCATCGAGCAAGATAGTTGTGTAAAACATGTTTGCTCCTACAACAAATAAGTAATACTTTTACACCATAAGTTTCAAAGTCTTATAATTTAAAATAAACATTGTATTGTAAAAAAATTTTCAGCATCTGTAAGGGCAGGATCCTAAAGTATCATTGGTGATACTTTTATTGTGTAGACACAAAACAATACAAATACTTCAATAAAATATAATCTAACAATTGAGATATATATGTAACATACAATTTTTAATATTTATAGTAACTAAAATAATGTTGAAAGATTGAATATGAAAATGCCGTTATTTCTGCGGATGCGATGTGAACAGCCTGCAGCAGCCATCTTGTACCGAACAAACAGCTGTTTGCTGTGGAACAAAAGAATCATTGTCATAGATATTGATACACAGGAAGTATCATGTTTAATACCTTCCATGCCAAACACCTGCACAAAATAGTAGCCTGAAAACTAAGCTTGAAACCTAAGTATCATTTTCCAAATCACAATACAATATATTGACTGCTCTTATCATGATAATAAACATGAATAACTAATAGCGTACATAGTAAATAGTCTGCGAGATGTAGAGTATGTGGCTTTAGAAAACAAGGTCAAATGGACACAAGTTATGAAACATTCTGTATGTGTGTGTGTATACACAACCAGACAATGAAAATAGCTCACCACAAAGAAACCATGCGACAACCACGAAACAACGTAAATAGCAAGAGTATGGGCTGGTATCAACGTGATCCCATGTTGGTGTGTTTACATTTGACTGCACACCCAGAAGTGGCGCTGAAAGCACCAAACAGCGGTCGTACACACTGGCATGTAGTCAAAGCTGCATTAACGTGAGAAACTCCAGACAATACCATGCAAGCATACAGAACAAAGAAGAATGTTGGTAAGATGCAAAAGATGACTCTTTACGCAATTGACATTTAGAGAGAGAACTCATAATTGGGCTGAAAACCTCAGGGTAGTCATATAGAGATATAGCCCACCATGTGGATCATTCGGACCACGCTGTTTGATGCTGTAGGAAGCAGTGGATATGTGAAAGCACCTACATATGGACGGGCTCAGTAGGGGCTAGGTCGACTACCAGTCGAAGAGTATCAGTGGAGTGTTTGCTAAGTGCAGAGGAATCCCACGGTGATTCGGTCCACGATGCTGGCCAATGTTGGGGTTCCTGTGTGCCCACAAACTGATGCCTTGCGAAGATGAATCTGCGATCCCAGTGGTCATTACGTGTGCTGCTACTGACACTGCCACAGACTGGCGATGTGTGTTGTTTAGTAATGAGTGCCACTTCGTTATGGGGACTGATGATCATCACACCCAGGTGTGGAGGGCCCCTGGTGAATGCCACAATCCCATTCTCGCTATCAAGCAGCACACTTCCCCCATGGCAGGCATTGCAGTCTGGGGAGCCATAGCCTCTTGTTGTATTACATGGAACATTGACAGCCGAGCAGTACGTGGATGAGATCCTACACCTCCATGTGCTCCCATTTCTGGCTGGGATTCCAGCAGGGCAATGCCAGACCACACACTGCATGGGTCGGCTAGGACTACCTCCATCATGTCCAAACATTACCATGGCCTACCTGCTCCCCTGACATGTCCCCAATCAAGCACGCGTACAACCATGTGAAACACCAGCTGCTGCTATGCCACAGTATCCGGGATTTGGAACATACTGTCTAACAATTGTTGACCCGTCTGTCCCAGGACATCAGGCGTGTACTGGACTCCATACCCGATTTTGTTGCACCATATATTGTTATTATTTCAGTACCATCCAATGCATCCTTCTGTGTGCACTATTTTTATTATCCAGCACTGTGTGCATGTGTGTGTGTGTGTGGGTGCATGCATGGGTGTGTGCGTGTGTTTTTATTATTGCAATAGTAAACTGAGCGATTTTGAAACCCTAACTTCAGTTTTAATAATGGACACACTGACTGGCATGATACCTAGTAAGTTGGCCATGAGAAATGAAAATAGTTCTCTCTCTTAAGAGCACACAAAGAAAATGTCTACTTTTGTGCTTGTCAAAAATGTCAGCGACAACTGAGGAATAAAGCGCGAAAGATTTTTATTAAGGTTGTAACAATGCTGCTAATAAAACAAAATTCAAGAAATAGCAAACTAAAATTTGATGAAGGAATTACTTGTAATGCCGAAAAATAGCTTTTTCGGTTACAAATGAAAATAATTTAAACATTAAAATTGATTTATTTATTTCATTACAATACTTGTTAGTGGAAACTATCTGTATTGTTTGGCAATCAAGAAATTTCCCTGTGTGGAGTAGAATGCATGCCACTGCCCAAGTTGCAGGAGTCTTAAGTGTAAAATTTTCGCAGCTGAGATTAATTCTCTTAACACCATACTTTGAGTGATGTTAAAATTTGTGGGCACTAAATTCATTTAATTATTATTCTGTGTAGTATATTCACGCAAGAAAAAATTTTCTTTACGAGTGACATTTTTATATTACTAACAATTACAGTTTCACTTGAATGATGCAAGAATAAGTGAGACCAGGTCTGTGTGAGTGTTAATTTGTCTATGGTGGAGCGATACAATTTGACAGAAAAGTAGATCGTCTGCATGGCTCTTAGAAATGCTCACTTAACCATGAACAGCAAAAGTTCGGTAGATGCCGTTGTGGATGGTTCGGATTTTTGGGCTGGGTATCATGAGTACGTCATCGTTTTTGTGTTGTGTAGTCTCGCATTTTCGCGAGTTTTCATGGATCCGTTTTAGGGTTTTCGCTTTCGAGACTTTGGCTGCGTATTGTAGGTTTTCATTGTTGCCGTTGGCCATTATAATTTCTCAAAAAGAAACACGAACAGCCTACAGTTGAAGACATGTTGACAGAGTTATTAAAGAATATGACATAATTGTTTGCTTAGATTATTTTGCAATGTTTACCAGAGGGAAAAACTTTTAAAAACTGCAACGACATTCGGTCCGTGTGAGTCTGCGAGTACGCCTTG
>NQII01001755.1:18425-38108 GCA_002778355.1 Clitarchus hookeri | reverse complement strand
AGGACGCCCACACACGGCCGGCTGGGGCGGGACACGTTACGAGCACTCGGCTCGACGCACTTACCGAGAGCCCGAAGACAAGTGTCACCGCGTGGGTGCAGCCTTCGAAGGGGACGTGGAAGGAGTAGGTTATTGTGATATCGGGGCGCGGGAGGGACAGCGGAGGTTAACGACGACACGCTTGTTTGTTTTGCTGTCCAGAGCCGCGGGCCCTCTCGTAGCGCGGAAAGGAGCGAGAGAGTGTGTACTTGACGCTTTGTGAATGAACCCCTCTGGGCGTCCCCCTCCCTCGCTAACGTCGGTGAGGTTCTGACGTCAGGCGGCCCGGCTGTTTGCCTGCCGGCCCACGCGCCCGACGACGTCAGTCAATGGGGCAAGCCTGGGCCGGCCAGCGGGGAGCCCCTGATGCACTCCACGCCTATCTCTCGCCGGCAAACAAACATTTATATATAGCACCCTCCACTCGGCCCGCGCGAGATGGCGCGGTTTCGCTCCACGGACCTCGCTTCGAATTGGACTGGCTGTCCAGCCTCGCACTCTAGACGTGTCTGTGGGTAGAATGATTTTTTGCCTTCTGCTCGCATACGCAACAGTAGATCACGAATAGAAACCTGCGAGATACACGTTATGATTTTATATAGCCTGTTCAGAGTAAACAGAGCTCTTTTGAAAGTCCTCCTAAGGCTCCCGCCTGCCTATAGCTGTTTTCCGCTTTTGCGGTCGAGAGGCGCAGGAGCGATAGGGCGACACTGCCTCGTGCGTCAAGTTCGCTATCGCCACTAACCGCAAGGCTCTGAATTGACGTACAGTTATCTCGTCGCACTCTGTGTAGGCTACCCGTGGGACTTTCAGCGGTAACCCTATTGTTTTATTGGTGTAAAGTCTGTAGGAAGATTATACTCGTTCAAGACAAGTGTGCCCCAAGAAAATAGGAGAACTGCAGATGGTCACGCAGTCCCTCCCTGCCCTTTTTGAATATGGATTACACGTCTTTCTCGCGCGCTCGGGGGGTAATGCGCGCCGCACTCGCCGTCACGAAAACACGTACTGCGCCTCGCCCCGCCACTCAGTCTCCGTACGCACGCCGGACCGTGCACATGTACCGATCGACGGAGCAAGGTTGCCCGCACGTTATAAATACGTTGTTTTATAACGTTCGCCTTATCGCTTCCGGTGGTGCGTCATCGAGTTTGAGATAAATTTCGCGCGCCATTGCTCCGAAACTACAAGTGCCACGGACGCGAGTGATGGCTCATTCGAAAGGGCTTGAAATGGCCCCCGCCTTTTAACGCAACAACCACTGATCTACTCTGAAAATTTTCTAAGCAGCTGCGCTTTGAACTCGTGAAACAGCGTCATGCCGCGAAATAAGGGCAAGGATCCGATTCGAAATCCGCCACAAAACCGACAACCGCCATTAACTTCGGTAGAACGAAGCCGCTGGTATAGAGAGAAAAAAAAATTAAGGGAATCGGATCACCAGGAAAGAAGTTATGGGGCTCCAAATACTAGCGTGCAGAACGAAAACGGAGCGCGCGCCGCTTCTCCGCAGCCGGGTTCCTCGGGAGTTCCACCAAAATGACAGAGGATGTCAGATATGTATTTGCGAAATCGAGACGAAGCTGACGAGTCCACTCACGACCCCGTCTTGGTAACAATAGACCCCAACACAGGCCCTTCAATACTGTTACTAAAGCAACCAGCAGCGTCGTCGCGCTACTCTGGCGCAGACAAACAGTTCGCCAAGCTATTTCTAAACAATTCCTTCGGGCATGTGTGCGGTGTATGCGATCGCCTCTGGCACAAGGATATATCGAACTATGTGTTGCATTCATTATCCAATACCCTAACAAGACAGACAGACATGTAATCCATGTTCGGTAGGTGCCACAAACGGCGATCTACCAAGGNTTATCCAATACCCTAACAAGACAGACAGACATGTAATCCATGTTCGGTAGGTGCCACAAACGGCGATCTACCAAGGCCAAGTTTTTGCCTGGCTCCATCCATTCTTCCTTCGGGAGGTGATAAGAGCACTCCGGCTGCAGGTGGCCAGTATAACTGACCATACATTCGCGGCATCGTGTTAACTTTTCCATGTAATCTGAGGCTGATTCCCGGGTTTGTGCTTGATAGTTCTGTGCAGACAAATACACGCGTGCTTGCGTAGACTGCTGAAGTTGGTTCCACGATACTGCGATGCGTTGCAATGAGCTGTAGCCAATCAGGATGAAACAGCAGTCCGTCTCAGTACGTCGGCGACGAATGCATTGCGCGGGATTCTTGCGTTGTGACTGTCGGCGATAGCCTGCGAAGGACGGAGAAGAAGAATAAGAAGTGTTTGTTTACAAGGAGAATAAAAACTACTATTTGTTTACGTTTTGAAAACGACGATCGCGTTTACGCCAACGTCTTTATATTTGTATTTTTATTTTTATTGTTGCTGCATGGATGCACAAAATAGCAAACAAGGCTTCTTATACATATGGACAATGTCATAAAAATCGTCTATTAACATCAAAATAATTATCCTTCGTCTTACATGTCTCTCGTTCTTACTGTATGTTGCTGCGTAGTTTAGGTAGATCGCAAATCGCGTTCGTACTGCCTTATTCATCTTATACCCACGTAAAACATACAGTTGCAATTTTTATCGCGTGCCTTTTGTTGCATTCGCGAGGTCTGAAAATGTAATTTTCACCCTTGAAATAGATAACAGCGCTATCTCAGACGGCCTTCGTCGCCGCCCATCGCCTCGCAACGCATCGCATTGCTGTATTGTGGAACCAGCTTAACGGACGTAGATTACCTTTCCTTGGTGTTCATCTCACCTCTCAATAGCTACACTAGCATTAGGGTCGCACTGCACCCTGGTTTGTGCAGATCATTTGGCTGAGTAGTAGCCGTGAAACAGTAGGCTATGTTATATTCTGCTATGCCATGCCAGTTATGCAAGAAGAACAGATTGGCGACGAGTAGTTGGCCTGCTGCTAGGAATGCTTGGTGGAGAAGCTACGCTTTATGGAAGTAATCCATATAAACTCATCGTCAGAAAAAATTGTTCCACCCACAAGGAAGTAGCGTACAGGAACGAAACTTGGTGGGTAGCTTTGACAGTGTAATACATTCAAACGATTCACATTTCACGCCCGGCCGCGCAAGTTACGTCAGCAATGGCGGGCATTATCGCTGTACCTGCCGAATTATTGAAGATCGTCCCGGTGTGCATGCTTACCATTCTTGCCGACGGCCGTACCGCCCTGGTAACCTGGCGGTTTTTTTTATCTCCGTGGTTCAGCAGGGTAGGGCGTGATCAGTTCTAGGATGGGTGACCGTCCAGGGAACACCGCGTAGCCGAAGACGCACTTGAAACCTAGGTAAAGGCCCTCTAAAGTTCAACACAGGACATAGGCAGGAGGTACGGTCGTGTCGACCAGGTACTCCAACACACCTCTGTCCCGGGCAACGCTTACCATCCTGGCTAGTCGTGTCGGTAGCACACTTTCAACAAAGTGTAGCTTTCGTCCGAGTCGAATTCGACAGCTCTTCGAGCAGTTGGGGGCGTGTTCGAGAGGGGTCGCGTCGTAGGGCTGTGGGAAGCGGGTTGGTCATTTCGCCGTATTGCGCGCCGTACCGGTTGTGCGGATATCACCGTAGCGCGCTGTCGGTGTATGTGGATAGAGGAAGGCACGCGCACACGACACGCAGGACCTGGGAGACCGCCACGAACGACGCCGAGGCGGAGTCGACGGATTGTCCGGGATGCGCGTAGCGTCCCAATCGCCATGATCGCGGACGTTCAGCCAGCGGTGATGTCCACCCCTGCAGCATTCTGTGAGTGCCAGTACCGTTGGCGGACAGATGCGCGATGCAGGACTACAAGCACGCAGTAAGTTAACGACGATTGCCGCGGACTGCAACGGCGTCGTGGCCGACCGTCGCGGAGCCATGCGGAAAGGCAGCGGGTGATCTTCAGTTGATGAGTCCTGTTTGCTTCCGTCCTGGTGGCGGCGACCGATGCATCCATGTCTCGACGTGAAGGCGATGTAAGCTGCATCTGTTATGGCCAGCAGCATCGCCAGACCTATCCCCGATTGAAAATGAGTTGGATGTTACTTGCTACACAGTCGCGACTCCACCCCTACCGCAAAATCTGCAGGAAGTGCGAGCAAATATTCAAGCTTCATGTGATGATTTATGTGCTAAACAAATGTGCGTGGCTCAATATGACGTCAGACCGCCTTGATTGCGAACACATTCCGCTAGATGTTGTGGTATGTGGAGTTTTAGAGGTTCCTAATGGTGTTTGACACAGGTTTATACATACAAGCGCATTATAAGGTATCATAAAGATATAGTTATGCATATAGGTGACATTTTCATGTTTTCCAATTATCTCTGACCCCTTTTCGCTCGAACAGTGTACGTGGGTTTTCTCAGAGTGCTCCCATATTTTTACATTAAAATTGTATGTTAGGAAGTCTTCTGCNTCGAACAGTGTACGTGGGTTTTCTCAGAGTGCTCCCATATTTTTACATTAAAATTGTATGTTAGGAAGTCTTCTGCGAGCATAGGCTGGGCTCCTCACTTAAGCAGTACCAGAAATATTTTGCCAACCAGATGGGTGGTCTGCGAAAAGTTTCGCGAAGAGCTTCGCAAATGTGAGACGCATCTGCGCGCCAACACGTCCGTGAGTGTGACGTCAGTTTGAGCCCATTCGGATAGCGCCACATCGTCGGTCGTGGTGTCGANCGCGCCAACACGTCCGTGAGTGTGACGTCAGTTTGAGCCCATTCGGATAGCGCCACATCGTCGGTCGTGGTGTCGATGGTGTGTTCTCCAGCGTCTGGTCGTCTGGTTCGGAACTTCGATGAGCAAGAGCTTGCCGAACAGCATCGGCAGGAGCATAGCTATGAAGACATTTCAAATGGATAACAGGCGACTGGACTCGTAATGTGGTCCGATATGTGTTGGTTTTTTTTTTTTTTTTTTTTTGGTATGGTCGGCTGGTCTGATCGGCCTTGTCATTTAGTCTTGCCAGTTGGTCAGTCTTGTTGATTGGTATGCCCAGTCGGCATTAATGGCCAGTGAGGTTTCATTTATTGTTTTTGTTTTGAGGTCTGATTTTTTGTTTATTTTTTATGTTGGTACGGTNTAATGGCCAGTGAGGTTTCATTTATTGTTTTTGTTTTGAGGTCTGATTTTTTGTTTATTTTTTATGTTGGTACGGTCAGTTGGTGTGGCCTTCTTGTATGGTCTGGTTGGTGTTGGTGGTTGATCTTGCAGGTGTTGGTCAGTTGGTCTGATCGGTCGGTATGGCTTTTTGGTATGATCGATAGGCCTTGTTGCTCCATTGGTATGGGATTTTGGTTGGCCAGCTGGTATGGTTGGTCTGGTCGGTTGGTATGGCTGTTTGGTATGATCTATCTGCCTTATTGGTCGATTGGTATGGGCTTTTGGTTGGCCAGCTGGTATGGTTGGTATGGCTGTTTGGTATGATCTATCTGCCTTATTGGTCGATTGGTATGGGCTTTTGGTTGGCCAGCTGGCATGGTTGGTCGGTCTGTTTGGTCCACCTTATTGGTCGTTTGATATGGCTGGTTGATCTAGTCGGTTAGTCTGGGTGTTTGGCTGGCCAACTAGTATTGTCGTTTGCTATGGCCAGCTGGTAGGACAGCAGGTACGGATGGTTAGTATGTCTGGTCAGTGGGTATGGTCGTTTGGTACAGTCGGCCTTACTAATTGGTGAATATTCTACATACAGATTATTTTACTATTTTTTGTAATTTTTCTTTATTTTTCGGGATGTCGCTCGGGGTCAAGGTCTAGAATATCCAAGATGGTGGGCAGGGTCAGTAATCTAAAAAAGCATGGACGCTGTCCCTCCCGGTCTGCTGGACTTGACTAGGAGCCTTGAACTATTTGGCTGTTGCCACAAGGTTGTTGATCCACTCCACACTACACTTACATGCTCCATGATCCCAAAGGCACATTTTCATTCTACTAATATACGTTTCCTATTTTATTGTTCTTATTGCGTAGTTTTGAGATATTGGCTATTGTGCTGAAAACTGTCAAACTCTGTCCTGTTTTTTTCGTTGCAATGGAATGATTGGAGCCCCCCCCCCCTCCCCCCCGACTGCTATTCNGACTGCTATTCTCAAACCTGGGGCCCCAAAAAAAATATCAGTAAGTAATGGCTCAGAAACATGGAATTTTTGTGATGCAAAAACTGATGTTTTTCACAATTTCTGACTTTGAATTCTGCATGCTGACACTAGCAATTTATTTTAATTTATAAGTCACCTACGTAATCTACTAAAATGGTGCCTTAGAATATCTTGTACTAGTAATAATTTCCCAAAGAAATTTTTTTGTTACTCGAACAAACACAAGCTTTAAACAGTGTTTACTAAATATTTGCCTCTGGCCTATACAACTGAGAGTTAACTTGGGTAATTTTAATTTTAATATTATGATCTTACAGTTGGAAAATTCTAGAAGTTCAGTCCGTAAGTTTACATACTAAAAATGCAAACATGTCTACTCTCCTCATTGCCTAGTCATTTTTTTCCGTCATGCTCTTGAAAAGAGCTCTTCTACAATAGTGAAAAATATTTATTTTTATTTGACTTGTTGAAGCGTAATTTCGCAGAGTGTAATATTATTACCCTGAAACAAAACAGAGTAGTATGTTTAACCCTGTTCTACAATACCGACAGCTAATGGAAAACATCCCTATATCCCGCTTTGTGTCATGTTCATGTGGTAAAGAGATCAAAGGAGTAACGGCACGAGACTTTTCCATAGCAGAAGTCACAATATTTGAGAACCCCCAACCCCTTTTTTTGAGGAAAATTTCCTTTAAAAATAGACAAACTGTCTATCCTGAAATTACTACATTTCTCTTCAGTGGTGCGGACAGGTAGTTAGTTACTTTGGGAAAATCATTTTACTCTAGAAGTTTTATATTAATGAAATTTGAGAACCCTGCGAGATTAATCCTTCCATGAAATGAACAAAATTAAAAGTTTGCAACCTCGTGTGTTGATTTTGAAACATCAACCACTTCAGCCTCGCTGTCACATCAGCGGGCAGGTGTTATATTATAGCCACCAAAACTTCTGCTCAAAATATTTGTACAACTTTTTAAAAAATGAATTAAGTTGATAATTATGCTTTAATATAAATTAAGTCAATAACTACTTCCATTGTGTTATTTTTGTAAACCTGTTAACATTATTTATTTATGGGTCCCAAAAACAGTTTACTTAGGATTCTGACATGTTATAACAGAAATACTGTGTTACAAAAAATTTTTTTTACGAAAACCTTGGAACTTGAAGTTTCTAAAATGTAAAAGGTTTTTTATGACACTTTTTATAAACCTTATAAATTTCAAAGTCTTCGTAATACAATTGATTGGTGCCTCTTACAAACCTAATCCCACCAAATTACGCAATTAACATCCATCCCGTATTGTATTTTTTCTTCCCATTGTCACAACTGGCTCCTCCCAAGGATAGGTCCTGGATCCACCCTTGACGAGAGCTGGCAACAGCAGATACCTGCTGTTGTGACACCCCGAAGATGGCAACTGCAACGACTTCCAAAACATCAGGAAGAAGATGCAGGATGTGGCTCAAATCCAAAAGCCGAGAACACATTGACAACAGCTGCAGTAGTCTATCTGCGATCTGTTTGTTCTTTCAACTGCATTTTATGTGCATTTTTCGCTAACCGCAAAGAGTTGCACAAACTTGGGACAGGTGTTAGGCTAGTGAAAATTATCGGCTGGCAGTCCCGGACGAATTTCCAAAAATCTTGTGACCATTCTCGCTTCGCAAATAGAAGCAGGGAGGAGCACAGTCAACTGATTACAAGTTCGTTAGCAAAGGTAAATCTTGTCGTGTTTTCAATATAAATTTGGCTAAGTATTCACTTTTGAAGATATGCAATGAGGAGTATGTGCCCATATTGATGAGGTTTTTCTGCTTCTAAGCACTGAAATCACACTAATTTAAATCAAAGTTGACAAGTGTTTTCTCGTGATACACGTATTATTTATAAGGTTTAAGATTATAGATTAAGTTTTAATTTCTCTCTTTCATCATTCTTTATACTTCTTGCATGATAAATACTTACTCAATATGCTAATAAATATGCTATGAAACTCCACTGTTCCTTATTTGTGAAGAAAAAAAAATGTGCAACACTAATGTTTAAAAGTAATTAAAATTTTTTTTAAAAATTATGTTTTCCATATATGTAAACTGACCTTGGCATTCTTGTTCAGAAAAGAACTCTGCTGGTGTGACTACAGCGTCTGCTCCCACGACGTCTATCCAGTGTATCGGTGCCATCATGTACACAAGACATCACGTCGGAGACCAGGCTCGCATGATAAAAGACAGGCCAAAATATGCTGCCTGTATTGATGAGAAGTATACCATATGCTGCCTGTATTGATGAGAAGTATACCATATGCCTGGATTATTTTGATGCTCTGTGTAGTGCTTTGCTGTTTCTTGGAAATGTCTGGAAATTGTTTTTAAGCTTTTGCATTTTATTATTCCACAAAATTTTCCGCTACAAATGGTAAAAAAATTATATGTAAACGAGACACCATATAAAAGATGTACAAGGAAATAAGGCAAGAATGAATTATAATAAAAATAAAAATTATGCTTCCCGAAAATTTGAGCATAAAACTTTAAATTCCTTTTTTAAGATTGCATGTGTAAGATACTTGTTTGGAAATTTATTTGCGACTACTTCCAGACATACACAGTACTGGCTTTCTCCAGAAAAGGAAAGACAATAAAAAAAAAATTTTCCACTTAATTATAAATGAAAGAGGTTCTTACTGTTGCTCCACATTGAAGTACATTTTCAAGGTTAATGGACAAATACTAACTTAATTTTACCAGAAAAAAATGTCTTGACAGTTATAATGTTCAAACAAAACAGACTGAAAATGTTGAATTTAGAGTTGTTTCTCTTTACGATCACAATAATATTAATTCTACTTGTGCTTGTGTTAGCACAGTATGCCTACAGTAATAATTTCGATTTTTCGTAGGTTTATATGCCATTCTACTATTTGCTAGTGGATGAAATTCGAGGTTCCCACAGAAAACTGACCATCAAAAAAACATTTCCCAACAAAACAAAAAACCATTTTCTACTAACAACAAACATAATACTAAAACTTTTAAATTAGAAGTAAACATTATGTAAATTGTATTAACAAATACACAAGAGTGGTTGCTTCATCAATTTCAAACCTCTTCTGCACAGTTCAAAATTCATCAATCATGTCATTATCCAGAGCTGTTGAATCAAAAATTTAAATAACAGATAATTTAGATTACAGAATATATTTTATACAAAATTATATAAAAACGTTAGCTGATTACTTTACTTTACAGAGTTTAAGCACAAACATTAAACAATACTTGATTTTGATTGCCATCATCTCCAAGCTTCTAGGGGGTTTTTTTTCTTCCAAATTTTTATGCAACATACCATTTTTTTTTTCTCCCCTTCCCCATCCATTTTTTTTTAAGCTCTATTCTCTTAAGTCTCCTCCTTCCCTAAATTTTCCAAACTCATTTGCAATTTTCATTTTTCCTTCTCTTGCCTTCTTTGCATCACTCTCCTGCAGATTTTGACTGTCCTTCAGAAGTAACATTTTCCCATCCATTCATACACAAATTATCCCACCATAGTGCTTGATTGCAAGTCCTTTGAACATTGTGAGTGACTCTCCACGTAAACTTTTCACAAATAATAATAATAATTTGTTCAACATCCCATAGATGCTCATAGTGTTGGCTTTGCCACTCATTATCCATAAAAATCTTATCCAAGGTAATCTAACATCTGCAATAGCTTCAAACTTGTCTGAGTCAACTATTATATCATGGGATGAGATAAATATAGTATTAAACAAGGGTGCCGACCACCCCCAAACCCTAATATGAACTACCCCATCCCCCCTTCCCAAGCGCACGGGTAGGAAATCAAGTTAAAATTATTGCCCAGCATAAACCGGTGACATAATATAGCTACTAAGAAAGTAAAATAATTAAAAAAATATAAACTATCAAATTACACTGATCAACATGATTTTTTTCACAAGGAAACTGAATAGCGACCCTAGTCCAGTTTTTTATGCTGAATTCAAATATGTAATCAGATTTCTTCCATCAGGCATAGTTTTCTTGTGACAGTCATTTGCACATAATATACTTANAGTTTTTTATGCTGAATTCAAATATGTAATCAGATTTCTTCCATCAGGCATAGTTTTCTTGTGACAGTCATTTTCACATAATATACTTATGTATGATGCTACTCGCTCCCTGTGAGATACAGGGCGGGTCGTAGGGCACGAGTTACCTCTCTGGCGCAGACTACGGGCGCCTTGGATGTTGAGGGTTGAAACCTCGGGCAATGTTTTGTCCGCTTTCCTTCTGTGGCCGTAAGGGCAAAGCTTCGTCGGGGGAGAATTTGTTTGGAGGTGGGTTGTACTCTTTCTTACCAAGATGACTGTTATCCTCCATGGTGGGGAGAGGTGGGGGGGAAGCAATAACTTGGTCTCTCAGTGTTTTAATAAACAAGTCTATATTAGGCAAAAAATATACACACACTGTCCGAATCTGTACCCAGCAAGTTGGGAGCCTTAAGAGCGGATCAAATACCAAAATGCTCACTGATTTTAACGTGGTGGACGTTAGGCGTCTGGGACTCAAAGGCTCCTTGAATGACAAACGCTGGCACTTGCTGTATCTGACTCGGAGCTTTCCCGCGCGTCTTGATTCGGCGCTTTCCCACGCGTCTTGACNACACTGTCCGAATCTGTACCCAGCAAGTTGGGAGCCTTAAGGGCGGATCAAATACCAAAATGCTCACTGATTTTAACGTGGTGGACGTTAGGCGTCTGGGACTCAAAGGCTCCTTGAATGACGAACGCTGGCACTTGCTGTATCTGACTCGGAGCTTTCCCGCGCGTCTTGATTCGGCGCTTTCCCACGCGTCTTGACTCAGCGGCAACACCGCTAGACACCCTCTGTATATTTTATAATGACACGCTTTCCCACGCGTCTCACTCGGGGTGCCTCAGCGACACCCCTAGACGCCTTCTGCCTTTTCCCTCGCGTCTCCACTCGGAGGATCTCGGCGACACCGCTAGACGCCTTCTGCCTTTTCCCACGCGTCTCAACTGCCTGTCAAATATTGCATTGTTTTAGTAAGCAGATGGCCAGTAGCCAGTGTTGAATTTGTAGTGAGCCTGGCAACACGTGTTGTGGTTTTCTGCTGTATATTGTTTTTATTTGTANTGTTCTGCTGTACGTTGTATTTATTTGTAAGTTTTATGAGTTTTATAAACTTTCAATATGCCAAGAAAGTGTTTAAATCAACCAAACAATTTCTGCTACGTGTGTGGTGAACTGACCTTCAAGTCTCAGAGGCGAAATTTCACACCACTTGTGAAAAAATGTTATGAGCTATATTTTGGGTGTAAAGCTGGTGATTTTGATAAAGACTGGGCCCCAAATATATGCTTTGTATCATGTGTTAGGCTTCTCACTGGATGGAAAAATGCTACTCATCATATGCCATTTTCAGTCCCTATGATTTGGAGGGAACAGAAGGACCATTTAACTGACTGTTATTTCTGCTTAACCAACATTAAAGGAATTAATTCCAAAACAAAATATATAGTCAAGTATTCCAATTTGGCTTCTGCAATGAGACCTGTGCCACATAGTGATGAGTATCCTGTACCAAAGTGTCCAGATTTCATGTCCTTAAGTGATAACCCCGACTCCGACCCAGCTCATACTAAAGACGAAAGAAAGGAGAGAAGTGACCCTACATTTGAAGCAAGTAGTTCATCAGAACCTCACCTTTTAACTCAAGAAGATCTTAATAATCTTATATGGTATTTAAATTTGTCTAAACAGTTGGCTGAGCTTTTAAGTTCCAGGCACAAAGGTTGGAATCTACTCCAAAAGATACTCGGATATGCATTTATCGTAGTCGCGATAGTGATTTCAGTGAATGCTTCTCTAAAGAAGGCCATGTAGTTTTTTGTAATAATGTTTGTTCATTAATGGAGGTTCTTGGACATCAACACCAGTCAGATGAGTGGCGATTGTTCATAGACTCATCAAAAGTTAGTTTGAAGGCTGTACTACTGCATAATGGGAATGAATTACCATCAATACTTGTCGTGCATGCCAGTGATATGAAAGAGACATATGAAAATATGAAATTGTTTTTAGAAAAAATTAACTGTACTAAATATAACAGGAATATCTGTGGTAATTTGAAGGTCATAGCTTTATTGTTAGGTTTGCAACTTGGATACACAAAATTCTGCTGTTTTTTTGTGTGAATTGGACAGCAGGGATAGGAAGTCTCACTACATAAAGAAACAATGGCCTAAACGTTAATCTCTTATTCCTGGACATAAAAATTAACAAATACCCCATTAGTGGATCCCGAAAAGGTGTATTTACCTCCCGTGCATATAAAACTGGGACTTATAAAAAATTTTGTAAAAGCAATGGATAAAAGTTCTGCTGAATTTATGTATATGAAATCTAAATTTCCTAAAATAAGCGATGCAAAATTGAAGGAAGGAATATTTATAGGGCCGCAAATAAGATCACTAATGTTGGATGATGAACATTTTTAGGAACTGTTACATCCACCGGAAAAAGCAGCGTGGAAATCATTCAAAAATATATGTTTTAGATTTCTTGGCAATAATAAAGAAGAAAACTATAGTGAAATAGTGAGTGATCTTCTGACGTACAAAGGCATGGGCTGCAACATGTCTTTGAAAATTCACTTCTTGGACTCTCCCCTAGACTTCTTCCCTGAAAACCTTGGGACTATCTCTGATGAACATGGTGAGCATTTTCATCAGCAGATTTCTACTATGGAAAAGAGGTACCAAGGCAAATGGAGTCCCAATATGCTGGCCGACTACTGCTGGACCATGAAGAGAGACATCCTGATCGCAAAATATGGCCAAAAATCATCATATAAAACTTTTTAGGTAAGCGTAAATTAGCCGTATATTTATTATTTAGTGTTTCGTAAGTACTAATTCTTTTAAAACTTGAAACATGTGCCACAAAAAACCCTGCCTGATGGAAAAAAACATATTAGAACTCAGCATGGTAAAGATAGTTACATTTTTTTTAGTTAGTCCTTGTGAAAGAAAAAATTTTTATTTTTGTTGACCAGTGTTATAAATAAAATCCTATATTTAAAAAAAAAGTCTTTTCTTCATTTTTGTTGATTTTTTTTTGTTTTCCCTTGAATAACTGTCAACAGAATTTTTTTTTAGACTTAAAAACAAACAATGCCAAGCAGTAATCAAAAAACACGTAAGTACATAACAAGAGAACCTTTTTTATATTATCAAATTACCAAATCACTTCATTATGCAAGTTCCAAGATAAGTGTGGTAGATTGCTCGTCTGAGTAGCTGAGACACTGGCGTCACTTGTGCCATCAGTGGACTGGTCGTTTGACGCGTCGGGGCCACTACTGGTCCTAGTATCCGAGACCAAGTGTCTCAGCTACGTGAATGGGCCAGATGTGCGAATACATAGCCTCTACTGGTCAAGGGACCCCACACCTCCGCGTGGTACGAGCGGGTGGGGGTGGCCTTCGGGTCAGCAGACGTGGGCAACCCCGAGAGGGCCCCGGTCAAACTTGCTCCCTTGCGAAGCGTAGATTGTGGGCAGTCACAACAGCTTAGCTTGATGGCGGGCTGGTCGACTCCTTAACAGTCAAGGAAAAGGAAGGAGTAGCACGGGCTGGCCGCTACCCGAGTGGTTCTGGGTTATCCAAGCTGGGCCAGGAGGGTACGGTTTCGTGCTAGCTGTGGTTTAAGTATTCGCTCTTAGTAGCTCTAAGAGATCTGAGGGTCTCGAGTGAGGCCTTGTAAAGCCGCCAGCAGAAGTGTCTTAGACATTTCACGGTGGGTTGTGGTGCCAGGCCTGTAAAATGGTTATGGGGCCAGTAGTCCAACATGGTGGCTTGGACTGAGACACGGAGGCCGCCTGTCGGTGCTGGCCTATACATAGCCAGGGCCCGGCGGTCCTATCTGCAACAGTAGCTAGCTGGGTACTCAAAAGAGTTTTGGATATTGTGTACTCGGTATTGGGAGAGGCATCGCAGTTGAAGGTAGCTGTGAATTCACTGCCCCCTTCTGTATATGGGAAGTTCTTTGGCAGAGGAAGAACCGGCCCTGGGCAGGATTATCCCGGGCATAGTACTTCGGTAGCCTGGCCTGCCCCGGGTTGTCCTAGGCATGACCTTAAACTGTCGAAATGATAGTACTAAATAGCTGAACCTATTTATAAACTCACCCACACTATTTTCCACTTAATCTATTAATTTTACAAAATTTTTATTATGCAACTTGGGTTTCTCAAGCTTTACCATTCTCTGAACATTGTACGTGCCTAATTTACTCCATTGAACCTTTAACCAATGCACTTTAAAAAATTTCCATTTCTTACATATGATGGGTTGCGGCTTAACCGTGGAGCCACCAGTTCAAAGTTAATTATTGAACAACTGCCTTCAGTCACGCGCCGCTGCTGTTAATTACCAGGCTGCAGTCAAGTGATGCAGAACTGATTTTTTTTTAATATTAAAAGTGTTCGGGTACTTTTAATAGTGAATATATGTAAAACTTGGAAGTAGTATGAATTCAGGGAAATTGTTGCAGGTAGAATCGAAATTATTAGCAAGTACAATATATGTCAAGTTAAAATATTTATAGAAATTACAGAAAATTTAAAACTCCGAGAATTAGTTTGCATATTTGCATTTTACAAATGAAAAAAGTCACTTTATGAGGGCGTGGTTTCCGAAATGAGTCACACGCACTGGCCAACAGATGGCAGCACGGTCACTTATTTCGCTGCTGTGTCGTAAAAGTATGTCTATCATGTCCTTATAAAAGTGAATTTTTCATCTCGTGGGAGGCTCAAAACCACTCGGGGTTTGAAATATATTACATCAAATTAATAAAATACAGAAGACATTTTGTATACGATTTCCTTCTTGCCCGCGTATTTCTTCGATATCTTGTGCAAATGTAGGTTGTCAAAATAGCTGACGTGAAATTTTTTTGCAATCGCTCACGCATTACCTGATACAGGATTTTGTGTATGTAATGATGTTAATATCATTTATGATGTTGCCACACACTGGCTGTTAAAAATTTAATTCTTAAATGGCAATATTATTTCTTTTTTTTTTTTCATAACGTACATGTACAGAATGTAGGCCGAAAGTAAAGATCCCCCCCCCCCCAAATTGCTTTAACCGTAAATATTGGTTATACGTGAATCCTTAGCCAGTCATTACCATGGAAAATTGGGAGTTTACTGTACTGCCAAAAATATCAAAGGTGACAATGTGAATTAACTGCCTGACAGTTGATTTTAAAAACCTAAAATTGCAAAAAATATGACTGCAGTTTCAGTTCGGCTTACTTGAGGAGAGGAAGACAGTTTAAATAATACAATTGTTTTAAGTTTTAAGAAATGTTATATATTTTCTGTAGACACTATACATATGATACACATCACAACACTGTCTATAAAGGCGATACGACTCCATTCACATCACAAGAAGATAAAAACAGTATTCATTAGTCGAGTTATTTTTTCTCAAATTCTTTTCCGATTTTACACATCACACAATGAAACACGCAAAAACTTTCATAGTAGGTACATATAAAAATGGATTTGTACTACGGAACCTAATTTCAAACAGGACTTTCCACAAAACACATATTACTTTATTACTTTTGTACAGATTATCTGCAAACGACCACTTGTTCAGATACATTTGTGATAAACTACACGGATGATATAACGTATAACTGACTACACAGATCCTACTGTCAACAAATATATAAATATTAATAAAGTACTGAACCCTGAAAAATAAGATTCCATATGCTTTAAAAACTCTGCACAGACTTTGTCAGAACAGAGTTGCTTGTCAACAGAACAGCAGCATAAATGTCATGTACCAATTCAGTTTAATGGGTCGTTAACTTTTTAACTGGCTGCTATAGTGATGAAATAATTTTATGTGAGTACATGTGTAAATGTGCATTTTTTTATAATTTCATTAAGGAATTAATGAGAGGGCCATTATTAAAATATTCCTGTGTGCATCAAGGGGACCTTTTCCTTGAAGAGGAGGCAAGTATTTTTATGTTTACAAGAGGTTTTGTGATTTTTTGTCTCTGGCTGAAGAAGCTTGGCAGAAGCGCCTGCTGTGCTGGCTGGGAGAAGGGAAGAGCCCCTCCACATGAGCTGTCACAAGGGTGTGGTAATTTATTAGGGTCAGGGGTGTCTGGAGGGAGACTCCACTTGGAGGGTGGCAAACCCCCCCTCCTTCCCTCTCCCTCCACCCACAGCCTTATTCCTGCTTCTCCAGCACAGCACTGAGGGAAAAAGGGCCCAAAGAAATATTCATTCTGTTCAAAAACAAAGCAGGATCTGCAGTTTTCCACTACAAACTAAGTAACCTTCCTTTTTAGTGTGCATGTGTACAGTATCCATAAATACACACTCAAGTTATACTTCAACATACACGTAATACTATTCTGCCGTGAACGCTGAGGACATAATTAAATACGAGGCTTAGGATTACAGCAGCAATGTCTGTAAAGTGTCGTGCTGCAGCATGTAATGTGAAGTAAATAATTAATGCTGAAATTCACAGAACACTATCAGTAGTGTGGTAATACTTTAAATAAAAAAAACTAGTGGTGTACGGTGATATATGTCTTATTTTATGAATACTGAAATTCTTGAGCAAAGTTATGTGCGCTACAAGATCTGCTCCATTTATTTTCTGGGCAAGAACTGTTTTATAAAATATAAAATAATAATAATAATGTACATAAGCAGACCAGAAATATAATACAATCACAATACTTTCAAGTATACTATAATAAATTTGTTTGTTAATATACAAAATATGTACAGCAGGAAATACATTAACTATACAAAAAATAATTTACAGAAATTATATAAATACATTCCAAGAAATATGTGCATCTGCTGTAACAAAGTAATGTACTGATTTGTGCAACAATAAGGATACTAATATGCTACAGGCTAGATACACTTGTTTTATACGGCACATATATTTTCCATGTAAAAAAAGACTAGTCTGAAAATTAGGTGAGGTTGGAATCTCAATATGCTAATTAGACTTTTAACTATAAACATTTTAAAAATTAACAGGGAAATTAAAAACGTAAGTTTTGTGTTTTATAAACAAGAAGATCTGAACAAACTCTTTAAAATATAAAACATATCAGTCATTCTAATTCATCACATTACAATATACACTGAACATTACATTACAGGAACTAATTAAAGGAAAAATAAACACTCATTGCATATCTATGACATACTTCTTGTGTATATTTTATGTCACTTAAGTCCTCGTGAACTGTTTTGCGCAGTAATCCAGTTCCCAAGTCTTCAGTTTACACACAGCAAGTAAATGAACGGAGGGTAAGAAATATCGAACGCACACACTTGGACTTGCAACTTCTTCCTGCCATGAAATGCAGTCTTATTATGCCTATAATCTATTTTGTACTAGTGCGCCATTTCCCCACAGAAATATAGCGAGGTCCAAGTAAACTGCAAGACGTCTCACAAAAATTTTAACGTAGAGTTCTGATCAAGTCAATTTTCAGTTCTCGCATCTTGCAAATTGACTTTCTGCGAAGCCCATTATCACTAGTGTTCCGAGAACACACAACAACACTTCTGGATACGTGAGACACGTTAGGCCCGCTACACACTCTATTTTGTTCTTTTAATTAAATCTGTAGTAATTATATATTAATTTTCTCGTTAATTATGCAGTTAAAATCGTGCAAGTATCATGACGACCACATTAAACGCCACTACAATGTTAGCAGTGATAATTGTAAACTTAATTTGTGACGTACATCCCAGCATATTTTTCACAGCAGCATCTGCAATCGTTCATGTGCAATGCCCTGCTTTTAAAAGAAAAAAAAGGTTTCATTGCCTTGTCTTTGTAATCAGTGAACATAACTGATGGCCGTAATATTTTTTTATGCAAAAGCAGGGAATTACATTTTTCTCCCAGATTTTAATTTCAGCAGTTTCATGCATGGACAGAAGGAAAGAAAAAAACAGCATCTCCTAGGTCTTCCAATCATGCAGTTTATTGTATATTGAGGTACCTACGAAGGGGTTAGGAACTCTTTTTTGATATGTGAGACACTGGCCTCCAACTCTTGCAACTGCTGAGGAGCGAAACGAAGAGGTCGAATAGAACAAATGTATACGTATCCAAAACAGTTTTGTGATCTAACTTCAATCAAAGCAAAATAACTGGATACAACATGGTGGTGAGTGGAGAATCACAGGTTTGATCATAAAGTGGTCCAAGTACACACCACTGGACCACCCCTTAGCGAAGTGTTAAAATTACACTAATAATTTCCCACGACTTACAACCCCAGAAAGTGGTAGATGAATACATTGAGAAACGCTGTATTTTTTGTTTTACATATTGGGGTTTTACTGTACGCATTAAAGGAAGATAGCTCCAACATCCTTGGAGGAAACACTGCGGATATGTGTATGCTAGATTTGATCACAGTGCTTATTAGGAGTGTGTGCGAACATAAATTAACGCTGAACTTGCTAACTGCGACCTACAGATCTTTGGAAGACAATATTGAAAAACTATGAAACAGCAATCATAGACGACAATCTTCTCTGCACTTTATAAGCAAACATTTTACTAGAATTATGCATTCTTATGGCACGATATCTTGTGCCGCCAGGATATGTGCACATTCACAGAGTAAGAGATATATGTAGGCCTATGGGAATGTGTTACTCAAGCAAAATATTTCTTTGTAACATTGGCAAAATTTGCAACCTGGGATTTTGATTGAATTTTCTACGCTGACTGCCAGAAATCTGTGGATATCAATTTGGAGTTTCCAGCATTAATTTTTTATCCTAAGCCCTCTTAAAATTTAATGTTGGCTCCTGTAGGGGGGTATTCAAAAAGTGATCACTAGGAACGTGACCACCCCTTCCCAACACCTCAGTGATGTGAAACTGACCTGTGAATGTTTTAAATCTGAAATTAAATATTATCAAAATTGTTTAACATATTGATTTATTTGATTGCTGTAGTATTTATTCCTGCAATTACGATGTCACTTTTCCATGCTACAAATCGACCTGCGCAGTGGGAAAATTACCTCCCTTCCACAACCGAAAGACTACATCCACTCCTGGGTCCTAGAAACAGGACCGTCCATTATCAGAACACTAGCCAACTCTCACATATTTGAACAAATTACTGACAGTGTGTACCGGGCCTTATTAGAGGTTTGACAACATCAGCACAAGTGCGAAAGAAGATGCACACGCACACAGCATTCCTAGACATCGGAAATGTTCAGCGGCATCGAAACGCTGGCCGCTACAGGCATGATCACGAGGAGAATCATCGACAGTGTGCACTGGGCCTTATCATGCGCTCGACGACAGGTAGAGGTGCGGAAGGAGACGCGCACACACGATGGGCAGGGCGGAGTCTCACGCGACT
>NQII01001755.1:3758-18025 GCA_002778355.1 Clitarchus hookeri | reverse complement strand
GCAAGGTAGTGGCCCGACCTGCGCACAGACACTCCTCATGCATAAAGCGCATTCACTCTATACAAATGGGACATTTCATCCTTGGTTCCCAGGCAATTAAGCACTTTTGAAAAAAAAAAATTACTGCCCCCCTACCAACATGTATTTTAATGGACTAGACATGCTGAGTGGCATGTTTCCAGCAAAATACTAAAAAGTAGTCCCATATCTTAGCATTGTATTTAAAGTGCAATTTTTACATTTGCGGACACTGCATCAATTTAAAGTGTTTTTTTTTTACCTGCTTTACGCAGATTAGAGTAAGAATTGGCACGTTGTAACATATTTACATTCGTAACACTTCTACAGATACATTTTTGGCATATGAATAAATTCAGACGGTCAGTACCAATGCTGATTTTACATATGGTGGAAGAATAAGTAATGGACAAAGAATCAGATCTCAAGTAGGGCTTTTAAACGTGCCCAGTTCACTGTGATCATCCTATAAAATATAATATAATCGCGAATTAGGTACACTGGAGAAGCACACATATTGTTTTTGCATATTCTTTAAACGTAATTATGTTGAGAAAAAATTAATCAAGTCAGTAGTATTTCACACAAACCGTACAAAGTTTTATTAATAGCATAAAATAATATTTCAATATCAGTTAGCATAAAAGGCCAAGGCCAAGTACCAGGAAAACGAACTTGTATGCTTACAGCTGTATCACCAAAGTAATTTTCCATACACACTGCACTATGTAAAATCAATTTAATAAGAAATTGGGGGAAAAACTAGTAGACATAATTAATATGATTACAGAGGTTTTCAAATGCTAAACCAAGTGACTGTGGATGACAGCTATAACAACTTTTGTTGCACAAAAACTAATAATAACAAAATAATTAAACAGACTAATACTAAATTTTATCAGATCAAAAAATTAATGGATGGTTTGTATCACCACAAAAAAACCGGGCAGATGCAAAAAAAATCTTATAATATGCTGTTCATTGTAAGTGAGCACTTTTAAAACCAATAATTAAAAAAAAAATCACTGCTCATTTACTGCATTTATGTTACCCTACACACTGACATGTGCGCTCCTAGTTAAGTTGGCAGTTAATTAAGTAAAATAGTTCTAAGTCTTGACTTTTTGTTTCCGACTGTAGTTTTTAATCTTAAGGAATATCAAGTAGGTGTTTTCTATTCTTTCTTTATCCACATTAGGGCCATAATTGGCGTATCAGTAATACATTTGTGCTCTTAACAATTTTACGGTTTCGCTCAACTGATGTATGGATAATGGGATCAGTTCAAGGGCAATGTGATTTTTTTTTGGAGGAAGGATACACAATTATACGGAGATTAGATCTTAAACAGAGATTTTAAAAAAAACTCAGTTTACGGTACATGATAATCGTGGCATTCGATAAAAAAAAATTGTTTTTGATACATTTTTCAACATAGTTAAGATTAAAGAATATGCAAAAACAATATGGTTCTCCAGTGTAACTAATTCATGGCGCTACTGAAATTGCACTGCCCTCCTTTTTATACACTGTTCATAGTGAGCCGAGAAAGTTAGAAATCCCTGCCTAAGATAAGTTTCTTTGTCCATTTTCATCCTTCCACCATATGTAAAATTACCATTGCCACTGACCCTCTCACTTTATTCATGCGCCAATCATATGTGACTGTAAAATCTGTGAAAGTGTAACGAATGTGAATATGTCGCAATAAGTAAGCCTACAGGAAAGTGAATAGTCTATTTGCGATTTCTTCACACTTTTTAAGCTTCTTTTAACATAAAATTACCTTATTTCCTGTTAAATTAAACTTTTNCTATTTGCGATTTCTTCACACTTTTTAAGCTTCTTTTAACATAAAATTACCTTATTTCCTGTTAAATTAAACTTTTACCCATATTTTTTCTACAAATTATAATATTTAATTTCTAATTAACATGAATAAAGATAAAGAGAAAATGGTGGTAATGGCTAGCAAAGGCTGTTCACTGTAAAGTGAGCACTTTTGAAATCAACCTTTGAAAAATGCCACTACCCCTACCTGGGTATATTTAAACGGGCACACTGACTGTCACGCACCTAATAAAGTTGGCAACGACTGAAAGAAAGTAGTTCCATGTGTTAACGTTTTATTACAAGTGTTAGTAAACATTTATAAATACTGATGTTGGCCTAGTATTTTATTTTACTTATATACACAAAAGTCTAAGAATTGTAAAATATTTACTTTTCTAAAAAAAATTTACAGCTGCACTTGACCGACGCACAAATAAAGTAATAAGGCCCACGGTAAGGTTAATTTTACATATGGTGGAAGAATACACGATGTGCACACAAATATATCTTAAGCAGGGCTTTCAAAAGTGCTCATTTTACCGTGAATAGCCTATGGGAAATAATTCTTACGCAAAATATTATTACAGTGAGCGCGCACGAATGCAGTGCGTCGGCCCTCTGGTTGTAATTTTCTAAGCTTAGTAAGCATGAGGTGGGAATAACCCGGAAGAACTTTTGGCGGGACTTCAGAAAAGTCAAAAGCGACCACGAATGAACTCTACACCTTCACTAAAGTGGCGTACCACAAACTAAATATGAGAGGTAGATTGATCTCGCTGGCTGCGCACAACCAATCTCCATGTCCCAACATTCAATTGCATTTCTGCCAATACGACTAGCGAAAACGGCGTCGACTGGGTTCAAGGTTAGAATATTCTTCAGTAAACAAAGTGCTCGAGATGTTTTTTTTAATACTTCCTCCAGCCTATTTGCAATGCAGTTAAGATATTTTATTAACGTTAAAGTGGCTGTCGTTTAAAAAATGAAGGTATTAAGAAACACGCACGTTGCTGTCGACCTGTGTTGACTCCCGACAGCTGTGTTTTACTTTGAGGTTAGGTGAGTCCTGCCTCGTGTTGAGTGTGCGCGCAGCTTACCTGCGCACGATGACGCGGGACGCGATGTGCAGCGCGGAGATCTCGACGCGCGCGCCGCCGTCGTGGGTCGTCAGCAGCACGGTCTGGTCGGGCCCCGACTGCCGCGTGCCGTCGATGAAGACGGAGGGCAGTGGCGCGTCCGACTGCGCCTCGTAGGTCTTCTCCGGGGTGCACGTCGTGTCCTTGCCGCGCACGATCACCGTCACCTGCGACAAACACCACCCGTCTCCCTCGTCAACGTTCACTTCCTCGCTCCTTCTCGGCGTCGCTGCAGCACCAGGACAACACGTACACAAGTCAGGGGGACAGGGGATGACCTCGAAGGTGGGGGGCTCTCCCTCGTTGGCATGTGTGGGTTTTATCGTGAAGCTGGACTCACAACCATCCGCCAATCAGGGGGCGACTTTTTTTTCTTTCCGTCAATCATTTCTCAAAACTTTAACATTCGACGGATGGGCAACCGCCTTCCGGCGAAATTCCGTGAACGCGAATACGCACTTTGAAATAAAATGCAAGGCGGTGGGTGTGTTTTTATTTTATCTTTGGTGGTAAATTCAGGAATTTTAAAATGTAAACAACAATTCAGAATAAATTATTATCACGTAAAAAAAATTTATCTCCCCGAAATGTTTCTCTCTTGAAAATGTATTTCCCAGCATGAATATACATTCAACTAAAGAAAGATCATGATGTTAAGTTGTCACGTTGAAATTTTGCCGTATAGAAGGATTAACTAACGACGTATTGTTGTGAATTGCTTTCAACTGACGGACGAAAAAGTAGACGGATGACTGACGGACGGGCGACTGATGGGTGTGACGGATGGCTGTGAGCCCAGCTTAAGCAGTTGTGGCTATTCTAATTTTAAAAAAATAGCATCGAATATTTTAATTTAAAAATTTTTTTTAGGATTTATAAATTTTGTTATTGAATGCGGTCGTTGAAAGGTGACAAAAAGTCAGCGGAAATCGCTGTAAGCAGACCTCTTTTTAGATATTTATTCTTAAGTGGAGAGCTTTGCGTGGCTCTTTGAGGGTGAAACGAGGTTTGGATGGAGCGGCGCCGGAACGCAAGGGCGGGGGAAACGGGAGATCCCCGAGAAAAACCCGCCGACCAGCGGCATCGTCCAGCACTATTACCACATGCGAAAATCCGAGAGCGAACCCGCCGGGAATCGAAGCCCGGTTCGCCTAGGTGGGAGGCGAGTAGTCTAACCACTACACCACCGCGACCCCTCGGTACACTTGAGGATTCTTACAGAATGTCAGGCTCAAACCTTCCTGTCCTTTTGGGCACAGAGTACAAGAGTTTCTAACCAAGACACGTGTTACGGGGCCGCGGTGGGGTAGAGGTCAGACTACTCGCCTCCCCCCTAGGCGAACCTAGTTCGATTACCGGCGGGGTCGCTCCCGGATTTTCACATGTGGGAATCGTGCCGGACGATGCCGCTGGTCGGCGAGTTTTCTCAGGGATCTCCGGTTCCCCCNCGGATTTTCACATGTGGGAATCGTGCCGGACGATGCCGCTGGTCGGCGAGTTTTCTCAGGGATCTCCGGTTCCCCCCACCCTCGCATTCCGGCGTTGCTCCACGCTCATCTCGCTTCACCCTCATTGGCTTCCAAGACCTCGCCCAANCCCCCCACCCTCGCATTCCGGCGTTGCTCCACGCTCATCTCGCTTCACCCTCATTGGCTTCCAAGACCTCGCCCAAATCTCTCCACTCCAAGACAGTATTACATTAAAAATAAAAATGTGTACATGAAACACTAGACCTTATGACCGTTGGCCACGGAAATACACTGTTAAAATGTAACTTAAAAACGAGATAATTCACACTGAGATAACATACCAAGAGAAATTTAAAGATTTCAATAGAACAGTACAAGGAAATGTTTTTTNGAGATAATTCACACTGAGATAACATACCAAGAGAAATTTAAAGATTTCAATAGAACAGTACAAGGAAATGTTTTTTTATTTAAAAAAAAAATGTTTGCATATTTTTTATTTGTGGCTGCCACATAATTTTTGTAAAATAAATTTTANGTTTTTTATTTAAAAAAAAAATGTTTGCATATTTTTTATTTGTGGCTGCCACATAATTTTTGTAAAATAAATTTTACCAAGCTTGCACTTAAAGTAAATTAAGACAAGAACTTTCAGTTGCCCTTGTTAATTTTTTTGCAAATAGGTTAGTTGATTTTATTTTATACATTACAATAACAGTAAAATTTTAATTTTGACTCGTCATTTTGCAGAAACCATGAGATCTAAAAAATAAATTTTATCTAAGGAAAAAGTAGTCACATGTCAATTCTAACTCGCGAGAGTAAATTTTCTCCCATAAAACCTAACACTTAGCGAATCTGAATTTTATTGAAAAGAAACGCAACATTCACGGTCAAACCGGGATTCGAACCCGTAAACTCGTGGTGAGAAGGTTCCCTAGCAGTGTAGACCAGAGNGCAACATTCACGGTCAAACCGGGATTCGAACCCGTAAACTCGTGGTGAGAAGGTTCCCTAGCAGTGTAGACCAGAGGTAGCCTGGACGGGCAAGGAACTGACAAAGCAAGCTTCATAACAAGGAAGTGAACCGGCATTTCACTAGCAGCGGAAGTGTAAGAATATATTATACACAAATGTATGCACGTATAAGACTGTTTACGGTAGAGAGAGAACTTTTGAAAGCCCTCTCGTTTGGAATAATAGTCAATAAATATAATTTATTTTAGTTAACTTCCGAGTTCTGTGGAATATACACACTGCGGTTATTACTTACAATGCAATATTTATATAAAAGGTGGTTAAAGGATTTTAAAAAATGGCTGAATGAAAAAAGTAATTAGGAACTCACAAGTGCTCACTTTACCGTGAACAGCCTAAATATGTTTNGCAACATTCACGGTCAAACCGGGATTCGAACCCGTAAACTCGTGGTGAGAAGGTTCCCTAGCAGTGTAGACCAGAGTAAGCCTGGACGGGCAAGGAACTGACAAAGCAAGCTTCATAACAAGGAAGTGAACCGGCATTTCACTAGCAGCGGAAGTGTAAGAATATATTATACACAAATGTATGCACGTATAAGACTGTTTACGGTAGAGAGAGCACTTTTGAAAGCCCTCTCGTTTGGAATAATAGTCAATAAATATAATTTATTTTAGTTAACTTCCGAGTTCTGTGGAATATACACACTGCAGTTATTACTTACAATGCAATATTTATATAAAAGGTGGTTAAAGGATAAAAAAAATGGCTGAATGAAAAAAGTAATTAGGAACTCACAAGTGCTCACTTTACCGTGAACAGCCTAAATATGTTTACATGAATATGTATTTGTATGTACGCATGTAAGACATAATTAACTCAAATGGTAGCCAGTTTTCTTTTCTCGTCTTCATGCAGTGTTTTGAGTAGACAGTTTAAATATTTCTTTTTAGGAAGACGCTCCCGTTTATTCGCGGTGGTGCCCTTTGTCCATTCACGGTACACTTAAACCACAACAGCACACAAACAGTTCTCAAACCCGCGCTTGTTTCATAATATCAAAGTCTGAAATATCGTACGAACAATCCATAACAATGGTACAGAGTACCTTCGTGTCACCTTGCATACCCAAGGCCTGCTCGTGCTCGTGACATACTTATGACGTCAAACGTAGCCTTAATAATATGAATGGACCGTGTAAGATCACAAGGCGTGCAAGGTAATAAGGAAATGGCAACACTGTTACAGGTAACTTGAGTCTATCACAACACAGCGTAACGAAAATGAACACTATACGTTAACGTTTGTTAAACATACGGCTGCATTATTTCATTTTGTAAAAAAAAAAAAAAAAGGCATGCTTGCCCTTTGGGTTTATGTTTTTCGAATCTCCGCGGCAACTCTATTAGAACTGCCAGCACAGTTTAGATAACTTAAATAGGCTGGACAAGTAGACCGACCTTATACAGAGTGATTCTAAAATCATGGTACAAACATAGAGCTCACTAAAACAAACAATTATTGTATAGGAATATATGGGCGGAAGTGACGCGTTGAGGCACAAACACAAAAACAAAACACATTAACGGCCACTACGATCGCCAGATTTATCGAGTATCGATTTATTCCTATGGGGGCATTTGAAAGCCNGCCACCACGATCGCCAGATTTATCGAGTATCGATTTATTCCTATGGGGGCATTTGAAAGCCCTCATTTACGAGACTCTAGTTGATTCCATTGAAGATGTTGTCGCTCGACTATCCTGTGCGGCTGCACGCGTGCGTGAAATACCCGGCGTATTTGAATCTGTTCGCCAATCACTCCACCGACGCTACCAAGCTTGCATTACTGTCGGTGGTAGCAATTTTGAGCAATTATTATAAACATTCTGTAAAAAGGCATTTAGCGGCGACGTTGTAAATAAACACTGTGTTGCATTTCATGTGTTATTTTTGTGTTTGTGCCTCAACGCGTCACTTCCGCCCATATATTCATATACAATAATTGTTTGTTTTAGTGAGCTGTACCACCCCTCAATGTTTGTCCCGTGGTTTTAGAATCACCCTGTAGTTCCTCTACACTCGCCTACACATATAATACCCCGTGGCGTTCGGACAGTTTAGCTGCTCAACTTTTACGAAGTGACGTCAAAAGACAATACGACACGAAGGCTTTAGACGTACAACTCTCGGAGACGGCCAAAGTTTTACTACACTCCCCTAACTGTAGATTGCCAAAGGCCCAGAGCGACTTTGCTGGGACTTTTATATCTATCTGGCTCTTTCCCTTGAATCGCCGCCCCCTTCGCTTCGAAAACCGTCAAATTTTACGATCGAGTAGCGCTGATTTCGCACTTCCTTTTCTCTTCTTCGCCCTCCCATTCCATTTTCTGCGAGCAGCAATGGCAGCGATTTTCCTCATCACGGTACGTCTACTGTAGTATCACAACGCCTTCAGTGCCACCTAACACCCTTTATGTTTTGATATAGGCTTTTCACGATAAAGTGAGCNCTGTAGTATCACAACGCCTTCAGTGCCACCTAACACCCTTTATGTTTTGATATAGGCTTTTCACGATAAAGTGAGCATTTTTTTTTAAAGCCATGTCATTTGAAATAATAGTCAATAAATATATTTTATTTTAGCCTTAGACGTGAGTCCGGTTAAATATATACACTGTGTTTATTACTTACACGAAAATATTTATGTGGTTGAAGGATAAAAAATGGCTGATAGGCAAAAAGTATCTAGGGCCTCAAAAGTGCTCACTTTACCGTGAACAGCCTATACTCGAGATCATCTACTCTGCAGCTAGCAGAGTANTCTAGGGCCTCAAAAGTGCTCACTTTACCGTGAACAGCCTATACTCGAGATCATCTACTCTGCAGCTAGCAGAGTAAAATGCAATTTTGAATACCAAGCGTGTCTGAATAGATAAATATTTTTGTTCCTGTACATTAATTTAGCATAACATTTTGCACCGCAATGAAATGTACATTAGTAATATGACGTTAACAAATGTGTAGATATAAACGCTGACAAAGTCGTACGCCATTTTCTTGGTCTTAATAAATTGGCACACAAAAAAAACCTGCGCGCTTTGTTTAAGGTGGCCGCCTGGTTGAAGGAATTTTGCACGTCTGATGCCTAAGGCGGTTTTCACATACCGAAGTAGCGTGCTACTTGAACACCGGACCATGTAAACAAATATAAGGTTACACACCGAGATGACAGTAGCGTCGTATGCTATAAATAACCAATGCTAATAGAAGCATATCATCGTCGGATGACATCCTGAACACTGCTGATGACGATACGACACGTTTTGCAATGCTTCTTGTACTGGCAACACTGGTGTAAAGCTTATGCAACGTAGTTCAGCGCAGAGGCAAATAGCTACTTGCGACATGCTGCTAGGGGGGACCGAGACATGCGCATCAACTATCTCATCGCCTCTACGCGCAAATCGCTGAACTGGAGTGCAGTCTTGCCGTCGATAACGCGCCTCTATGAGACTTTCAGCGGACACCCTACCATTTTATGACGTAATAATAAAAATAAAGGTCCAATGCACGTCTCAATTCCTTTTTTAATGTCTTGTACCAGAATGTTCATACCTAAAAATGGCATTGAAAACACCCGTTTGAGCCATTTCCACTATCACAAAAACATGCTTTAGAGAGAAATGGAGGAACTGAAAAACGTATATAGACGCGTAACGTTTTCTTAAATGTTATTCGTAAGCAGACCTCACTCAGACACGTTGGACGGTTTTTTTTAATAACATGTTTTCTGCTGACACCGTTCGGCGGCCTGCCCAGGCGGCCTCCTTAACGTAATTTGGTAAGAGTTAAATTACGTCTTGCACGCTCTTTAAGTTCCCCAACAGTCCGAGTTGAAGTTAAGTGACCCAAAGTCCCTCGCGCGGAGGAATCCTCCTGTAATGAAACAAGAGCTGGCGGAGAAGTACACAGGGGCCTTTGACTCTTGAAGAACATTCAAACAGCCTCCCCCTCCCCCCCGAGCAACTGACCTCCACACATCCGCGTGAGTTATGACGCGCTATTTGTGTCGGAGCCACCGACATGAAACGACGTGCCACACTCATGCATAAAGATAAACGAACCACAGATACTAATGTGTACTCAGTTGAATCATTTGAATCTATTAAACCACTGACAGAAGAAGGGTGGTACTCCACGGCAGTGTAANGGGGGGGGGGGGTACTAAGTCTTGAGAAATCGCTTCACAGCAAGAACGTCTTGGAGATAAAAGTAACTGTTAATGGTCCAAAACGGTTTCTCTTTGCCCGTGCCGCTCCACCAATTGCGCTATGCGATGCTTTTAGGGTCCACTTTGTTCAGTAACGCGCGGTCCTGGAACAAGATTATGGGTATACTGTAAAACCCACAAAGAAAGGCGGTAAAGCCCTCTGGCAAGAGTAAGCAGCTGGACAATATTTATTGTTTTTCTTTTCTTGTTTTATGTAGGAAGGTTAATCGGCGCGACATGCAAAAACGAACAGTAATGACACGGGCCTCCTTAGCACCACACCAGGTTAAGACGTAATCTTTAAGATACCGGTGTTGAATTATCCGTGAATGATATCGTTTATTTTATGGTACGTCCCAAAAATACTGAAGTTGTGATTTTAACATTCCATGATTAAAAAAACTACGCGATCTAAACATTTTTATGCTTATTGATTGAACAATGTTTCGTACAAGTATACAATAATGAGTTTTTTNAAACTACGCGATCTAAACATTTTTATGCTTATTGATTGAACAATGTTTCGTACAAGTATACAATAATGAGTTTTTTCGATGACCATCATTCATCAGTCTGTGCGTAGTTTTCGTGCAAAGCTGAAGAGCCGGAATTCCCATGGCTAGAGGGTNCGATGACCATCATTCATCAGTCTGTGCGTAGTTTTCGTGCAAAGCTGAAGAGCCGGAATTCCCATGGCTAGAGGGTGGACACAACGCAACATAAATCGTACTGTTGTGACAATTTTGGTAGCGAGTAAAACACTTTTGCAATGAGTTTGCATGTTATACAATAGGATGCAGCGCTCTATTGGAAGATAATCTACTAGTACCTTGAGGAAAACAAGGACCGGGGGTACCGTACAACCTGGTCCGAGGTAAAACTGGCCAACTTCTTGGGGCAGCAGTCAGTAAATATAATATAACCAATGTTAGAGTGTGCGTCCGACCGCGCTGATTTATCCTACACGCCATTTAACTCGATAAATGTTGCTACCTCTAACAACAACACTGAACATGCATCTCCCTCTTCCCGGCCGAAGTTGCTGGTATTCTTGAACAAATTTTCCCTCGGCTAAAACTGAGCATCGCAAATGTTACGAGGCAGGCGTCTGCTTCTCCTCCCCCATCGCGACAGAAGAGAGAGAGAAAAAAAAAAGCTTGCAGGCGGGTCTATTATTACTGAGTGCTCAGCAAAACTTGCCAAGCGAGACAGGAAACTACTACGTCATAGCGTTTTATGTCGAATACATCAACTGGTCGAGTGCAGAAACGGGCCACAAATACTCGCCCCGGCACGCGAGGGCGAGCGAAACCTCTCTCGCCGGTGCAAAATGAGTTTTCGAATTCGAATGAAGATATTTGAGCGGCTCTGAACATCGAGGTCTTGAGAGCCGATGAGGGTGAAGCGAGGTGAGTGCGGAGCAGCGCTGGAATGTAAGGGCTGGGGGGAACGGGAGATCCCCGAGAAAACCCGACGAGTAGCGGCATCGTCCGGCACGATTCCCGCGTGCGAAAATCTCGCGGGTGACCCCGCACGAATCGAACCTGGTTCTCCTGGGTGGGAGGCGAGCAGTCTAACCACTACACCGCCGTTAATTGTGACACACGGATTATTGATCCATCTTTGAAATCTCGAGTGTGCTACAGCGCCGTGGAGATTAAGTCGAAATAATGGTAATAACCGCTATTATTTCCAGGAAATAATTTTATGACAGCGCCAGAAAGGTGTTGTGGTGTTTACAGATCTTTGTTCCGTAACGTATTATCCAGACACCCAAGTGTTCCACCCTGGATATTTTCTACAATATTTATAATAAACTGGTGCTTCAGGTCCAACTTCAAAGATGTGTACCGTCCTTAAGATTCACTTCAGACCACAGGTCGTATTCATGTTTTCACCTTCTTTGTCTGTCTAATTTAGATGCACCTTGTATATTATTAGAGTACGAATTGGCATTTTAGCAACACGTGTATGTTCTTGAGAATTTCACGTTTTCGCTTGACTGATGCAGGAATAGTGGATCAGGCCCCTGACAACGTTGATTTTACATGTGGTGGAAGGATACGAAATTAGGAAAGAAGTAGATCTTAATCTGGGCTTTCGAAACAGCCCAGTTACCCGTGAGCTTCCTATAGGATTAAACGTGTTTCATGTGATGTGCAAGCAAGGTAAGGGCTCGGACGCGAACACAGGTAACAAACAGAATGCCAGCGTACCCGTTCGGNTCATGTGATGTGCAAGCAAGGTAAGGGCTCGGACGCGAACACAGGTAACAAACAGAATGCCAGCGTACCCGTTCGGATATTTTCCCGCGACGTAGCATTCGTTAGGTCGTACATAGGTTGTCCCATGGTTGTTCGAGCACTTTTGAAAGCATGCATTTTAACGGGCACACTGTCTGGCATGCGCCCGGTAAGGTTGGTATAGGCTGTTCACGGTAAAGTTGGCACTCGTGAGACCCTAGTTACTTTTCTCCTCTCGACCATTTATTATCATTCCACCACTTCTTAAAATAAATATTCCTATGTAAGTAATAAACACAGTGTATACGTTTCACTGTACTCGAAAGTTAACGCCTACAGCTACAATAAAATATATTTAGCGACTATTATTTCAAATGAGAGGGTTTCAAACGGTGCTCATTTCATCGTGAATAGCCAATAACGATGGAGGGAAAGTAGTTCTTTGCCTAAACGTAGAATTTAAAGTGTTCGGTTAACAACTGTAAATACTGAAATTATTTCTTTCAATTTATTTTTTTTTAATACACACGTGTGAAAGAATTAGCAAATTTGTAAATCAATTACTCTACTAAATTTTTTTTCAGTCTGACTTGACCGACGCACGGATAAAGTGATTAGGCCCATAACAACGTTAACTTTGCACATGGTGGAAAAATACACAGTACGTATAAAAGTATATCTTAAGCAGGGGTTTCAAAAGTGCTATTTACCGTGAACAACAACCTATGACACGGTACATTTAAAAGATTTTCAGTTTCAAACGCAAGCGGTGACGAATGTGCTACAAAGAAACTAGCGTCCTGCTTAGGCATTCAAATCGTGTGACAGGCGTTTTTTTTTTTAATGACGTCAATCTTCACCCATCAATTACAGATTGAAGAGTGTGGACGCCGCCTTCGCTAATTAAAAAAAGCAAACTTTTCTGCATAAATTGAAAGGAAATGATTTAAGTTTTCCTCTTAATTTATTTGTGAAAATTATTAGTTGTCAACATGAGTTTAAGGTACGTCCAGTCGTTCATCACGTAAATGCGGAACGTGAAAACAACAGTTTTTCACCGCATTTAATCACTCGCAATGACAACAATTTTCACTGGATTTAAAAACATTTTAACAAATATTGTCACCTTTTTTTTTCCTAGTGATAAATATATGAACGTTTTCAAAAGACAAACACCCCACGCCAATAATTGTTTCGTTACCAATAAATCTGTTTTATAAAACGTCTTTCTTTCGGCGAAATATTTTTTTTTGTCGGTCAACTGGATTTTTCGTGGAACTTGATGCGGATTAATTTGTTTGAATGTCTCGGGGGGGGGGATAACAAATAGTTACTTACGCCTATGTGTTTTATGATTCGAGTATAGCCAAAACAAGACTTCTACTTGCACTCTCGATCCCATCATTTTATTGGTGGAACTTACATAGCGCAGTTCAATGCAGGGTCCTACTCGAGTTTCGCATATATTCGCGGAGACTACTTAAAGAAAAAAAACCTGAAAATGTTCTTTTCGGCTATGCTGAAAATGTCATCAAAATTTTTTTTCTATGTGCTAACATACTGAAAGTTGTAATACAGGCTAGCCTGAAGCAAGTTCTTTTCACGAAGAAAATACATTACAAACGCGCAGAATAGTTTCTATTGAAAAAACCAGGGTAAGAATTAAATGCGGAGACGGCGAGGACTGTAGTAAAACCCACCCCGTGGATGAAAATTATTTCCCTCGCGCATGTAAGGAAAAATGCTTTTCCTCCCAATAAAAGTGATTTCCCTCCCCGATATATGGGTAATTCTTAAGTTTACATTTCTAGGCACAATTGTTTACTTGCGGTTGAGTGTATTTTTTCAAGTTTGTTACTTTACTTGAACTTAAATCCATTCTAACCTTAAATAAACATTTATCGGACAACCTTATCCTCCGTTTTAAAAAAAAATCAACGTTAATATTAAGAACCTGGCATTTTCACAGTTTAAAATCAATAATCTTGTCTATCATATACTGTCTTGCTTAAAAAAAATTTAAAAATATACCAAAATTGTACTAATTGCAAATGACGTGTAGATCGCAGCAGTGTCGTAACAAAAATTAAAAACATCTCTATATAATTTCTTTTAAATGCTACAATTACACTTGTACCAACAAAACATTCAAATCATCCTGCAAAGATGTAACAAACCAAAATAAAGAACGTTAATATTCATGAGATGGCATGCATCCCTTGGTCTCCTAATTAACACATTTCTGACCATTCGACCTGAATTGCCTGAAATTTCCCTGACTTCTAGAAATGTAAAATTACTTTACTTATCCATCCA
>NQII01001754.1:441366-453551 GCA_002778355.1 Clitarchus hookeri | reverse complement strand
CAGCTGATATCCAGGCGGCTGTTCAACACCGCAAGTAATAGACAGCCAGCTGTTCTACAGGCCACCTGGCCGGCGTACAGCCTGTTCGACAAGCAGCTGACAGACAGACAGCTGTCAAGACACATCACCTGACACATGTACAGATGTTCGACACTGCAGCTGATATCCAGGCGGCTGTTCAACACCGCAAGTAATAGAAAGCCAGCTGTTCTACAGGCCACCTGGCCGGCGTACAGCCTGTTTGACAAGCAGCTGGCAGACAGACAGCGGTCAAGACACATCACCTGACACATGTACAGATGTTTGACACTGCAGCTGATAGCCAGCTGGTCGACAGGTTAGGTGGCCAACATGAATCTTACACACAAGCAACTGTTCCACGCGTCAAATGATCGAAATTCACATGTTGGACAATTCGGACATATGGCTTTCGGCCAGGTGACTATAGTCCAGTTTACTAGTTTTTGAAGTTTCTTGATTTTATCAAAGTTAGGCATAGTATACAGGCAAGAGCTGTGTTAACCTTGTTTTGCTTTTAATGCCAGTTTTGTACATATTTAAATCATATTATATATTATTATTTTATTTAAAATAAAATATTCTTATAATGTATGAAATTCATGGCTTCTCGCATGCGATGTATATTGTTGCTTGGCACGATAAATAAATACGAATGTTTTAGATACGCTTATATCTGGCGAAAAAAAACCCCACGAGGCCAACTTGAGAACGAGAGCGCAAAACAACGTCCACATTTGAAATGCTGTGACTGTAAGGCTTAATTCGTCCTTCGGTCAATAATTCCAGGCTGGCAGAACCTACATCTTTTCATACGTTGACAGATTTGCTGCGTCAATCCAAATTTACTGTTGGTTACACTCGCTCGAGAGTACTGTTTATGACCACGTGGTTTCGTCCATGCTGCGAGAGTATGTACCAGACCATAAGCCCGATTAACTATGCTGAATTTAGCATGATTTTAAACTTACGTTAAAAAAAAATACAAANACGTGGTTTCGTCCATGCTGCGAGAGTATGTACCAGACCATAAGCCCGATTAACTATGCTGAATTTAGCATGATTTTAAACTTACGTTAAAAAAAAATACAAATTCATAGTTATTATAATTTGAAAAATATTTTTTCCTTTAGCAGTGCCTATATAAGGGAAATTAAGACGTATGTTGAAATAAGAAATGTAGAGTGTAACAAAATATCTTGTACATAATACTGTGTTATAGTGAGCGAAGTGATTNTTATGTTGAAATAAGAAATGTAGAGTGTAACAAAATATCTTGTACATAATACTGTGTTATAGTGAGCGAAGTGATTTGGGCGGCTCTTACAGCGAGGTATTGAGTGCCGATGAGGGTGATTGAGGTGAGAATGAAGCGGCGCCGGAATGTAATTGCGGGGAAGCGGGATATCCCCAAGAAAACCCGCTGACCAGCGGCATCGTCCGGCACGATTCCCACATGCGAAAATCCGGAAGTACCCGGCCGGGGGTGGAACCCTGTTCGCCTTTGTGTAAGGCGAGCGAGCTAACCACTCAGTCACCGCGGCCCCCACCGTACTGTGTTATAAATAGATACATTTACCTATCTTTGAATGTCATACTTATATATATTTCATGTAATCAATGCTAACCATGTCAAAGCTGTGAACATTTGGAAACTATGAAATCCGCGCCTTTCATATAACGAATTGTGAGCATAGGTTAAACTTCTAGAGGAGGCTTTCGTTGGAAATAATAAAAATGTTGCGTTCTGACAGCTTCAGGAATATTCGGCTCTTTTCGCTCCACGTATTCCACTAAGTCTGAATCTGCTAAATAGTATGATGCGTTCGCCAGGACCTCTTTACGAGTCCCAACACAGACGTAATTCTGTGTCCGGCTGCTAAACGTCGAATACTACAACTGAATATAAAGAATACGGCCACAAGCGAAATTGTAGGCATGAAAATACCAGTGTTTGTTGCACCCTATTTAAGGTTTTTTATAACATTTTTGTGGGTACGTATGCTGCTGAAGAGCGGGAGCTAAAGTGTACGGCATTTAGGGTTCGTCAAAGTTTCACTGATCCCGGGCAGGGAAGTTTCAGGTAGGACGGTCTCGTCACATTGGTCCCTGTTCCGGTGGCCAGTTGGGTGCGTAGTAACATTTGGAATCTAGAGCAGAGCACTTTCATTGGCTTTCTGGCATCGGTGGCATGTGGCGTTGGCCACTCACAGGTAAGGTAATTGGGTTCTACTGAAATAATGGATTCCACTCATAAAGTTATGATGGGCCCGTGAGTTCAAATAACTATTGGCGGGTGTGTTTTATAAGGGGAGTAGTATTACTATGATATGTCTGGAGCATCAGCGTCTTGCGTAGGTGCTAGGCGCTGGCCGGTCGCCATCTTGGCTCCATGTGACTTTTGACCTTGGATCCCCAAAATCCAAAATAAATACAAAATATACAAACAAATTAAAAAAAAAAAAATTTCCAAAAAAAATCTAAATTTTTTAAAAATCCTATATTAAAATATTTAAAAAAATTTAAATAATTAAAAAATGCCTTTATAAAATATAATGAAAAATTACTTAAATTTCCGGAGGTCCCCTTACCCACCCCTCTTCCTTACTCATTCTGCCATCTTGGTAGGTGCAGTCCACCGTCTTGAAAGACATCACAGCCACTACCCGCCATTTTGGTCATTGCAGTTTGTCATATTAGTAGGAGCAGTCCGCCATTTGGTAGTAGCAGCCGTCCACCATTTTGGTCGGTGCTGTTTGCCATCTCTGTCGGTGCAGTTCGCCATCTTAGTAGGTGCAGTCCGCCACCTTGGTAGGCGTCAAAGCCACCGTCCTCGATCTTGTTTTTTTCGTTTGTCATTTGTTTATACATTACTGGAGTTTGTCTCTCACTTTTATTCGACTGTCATCTTGGTTTCAATTGTTTTTCATTTGTTTAGCATTACTGGTGCTATCCCCAGCACCGGGCCCAGCAAACGACCTACCCCTTCCAAAACCCTCCAATGTTTCTTATTAGCTAATTACTCACACTTGCTCCGCCCTATCCGCTCCCACCACCAATTACTCACGTTCGTTCTTCCCCCTTACCACCACATCTTTGCTCATTCTGCTGTATGAAGCCATTTTGGTGGTTTTTTCGTTTATTATTTGTTTACATTTTCAACACATAGGTTGGTACCCTCAATGTTAGATTCTATTTTCAACAAATAGGTGGCAGTAATCTTGATTCAGCCATGCAGGCTGGAACTTTTATACCTCATGCTCGGTGACATATCCCTGACATATATTTACCACGTATATTTTGAAATACATAGTTTTGATGCGTCGCCCGCCTGGCTGGGTGTGCCTAGCCAGCACTGTCTGTTCTCCTGACCTACATTATGGTAAGCACATACACCGCAGCTACACGCCCATTCACTCGTACGAATGCGGAAGGAAGAAATGCAGAAATATGTATATTTTTTGAAAAAAAAATGGATTAACAATTTATTACCCGCAGCATTAAATATTCATAACTGCTGTTTTTGGTGGAAAACTGCGAGCAACAATTTTCAGGAATCATCTTACGAGGCTAAGTAACTACGAAATAAATATTATATATCGCAGCTGCACCTAGACGTACGCAATTTCAATTTCAATGCAAATAAACTTCGAAAGTAATTTATACCTGCGAAGGGAGTGACGTGTGCTACACGGGGATGAGCAATAAAGCGAGGCCGGCAGTTTTACTGTTCAGAGCCACCGCTGTTCGTTCCAGGGGGCTTGTGGAATTCATGAGATGGACACAATGCAGGTCCAAGGTTAGCGGGGGATGGGCATGACGTAGATGCGGACGGCAGGGCAAAAAGGAGGCAACGAATCTAACTCCGGGAAAAGTTCCATCCCCATTGTCCACATGTAAATCCATTTCAACAAAATAAACTAAAAGTGTAATTGCTTTGCTGCAGTGCGAAAGCGAATATTGGAAGGGACATTGCTTATCTCCGAATGAAATGAAGCTGCGCCGTAGTCTACTCCATGTACAACAATTACTTAATATCATTAAAAACATGCGAACCGAGCGCAAGTTGTTTAGTCTTATAATGTACCGCACCGCCGCAAGCAGCGGTAAGTTCGATATAGTATATATATTCGCGGTTATTTACGCATCTGCTGAAGCCATGCTGAAGCTCCACTTACAAGATATTCCTCCGCCTCATGCAAACACAACTTAACCAAATGTAGAAAATTACACCAAATGTACAGTGCACCGCGCTCGTGTGCACTTAATGTAATAATATTTAGCATAAGAACTACGTGTTCCTAGGCATTATCGAAAAACCTATTTTATCCCTTTTCATATTCGTATTTAATGAAATATTTTAATTTATAGATAAAAAATACGTATAGTTCAAGTTAACCGAGAATATGTTATTTTTATATTAAGACAAGAATAAAATAAAATATATATTTGGAAAATAGCCAAACTCGTCATAAATTTGGTGATTTTCCAAAGGTTTGATTCTTAAAGTGTTAATAAACCGCGAATAGACTATATTTTCTACTGGGGTAATTAATAAAAGGCGTAATTAGTAGGCGTGTATAGTCTATTAAGCTGTGCGGAGGAATAAAATTACTCCAGGCATTCATTGGGAATTAAGTATTTAATATAATAAATGTCTTCTTTGTATTCTACCTGCAGAGTTTACTTTAGTACGAGAAACCTGCTTTCCTATAAGTTGCAACGATGTACAAAATGCTAAATTTAAATTTTAATTGTTTATCTTATTTGCCCGTCGAGTTCATTTGTATACATTATTTAACAGAGTGGATCATATTATTTCTTTAATTACTTAGTACATGCCAAAGCTTATCTCGTTTTTACAGATCGGTAACACAAGTGTTATTTAGGTACGCTGCAGTAGCTAACTTATAATCTTTTATTTTTAGACTTTGTGTTTCATGTTTTCTAACTCATTTCACCACACAAATTAGCTAAAACAATATTTTGCTTTACCATTTAAAAAGGTTAAATAATGTTTTTCTTGGATGGATAGAAAGACATTAAATAATCAATGATACAGATAAAATTCTTAATTTATTCCTGTACATATATCGGCACAGCGAAGTACCAATAAGAAGGCGAACAGAGTGGCGTAGGTGTTGAATACATAAATTTAAAATAAAATAATTTATCCTTTAAAATGTAACCTACTGGTACCAGTGATTTTATTTCCAGCCAAACAAACTCCATGACAATAAAGCCACTTTCAAACTACGAGGTTATGCGTCCGAAACTGTGATAGGACACGGGACGTGGGTGTTTGCTGACAAAAAAAAAAATACATATCGTATGGCGGACGCACGTGTGGGCAGGTGAAACACCTCTCGGATGACCGAGGTAACCTTCGTGAGCGCTCATAACACAGTATGTGTGTGACCTTTAGGGGTGCAAAATATAAAAAAAATCACAATTTTATATTCTTAGAAATCACCATTCAACTAGTAGGTATTTCTTACAAGTACAATTTCCTAGCCAAAATAAATTTTGAACAATCTACCTGTGGCATAACGGCATTTCAAAATCACAATTTTAGTGTGTTAGCGATGTAACAATTATAAAAACGAACTCACCTACTGAAGTAAACTAATACCCACTGAAATAAGATACTGTTTTTTACTGCTGTAAACTTAGATTGCTTACGTTAACGTATGTTCTCTTGCACATAATAAGAAACGAAGACATTTCGTTTTATATGATAAGTTAGATAAAGCAAACGTTTACGTACACAACCTATACCGTATATACTTAAACGTTTTCAATGTTTACAATAATGACGCTACCTTTTAAAGAGATATTATTTTATCTCGTCACTGTAAGGATATATTTCGTAATAATACTTCCCCACTTATTAACACAATGTGTCAAATATCATTCTTTAAACAGTAACTGAATAACAATTAATTTATGAGTGACCTTAATTGTTTTTTATTCATATTATTCACAGAAATCTCTCTATTGCTGTGAAATCAAACAACTGCGACGAGCTGGTAAAATACAATTTAAAGTAAGAACACGGCTTTCACTACTATCAAAATAAGTGATCTTCCCACGTATATAGTTTCCTAAATAAAAAAATCTCTGTCGGGGCCGCGGTGGTGTAGTGGTTAGACTAATCGCCTCACACCTAGGCGGACCGGGTTCGATTCCAGGAGGGGTCACTCCCGGATTCTCGCATGCGAGAATCGTGCCGGACGATGCCGCTGGTCGGCGGGTTTCCTCGGGCGTCTCCCGTTTCACCCGCCCTTTCATTCCGGCGCTGCTCCATACTCACCTCGCTTCACCCTCATCGGCTCTCCAGACCCCGATGTTGAGAGCCACCCAGATCTCTTCGCCCACTCACTTACTCTGTAATATTCAATAGACTCTGCTGAACTGCGTACACGAAAATAGACAATGTAGCAATTTAATTGAACCATAACGAAACTGAGAGAGAGATTTCCAAGGAGCAGGAACGATCACGTCGTTCCAGGAAATACTGTAATTAGCAGGCACAGTTTATAGTGTCACCAACAGACCTCCGCGTTCCCGAAATCTTGTCGCACACAGCTGCCCATCACTTCCAGAGAGTTTCACCACGCCGCGACGGAACGCAGTAAACTCAGGCAACCACTGGTATTATACCCTCTCGTGCTAGGCTAATCAAACCACAGAATGAATGGCAAACCCGCCAATTAATGATAACTAGTATATTTCGCAACGTGCTCGGAGTGCTTTTCCCTCCAAAGAGCTCTGAGCCACAACGCGACACAGCGATGGCCAAAAGGCTAGAAACAAGTAAAATATATTCTTTAAAACTACGCTTGAAACAGGTAAAATGTATTATTTAAAACCACGCAAAGTAACTGAGATCAAAATCTTCTAATTCTTTTTACTATTCCCAAGCTCTTCATATTGGATATATTGTGTTATTAACTCATTTGAAAGTTATGTTATTAAAATTAAAAGCCTACTTTCACAGAAAATAAAACTTATTTTGATTTCTCAAGTTCGCACTGACTAAATTACGTTCTAATTTTCTCTTGCAAAATAAATACGAATTAACAATCACATACCCTATAAATATGTGCTGTACTTAACATCCATTTGAAAAAAAGAGTTCGTATTTTCAGCCGTTTTCTGTGAACAAAGTACCAGGAAAAAACATACTCTATCCACAATTATTCAATATTATGGAGTGACGTCTGCTCACCAATGCATGTAAGATATGTTTCACGTCCCAGGACTTTTTTTTATATTTTTTTTTTTTCGTCTGTTACTGTATTTTTCAGAATGAAAATGGCTCAAGTCTGTGTTTTCACTGTAATTTTTATGTACGAAATTTACGGAACGTGATAATTGAAGTGACGTTGGCATTGAATGAAACATATATTTCCGTTATCACGCAATAAAATGAAATGGTAGCCTTTGAAAGTATCGCAGAGGCGAGCGGCTGACGAAGAGTGCATTAACTGCAGTTCTTTTCAGATAACTTGGGCTCAATAAGGCACGATACGGGTGAGTGGCTCGCCCTTTGAACTTCCGCTCTTCTAGGCCTCGGACAGACGATACACGTCCCAGCAGATGGCACCCATAAACACGACTGAGGTTCATTTTACTCAGGATGGGAAACTTAATGCTAATAGTTTGGCAAATAGACATTTTGGCCACCAGGTGGCAATGCTGTTGCATGCTTTCCAGATTTTCTCCGTTTTGTGTGAACGCATGGTATAGTTAAACTGTTATAAATATAGATCCAATGTTTTAAATATTCCGATTTGTATTGTATCAGAAGCTATGCAAATAATAAACTTGACACTTCTCATAAGAGTGGAAAATTAACATATGCAGGTGTTTAATATCCTGTCGTAAAAATATTTTTAGCAAGGCGGATTAACCTTTACTATATTTAATGTAGTAACAGGATTAAACAATTGATTTTCACTACAGCTGTCTTTATTTCGCCTTAAAAACAATAACTTTTTTTTTTGCCGAAATACGGTTGTGTACGAAAGCTCACCAAAGAGAATTGTTTTTTCCCCGCTGCTTGTGCTTGTAAACACTAATGAAAAGCGTTGAATAGTAGTTACAATCATAAGTTTATACTCAATAATTCGGTACAGAAAAGAAGACTAAATGTTACAATCCGAACCAAGCTAAAACTTGTATACACAACTAAAAATAATTTCTGCATTTGCTACCATCTTAAAAGCGGTCCTTTTGGAACACCAGCACCCATTCGGAAGGAAATTTAACCAATGCCAAACTCTCCCATAAGAAATCTCGTTTTGTTTCGTACCTGAGTAGAATACACCTTAGCAGAACAAACACTGGCCACTAGAGGTTGGTGCTAAGCGGAGCAGAATGCGCTGCACTGCGTCAGGCATTCACTTTGCAACGGTCTTGATCATTGTGACGTATAAAGGATTAAGCTTGGAGTGAAGCGACGACGGTATATACGCACGGAAGGAAATTTCAGCCCCTCATGAAAAGCCACCGCACTGCATACAAGAAGGTCCTGCACGAAAATCTTCCGGGCCCCTCGAAGACCTCGAATTGTATTGCGAATTTCCACACGCTGAAGTTACCGCCTGACCTTTTGTTCCAACTGTGGTTCATGTTTTTAAATAAACATTATATGTAATGCTAAACTTCCCTGGCGCAGTACTCATTGCTTTATGAAGCCTTTCAGCTTTAACTGCACATGCTGTCTTTACGGTAGAGTTTTGCATTATCTTTAATTTACCTTATCCTCACTACTTCAAGATTCTTCAAGATCTAAAGAACGGTAATGAACATCTGGTTAAAGTAATTCGTTAAAATTATAGGTTGGTACCCTCAATGTTAGATTCTATTTTCAACAAATAGGTGGCAGTAATCTTGATTCAGCCATGCAGGCAGGAACTTTTATACCTCATGCTCGGTGACATATCCCTTACATATATTTACCACGTATATTTTGAAATATATAGTTTTGATGCGTCGCCCGCCTGACTGGGTGTGCCTAGCCAGCACTGTCTGTTCTCCTGACCTACATTATGGTAAACACATACACCGCAGCTACACGCCCATTCACTCGTACGAATGCGGAAGGAAGAAATGCAGAAATATGTATATTTTTGAAGAAAAAAAATGGATTAACAATTTATTACCCGCAGCATAATATATTCATAACTGCGGTTTTTGGTGAAAAACTGCGAGCAACAATTTTCAGGAATCATCTTACGAGGCTAAGTAACTACGAAAGGAATATTATAGATCGCAGCTGCACCTAGACGTACGCGATTTAAATTGCAATGCAAATAAACTTCGAAACTAATTTTTTCCTGCGAAGGGAGTGACGTGTGTTACACGGGGATGAGCAATAAAGCGAGGCCGGCAGTTTTACTGTTCAGAGCCATCGCTGTTCGTTCCAGGGGGCTTGTGGAATTCATGAGATGGACACAATGCAGGTCCAAGGTTAGCGGGGGATGGGAATGACGTAGATGCGAACGGCAGGGCAAAAAGGAGGCAACGAATCTAACTCCGGGAAAAGTTCCATCCCCATTGTCCACATGTAAATCCATTAGATTAATACCTAGGCAAACTATTAAATTAAAAAACGTTTTCTCCACAAAAAAAACCGGTACCATATGCAAAGCATATGGGCAAGCATTACTTGAGGTTGCCAGATCTGAGATTCGTAAAATAGATGTGGCCATATCTCGCTTTAGTAGAATGAATATCTTTGTATCTCCTTTTTTGTGTAATGCACGTTTCCATTACTACTGAGAGTCGCATAAGCCGTTCTGCTGTACCGCGCCAGATGAGGCAATTTAATAACCGTTATATCAACTAGGACGACCCATCTGCATCACTTAAGCAACTAAACTTCGATGATTATTTCTACTTGAAATATTTAACAACGACATTTATTTCTTTTAAGTAACATTAATTTCTTTTAAATATGAAACGAAATAACACTTTGTTCAGCCATGCGTTTGTACAAAATCTAAATTACCTTGCAATGATATAGGTTTCGTTTTTGAATATATAATTTTGGCCTCGAATAATTTCACCGCAGTACTATAGAGCAAAAAAATTCACATCACATTTAGTTCACTTGAAAATATTTTAGTTATCATTAACATTTTCTTAACTATTTGATATGATCTGCGATGTTTTTTAAACACTTTAACCATACTTTCATATTCATTTTATTTTTATTGTTCTAGCACGGTACATACCCACGAAACTTTAAAACGTTAACTTATTAAAAATTATTTCTCACAATAAAAAACAATTAATTTAAGAGAAACTTTTAATTGCCTGGAGCTCAGTGAAATATCTCATGAAATTAAGTGAAAAAAAAAATTTACACTTAAATGTTACATGTAGTCGTCCATGCATATAGCTAGGTACTTGACTCATTAATAAAAGATTTCGGAAAACATTTATCCAAGTTATTTTCCTCCAAACCCCTCATANAACAATTAATTTAAGAGAAACTTTTAATTGCCTGGAGCTCAGTGAAATATCTCATGAAATTAAGTGAAAAAAAAAAATTTACACTTAAATGTTACATGTAGTCGTCCATGCATAGAGCTAGGTACTTGACTCATTAATAAAAGATTTCGGAAAACATTTATCCAAGTTATTTTCCTCCAAACCCCTCATAACTGCATAAGACAAGGAATTTTTCGTTAAAGAAACGCCATTCGCAGTACTAAATGGTACACCAATTCAATATTTTTAAATCGCATGAAATATGATGTTTGCTTTAACTGGACAAATAAATTGCAAGTGTAAATCAGACGTTACTAGCAAATAAGTGTAGTTTAAATTATACACACATCGCTATTTTAAGCATACCGTTTGTCGTGCTTACATCAGGTAAATTTCATTTACGTTACATAATATTATGATTTTATTTAAATTGGACTCTGAGCACAGGTTTAATTATCAGTGCCTTATGAAATATTACTTCAAAATGTCATTTTTTATTATTTTATATACACGTTCTGTAGTTTTATCCATTGCAGAGAATACTGGTACACATATCGCCAGAATTTTTAATTTATGGTGTTTACTTTTGGAGTTGGTAAAATAGTTTAAAACGGAACTGAAGAAAGCGAGGTAATAAATATACAGTATAGAGAATAAAATTTATTTTAAATCTGGAGCTGGAATTGTTTAAAAAGATACAAAAACCATGCTTGTCCATGTATGTTCGAGTATACTTTAAAAATTATATATATATATAGGTTGTCGCGTGGAGTTCCATAATCTCTCGAACGATTTTCGAAACCACCGTTACCGGCTTCTGGGAGAAAATGAGACACATATTTTCAAATTAATTGTTACTATGAGGAAGAAATGAGCTTTTCTAATTTGGCTCTATGACTTCGAAAGAACCCGAATTTCAACAATCGTTAATGAAGTAAACCATAAGAGTTTATATATCAGAAAATGTGTTTATTGGTTCTTAGCTGTATGTTGGAGTAAATATGCACAGTAAGGTGTTAGGTAAGAAGCATTTTTGAAAAAAAAAAATTGAAAGGACAATTTTTTACAGTAAAATAACAAAAACTTGGGTTTGAATTCCAACTTTTGCTATTTCGTAGCAATCGTACTATTACTATCGCACTCAACGCAACCATACCTGATAAAGCTGTACATTCTTCTTATAGAAGCCAATTGTGCATTGCATGATGGAAATACAATTACATTACTTCCATTATCGATGATGCGTACATTAAAGTACGTACTACACACTTCAGGGCACATTTCTGGGCTTCAAAGGCCGTTCGGCTACTGTAGAACTGNCGTACATTAAAGTACGTACTACACACTTCAGGGCACATTTCTGGGCTTCAAAGGCCGTTCGGCTACTGTAGAACTGTAACTTTGATTACAAATATCTGAAAATCACACAACTCTATAAAGCATTATTTCTCTAATGACGTAAGTAAAGTAATCTACAGTTCTAAAGCGAACTTTCACAGACGTTAGGCTACAGTATTCTGTACATTCCACTCATCAGAAAGTCGCTAGTTGCAAAAAATTCAATTTTTATAAATAAAAATTATTTTAATTGAGATAATTAATATAATAATTGACGCGTGCCGCATTGTTAGTATAAGAAGCGCCACTGTCACACCCCCCCCCCC
>NQII01001754.1:411192-435259 GCA_002778355.1 Clitarchus hookeri | reverse complement strand
CAACTTTGCCAGACGCTTGTTGTCTTATATAGGCGCTGCCGACCGCATTGCGCTACTCTATTGGTTCCATACCTCTGTTATTTGCATACGCACGCCTATACGTGTTTTTTTTGGCTCTTCAGTGTAAGTTAGATGTCAAGGAACAGACTGTGGCGACTTTCCGTATGCTGGAATCAAGAAGTGCCAGGGGTTTTTGACTCTCGAATACAGATGGCTTGGTTCCGTGTACGCGACCGGCGATTAATGAAAAGTGAGTGAGTGAATGAAGAGATTCGGGCGGCTCTTTACGTCTGGGGTCTCGAGAGCCGACGAGGGTCAGGTAAGGTAAGTATGGAGCAGCGCCGGAATGAAAGGGAGAGAGAAACGGGAGACCCCCGAGAAAACGCGCCGACCAGCGGCATCGTCCGGCACGATTACCACTTGCTTAAATCCGGAGTGAACTGGCCGGGGAATGAACCCGGTTCGCCTGGGAGTGACGCGTCTGAATGCATTATTTTCGATTATGAACCTGGCCATACAGCGTACTGGAGCAGTCGGGAGATCCTTCTCAACGCAGCACAGCATCCGCAGCTTGGAACCCCCATCTCATAAGTTATTTACCGAGTTCCATAAGTGACTGCGCGAATGTGGATCCCCTGCTGCTCCGAGTGTAATAGGATTGCAAAACCCTGCGATCTGTACGAACGCCTGGGCTGGAAGTTAGTATTTCGGAACCGGTAGAATATCGTGCAAACATTGTTCGAGTATTGTAAGCTGCTTGGGGCTACAAGTAATAGTTTTGCCTACAGAACCTTTTAACTGTATTTCACTTCGTTCTTATAAAAACAGAAAAGTTCGAGCCCTGATCTCTCACACCTTCTTTTCTGTCCAATAGTTTCCGGAGTAATAGTAGGAAAAATCGATAATCCGTATCGTAATGGTAATATAAATTTAAAGGACGGCACAGTGAAATCCCACACTGTTAAAACCAACCATATATTTAGGGAATCTTTTACGGAAAGTGTACACATAAATATACGTAAACGCAAGCCATAACGGCTAAACAGAGTTTAAAATCCGTAACTATAAAATACGGTAAGTCTCCGTATTTTATATGTTCGTGTTTCGGAGACGAACTATGCCGAGTATACACGAAGATTTCTTCGCCACTGTAACCAGAAAATTATCGTTTTTGCGGTAGTTAGGGTATCCACGCCACATTTAGTATATATTCCTTCAAACTTCAAAAAGTGGCATCAGGCATCTGTAACAGCTAGCAACACTAAAAATACGTAAACATTAGCATAAATTGAAAAAAGTTATTTATATAAATCTGTTGTCGAAATATCAAAGTTAAACAGCAAAATTACAAGAAGGGCTAAATCATTAGTGTCACTGATTCCAAAAAATTTTACACGGGTTTCAAATCTCGCTCAGGTAGAAAATATTTTACCGTTTTATAATTTACTTTTTATAGACAGTAAAATACCAGCATAACAAAAATTTTGTATTTTTTTGTTATCACTTTCTTTAAAATCCTTAATTACAGATAACCACCTAGCGAGTTTACGTAGAAATTCCGTGAATTCTCGGAAAGATCAGTGAAATATAAGGAAAGTCCATTTATGGAAAGTTTCGTGTCCGGAATTCAACAGAGAGTTTACGGTGAGTTCTGGAAAACTTTTTACCATCACTTTTCCGTGAAATTAAGGAATTATTTTTAAAATTTTAACAGTGGATAGCATACACAACGGTGTGGAAGAAAACCCTAATTGACCTATTTCTTGGAACTAGTGTTGCTGGCGTTACATCGACGTCTGGTACTGAAGTGTGACGGATGACCGCCGTCAACCTAACTGTATACGTAATTCGCGGTTTCTTCACTTTTTCTATATAACCTTTGAAATATCACCCCATGTATGACGCGCTTAGTTTTTCCTAAATATTTCACGTATCACAAGTGTTTTATATTTGTGTTAAAAAAAATTCCTTAGTTTTAGTTAAATTGAACCTTTTATTGTTATTAGTCTATAAATTATCATATCTAATTTATAATTGCTATGAATAAAAAAGAGGATAAAATAGGCGTGTTAATAATGCCTGGTAAGAAAAAGTTTTTACGCGAAATGGAATTGCGTTGAGTGTGCGCGAATCCGGTGCGTTGCCCCTTTGGTGTAATTTTTTTTGGTAAGGTTGAACTTTGTTTGCAAGAGGCGTAGGGAAGTCCTGGAAAATAGAAATGCAGCAGGCATTCATGAAAAAGTAGGAAGTAACCGTAAATGGTTACTTGCCAACCAAAGGCATACAAGAACATGCGCATTAAGGCCCGCGTGAAACAACGTGAGCCGATCTGGCACTAGAGAGCACCTCTCATTAAGCTAGGTTCAAAATAAATGAATTATGCATTGAGAATTATGCAGTAGGTGCTGATCTGGCAAACGGAAACACGTCTTCTGTATTTGCAGATTCGAATTTGTGTTTCAGTTCTTAATTTCTGCCAATGGAAACAAGGTGACAAACCCGTCATGTTTACTTTTGTTACGAACCTTACTTCGTAAATCACAACCATATTTCAGCCCTGCGTACTTCAAAGCCGACTTTTTCTATTAAAGGAGTTTATTTTTGCGGACAAATATAATCGTGAAAATGTGCACACATACGTCTTTTTTTAATATTTTTTATACTTGCATTAGTGTAAAGAACAGTTTCTCGCCAACAACACCGACTGCTGTGTTCTGATTGGCCGCCGCCTCACAAGTTTCACTTAAGATATAAAATATAACTAATTCATTTAACGCTTAAGGAAATCCTAACAACGCGCACGACCTGCTAAGTTCCATTGTAAACCAATCCCTACGGCGACGAACATTCACTTCATCTGTACACGAAATAACGCATAATTTAACGCATAATATTTCTATTGTAAACCAACCTTTAGGAGTGTTCCATTCTCAGTGCATTATGTAAACTGAGATAACTCACAGTAATGACATAGGTGTCTCTTTTTTTGAAGTGCATGTTTGATTAGTTCGTATCGTGTTCCCGCGGCAAGAAACCGAAGATAGCGCTAACGGCCGGCAGCGGGCAAACACTCGTGAAGAAAGAAGAAAGCAGTCCATCTATCTGGCTCTCGCGTGCAATGGCTAGTAATTAATATGTAGGCAAGATTTGAAGCCAGCAGTGTAGGTATGGAATTTTTCACTCAGCATGCAAATGATAGTGTACGCAAAGAAGTTATTCTTTTAGTACATCGAGAAGACGATATAAAACTTGTGAGTCAAAATTGTTATTTTCAAATGCTCAACTTTCCTTCTCCTTTCCACACACCAAGCTTCATGTACCAAGAGTATGCAGGGGGATAGAAGTTATTTTCAAAACAGGTTCAGTTTTTCAGAGAAACGCATTAAAATTAATTTTACCAACAAAGATAACAATAAACGCGTTCACCGTAATGATTTATTGTGTATTGGCCTGATTTAAAGGCTTCTTCGCTTCTCAGTGAATTAATTTTCCCTGCTATTAGAAGACAGGACGAGGACTCTCGTTCTTGCGTGAGACAACACGCCATTTGTTNAGTGAATTAATTTTCCCTGCTATTAGAAGACAGGACGAGGACTCTCGTTCTTGCGTGAGACAACACGCCATTTGTTTCTAGTCAATCGGCAGATATCACGCTTGTATTAAGATGCGCAGCGCCCAGGACATGGAGTCCACTCTCAACACGCTTGAACGATCTGCTGTCGTCCAGATGTACGACATTATAAATCCTTTGTGTGGTCTACGACACAATTAAGCATGCGGAAGTTAGTCCAACAACAAGCAGAGAATGGGTGTCATAAGCGCAGCCAACAGTGCTACGAGCAAATACAGCAGGGCACACTTGTATTCAAACTGATTTAAAACGCAATAACATGAGATTTTATAATTACCTCCCATTGGCCAAAATCAAATACTCATGAAATGAAGAATTTTCGTTAGCGGTACATTGTTCTTATTCCGCTTTATTACGCGAGTCTGTAACAAAGTTGGCAACACCTTGTTACGGTGCAGAAATAATCATTGAAAATAAAAACGCAGGATGTTAGCAAAACGCACGTCCAAGTTTCATAACGCCACACGTTTATGCGCAAAAACCAGCTCAAATATCCACGAATTTCGTTGGCTGTGAAGCACTTGGTCTTATTTGGCGCCCAAAAAGTAGTTCATGCTTAGGTTTATACATGAAACATCATTTGTTGAACCACCTCGTCAAATTATCATGCGCCCACGCCGAGCAGTCTCCGAATTTGAACAGGTTTTAGTACTTCGGACTAGGAGGTTCCGAGGTTCCAAATCCCGACTAGCCGTGTGTGTATGTGTGAGTCGTTTATACAAGTTTCGTTATTGTAGTGTATATACAGTTCTCTATATTGTTATCCTGGCATATAATCGTGTACTTAAACACGGCATAATTAAAAATTAATAATATTCCCGAATTTCTTCAGTGTTCAAATTTTCCGCATTATCACATAATTTTTTTTACGGGAATTTACAGTTAGTATACGGAAACGGGCTCAGTAATTACAAAAGAAAATGAATATGTGGTTTGTACATACAAAATTACGGAACATCGCTGTATTGCCCATCGTTTTGGGTTTTGGAAACGAGAAATATGGAAGCTTCATGAAGAATTGTTTTGCCGCTACAATCAGAAAAGTTTAGTTCTTGCAGTATTAGGGATATTCTTGCCACTTGAATATATTTTTTTTTTCAAGCATCAAAGGAGTACCATTAGCCACTTGTAACAAGTAGCCATATTTCCAATATTGAAATATATAATTATCATGAACTGAAAAAAAATAACTTGTGCTGTTTCCCTTTACGTATGTGTTGATTATAAGGTGCCTGACTACCTGTAAGAAAATGAGAGGAACCACAGTTTCACACACGTTTTATTATTGTTGAAGTTTCACTCCAGTACAAAATATTTTAACTTTCCTAAAAGTATTAATTTATACATAGCTAAACTCCTGCACACCGAATTGTAATTTTTTTTTCATAATCCGTTTTTATGAACCAGAAATGCAGAAAACTAGCCAGTAAACTTACGGAGAGGTTCCGTACATTCACAGAAAGTTCCGTNTTTTTATGAACCAGAAATGCAGAAAACTAGCCAGTAAACTTACGGAGAGGTTCCGTACATTCACAGAAAGTTCCGTACATTCACAGAAAGTTCCGTGAAATTTACAGAAAGTCTGTTATTGAAGAAAAAAGTAGTGTCCGTAATNAGTTCCGTACATTCACAGAAAGTTCCGTGAAATTTACAGAAAGTCTGTTATTGAAGAAAAAAGTAGTGTCCGTAATTTTTGCTAGTGCTTTCCTGTAATTTCACGGACATTTTTCTATAGGCTGTTAACGGCAAAGTGAGCACTTCTGAAATCAACCTTTGAAAAAATCACTGCACATAGCTGCATATATCCTACAGTACACACTGGCATGCAGGGTCCCAGTTAAAATGGCAGCAAACTAAGAAAAAAATATTGTTCTTCGACTTGATGTTGCACGAAGAGTTTTATTAAATTAATAGCTACTTAAGTCTGTGTTTGTTGTTTTATACGTGCAAGATTACGAATTGTAATATTATTTAAAAATTTGTGCTACTGAAAACTTCAGAGTTTCACTTTACTGAAGCGTGAATAAAGATAAACGGCCCATAATCATGCTAATTTTACGCATGACGGAAGTATACAAAATTATTAGGAAAAGTAGGTCTTAAGCAGGGATTTCAAAAGTGCTCGATTAACTCCGAACAGTCTATAACACAGAGTGTCGCCGGCAGGAAATACAACACCACAAAAACCAAGTTTTGCTGCCTCCGCGATGGGAGCAGCGGTGAAAACTTGAGTTGCGTGGTGTGCGCGCGGGTAATGGAAGCGGGGCCGGGTGTGGGTTGAAAGGTCAGAAGGCACGCGGCGGTACCATTATTACGGAAGCTGTGCCACTGCAGTGTAACCCAATAACTGCTGCGGTGGACGGGCCCCTGCCGAACCTGGGGTGGAGACCACCCCCTCCGCACCTCCCTGCCAGTCACGTCTAAATGGCCGATCGCACGGGGGAAATATCGCATTATGCGAGGCGAGAGTCGCCGAGGGGTTTCTCCCTCGCCGAGTGCGCGCGCAGCTGCCGCAATCAAATAATACACGTCGGAGGATACAAGAGATGTTCCACGGTCCGCGCAACCCCCCTCCCTTACACCCACCCTTTTGTTACCGAATAAATTTGTCTGCAGAAAAAAAAACTCGCGCTTGACGGAGCGAAATAACAAATTGAATTGTGGGTCAATCCGGCATAACGTCCTTATGCTATTCAACGGACATGCGAACAAAAAAAAAAAAGCACGACGTACGATGTGCCAGGTGGCTCTGCCTGTTGTCGAGTGGTTAGGAATTATGCATTGCACACGGTCGATAACTTTGCATCGGGTGGTGGGGAGATTTTCGCTGTGCGTTGTAAGATAGTCTGTAGGGCTGTTTCCTTCAGTTAGTAGCACAAAGAAAAATTGCGCTGATAAAGGGAATATTTTAAGTTATAACAAAGCATTCAGAATTCTTAATATCTCCGAAGTAGAACCATTTTCCGTAATCAGAATAAAGTTGCAATGTTAACATTAATTTGCATTTATAGTTGTGAACAACACAGATTGATCTTACGTGTATATATTACAAAACGCACTTTGTTCCTTGCAGTGCATACACTAGAAAGGACATCACGCAAACGACTACGTTAAGAGATTTTTTTTATTGTTGAAACCAATATGAGACAAAACATTCGTTAAATGATTTATTTAATTAAAACGGTTTTGTTAAAATAAAAATACAATTATTCTGTTCATGATATTTAAGTTGTTTTGAGCACTTTTCTATCGCCAGTCTTATAATTCAAGCCTAGCAAAACTGCGAATTGTTTGTAGCTTTAACACATCGGAATTATTTGAAAGTTCCATAAAATTCTAAGATTGCTAATTAATATTTACAGCACTCGTATTCCAGATAAACTGTGTTGCTGCACTTGTAAGTAGAGATTTGCATTGATTAACATGGCGCAAATGTTGGAGACGTTATTTACAATTTCCTTTCGTTATAAAGCAAGGAATAGCATACTGCAGCTGACTTCGAATTGAATCAAATAATTCAAGTTTCTCTCCTTTGTTATATGGCACTCTCAAACGTAAATTTATTTCTTATAATTTTTTGTTTGTTGATTTAATTATTTTAGCAATCTTAAATAAGAAACAATAGTGACATACAGAAACTGCTTCAACGTAAAAGTGACATCAGAAAATGTGTATCCTTTGCAAAAGGATATATACATATAAAAGGAATATATCTCAATGAGCTATTACATTTTCAAACTCATATTCTGCAATAAAAATAGTTTAACTTATTAAGTTAGTTAAACAAAAGTGCGTTTTCTTTAACACGTTCTTCAGTGATTGCAAATAATTTCCTAGGATATTTAGTTTTAAATCAAGTTTTCAGATATATGAAATAAATTTGATAGTGAAAGATAACATTGCATTATACCTATTTCGATTACGTACATAAGTATTATTACTCTCATGTTCATTTAAAGAAACCTTTATCACTATATCATACACTGAAGCGCCATAAAAACTGGTATAGACGTGCGTATGCAAATAACAGAGGTATGGAACCAATCAGAGTAATGCGATGCGGTTGGCAGATAGATCGGTTACTGCTGCTACAATGGCAGGTTATCCAGATTTAAGTGAGTTTGAACGTGGTGTTATAGTCGGCGCACGAAATATGGGACATAGCATCTCCGAGGTAGCGATAACATTTAGATGTTCGCGCACGACCGTTTCACGAGTGTACCGTGAATATCGGGAATCCGGTAAAACATCACATCTTCGACGTCGCTGCTGCCGGAAAAAGATCGTGAACGAACGGGACAAACGACAACTGACGAGAATCATTAAACGTGACAGACGTGCAACCCTTTCTCAAATTGGCGCAGATTGGATTTGTGGACTTCCCTGCAGGAATCATGGTGTGAATTGTCTCCAGCATACCTTCAGACGTTAGTCGAGTACATGCCACGTCGTCTTGCGGCACTTCTGCGTGCTCGGGTGGGAAGAGGTGTTTTGGGGGTTACACGATATTAGGCAGGTAAGCCAGTTTTTTTGGCACTTCGGTGTAAGAGTTAAGTAGCTTTACAAAATCACATTTACTCTTCCTTTACGAGGGTCCTCAGTGGTTGTGAGTGCTGAAGTTGACGATAGGCTGAAACGGTGATATTTGCACTTGACATCTGGCATGACTCAATTTATGAACCGTGGTCGGTTTTTAATTTGTTCGATCACCTTTGTAATAATAAGCTTACGTATACTTTATCTTCTCTGTGCATAACCTTTGAATGTAAAATAAACTTAAAATTAAAAAAAAACCTTTTTTCTGATAGCATAATAGCAGATAGAGCAGACAGTATAACACTTAAACATAACTTTAAGCGTGAAAACTCTAGTGTATTTAAGATTCACATTAGTAATAATTAAAATACAAAAACGCATAACCATAACATAACTTAAAGATATAGCATCGCGTTATAAAAAATTTTCCATATTAGTCTCAGAACTGCAAACGATAGATGTCAGTTTTACAATTAAAAATATGATAATAGTAATCTCAGACTTACACAAAAGCAGTGACTGAAAAATATTAAAATAACTTTTTAACATAAAAATTTCAGTCTAACAATATTTATATATAAATTTAATAATGAATATAGGTGCACAAATGGCATATGGTAGAAATTCAGTGTTGCATGATTTTCACAAGAGTCATGGAGATCCATGAGTCTTGTGGATATCATAATAAATATTATAGACCTATAGAAAGACCGCACATCGTACAAATTCACCGCACATTCCAAGGCGCACGTGAGGAGTATCATCCACGACAGTAAACAAGTAAAAAATAAACATAATTCTATGACACATAGTAAATGCGAAATCATTTATGTCATAGTCAGTATTCTTAATACGAGGTATTGCACTTTATTTAACTTTTACAAACTGGTCGTGCATATTTAAAACTGCAAATTTAGTTCAACCAGGGGTATGTGTTTAAAAACCGAGGTTAACAATATATGTCTCTATCACGCACGCAGACATATGAATACTGATTTGCAATCGCGTTATTTAACAAGAAAAATAATCCACGTTCATACTAAAAAGAATTGAAATAGTCTTGAAAATATTTTGAAATATCGTTCAAACATACAAACATTTAAAATTAATTGGAAGTCAGTCCCCAGTGGCAATAAGAACAAAGACAGGAGTTATGTGTTGTAATAATCAACTGACTTGCAGAAATAAATTGTCAAAACAATTACTTACAAACATATCCTTGAAAATACTATGCATTTTGTGCTGCTCACTCAAAAAGTGTTAGAATCGGATACAATGATATACCTATAACAGTTTGTAAACATAGTAAACAGTAAGATTATTACTGTTATTTGCCCCATTCTTAATATTTTTCACCTGCTTCTGACACCCATGTGATGCGAAACCAAGACGTAACGTCATACGAAAGAGAGAGATATAAATATCTTGTATCGTTTCATTGTCGGAAAATTCTTATTTGGAATAAAGCTTGGTCAAACATTAAAGGTTAACACCAATTCCCGTACCGTAGATTTAAACGTCTCTATACTGCAAGAAAAATTACTTATTTTCGTTTGAAAAGAGGTTTGATTGTATCCATAAATTTTAAATTGCCACGCTAAGGAGAGGCTCTTAACATCGAGATCTGGAGAGTTGCTACGATATCTCTATCGATAAGAATATTAGAAGAAAATCAAATTCCTTAGACTTACTAGTTATACTCTTGCAAATATATTTTAACTACATTATTTTTCAATAATAAAATTTAACTACGCTGAAATTATACGGTATTTTATCAACTATTGTAATTTCTCCACCACTTGAAATGTTTATCACCAGAGATAATGGAATCATTCAGAGCACATTATTTATTATAAAATACTTTATCGCAAACATTGAAAGTTTTATAACAATATAAAAAACATAGAATTTTGTTATGAATTACTGGTCCTATAGTAAGAGGTAATTTTACATTTTTGAATTTTTCAATAACAGGTGCTTTAAAAGTGAGTGTATTATCAAATGCAATAATCGGAAGATGAAAATGTTGCTTTAAATACAATTTTTTATATTTATTGCAAATATTCGCCAAAAACAATATTCTTTTATTCAAACGGACTGTTAACCGGTACTAAAAATTGTCCATTTATTGCATCTTCTCTAAGATGATGCTCGCAACAAGTTTGACAGTTATCTTTTCTGAAATGAATAACTCTAACGTGCCTGAAGTGAACATCTGGTAACTTTTGTATTTTGCAGATGTTAAATTTTGGTTTTTGTCTAACAATCATTTGTGATTTTTGTGGCTTATTTTCAAGTCGAATGACTGTAATATCTATTGACATAACTTGGCATGTTGTCTATGGCATAAAGGCAATCTTAGCATGTATTTTAGCTGTTTTGTTTGCAAACAGTTATTAAATCTCATTGATGGGTCACTTTCTCGAAGGTGTTTTGGCATGATATTTGAGAATGTAGGCCTATACAGGATACTCTAAGGAAAAAATAACCTACTACCCAATAAATGTTTTCTCGTGTTACAATGAATGGCCAAAAAATCTGGTTTAAGCGTGCGTATTCCAATAACATAGGTTTGGAACCAATCAGATTAACGCGATGCTGTCGGCAGCGCCTATATAAAACAACAAGCATCTGGCAAAGTTTTTAGATTGGTTACTGCTGCTACAATGGCAGGTTATCAAGATTTAAGTGAGTTTGAACGTCTTGTTACAGTCGGCGTACGAGAGATGGGACATAACATCTCCGAGATAGCGATAAAACTTGGATTTTCGCGTACGACCATTTCACGAGTGTACCGTGAATATCGGGAATCCGGTAAAACATCAAATCTTCGTCATCGCTGCGGCCGGAAAAAGATCGTGAACGAACCGGACAAATGACGACTGACGAGAATCATTAAACGTGACAGACGTACAACCCTTTCTCAAATTGGCGCAGATTTCAGTGCCTCCTGCATACCTTCAGACATTAGTCCAGTTCATACCACGTCTTTTTGCGGCACTTCTGCGTGTTCGCGGGGGCCCTACACGATATTAGGCAGGTGTACCAGTTTTTTTGGCTCTTTAGTGTATATGTATAGGTAATTAAAAATTGAAAACATAATTCCCAATTGAATTAAGCTGTAACTTTTGATTTAGATAAATGACGTAATGAAATGAAAATGGAATAATGCGCTTAAAGTGTAACTTTCTTCTAAATTATTTCCTTATATTTGGATTCTAGAAAACCACAAGCATGCATTTTGAAACTTCGGGGTATTCTGGGTCGGGAGGTTTATTTTATACTTCAGGCGGTTTTCTTCTGACTAATATAATTTTTATATGAATGAAAAACAGCGGCGACATTAAAAATTCGTTTCCGTTTGGAACAGTATTTTCAAACTTAACTTTTCGTCCTTCCCTCGATGTAATTTGTATAACAAAAGTTAGTTGAATTATGCATTTTTCACGGACACGCTATGCCGGGTAATTGAAACAGCGCCCCACGAAAGGGCCAGGGAAGGTGATGAATTAGTAATGCCCGCGGTGCGACTAGAGTGCACCCTGGTGCGAGGCGTGTAAAGTACTGTGCGGCTGCAGCCGCGCCGTCTGAAGTGCTCTCGTGCCTATGTTGCCTCTCAGCACCTGCGCTTTATGTTGCCCGCTTTACCGTTCCGCCAGACGGTGCTTCTACACCACAGGCGCGTGGGATACTAGACTCGCTTACTTTGTACTGACGCGGATGAGGCCAAAAAAAAAAATACGAGAGGTCGCAATTTTGTTTATAGTCCATTCACGGTTTCTTCATACTTCTTGAATCGAACCTTTGAAAAATTACCCTATGCACGATGTGTTTAGTTGTTTATTAAATACGTCGCATAGAACAGGCGTTTTAAACTAGTGTTAACATAAAAGTACCATTTTTTTTTGTTAAATTGAACTTTTACTTGTATTCAATCTATAAATTATTATACTTCATTTATAATAAATATGAATAAAACTGAGAGGAACAGGTGTATTGGTAATGCCTAGTAAGAAATAGGTCTCATGCAAAATGGTATTACATTGAGTGCGTAAGAATGCGATGCGTTGTTATTTTAGTGTAATTTTGTAAACTCTGATAAGCTTTTTTTGCATGAGATAGAGGAATATCCTGGACGTAGACTTTTAGCAGGGCTTTATAAACGGTGGAAGTAACCGGGAATGGACTATAAAACGCGTTATATCGTGACAACACATTTATTTCATGACCAAAACCACGAAGAGAATATTGTATCTCATAATGACCGTGACAGTACAAATCATTAAAACGTTTTTCATATTTATTACAAAATGGTTTAGAAATCAACTTTTCACCGAACATATCATAAACAAAAAAAAGCAATCTCCGGTGCAGAAGTTTTAATTGTGAAACCACAAACTGCCGAACCAGCTACAAAATTAAATAATATATACCACCAAATTAATTACAAAGTATTATGAACGAACAGCCAAGGAACAGAACTGCCGTAACATAAAGCGGTAGATATAATTTATCTCCGGAGTCATCTTATTCTTCCTTAGTTTCAACAAAATGGTGTCTCGCTACTGTGGTCAAATGACGACTACAGACTGTTAAACTTTATAAATTTACTGGTAATTTTCTTGTCGGTTTTTCACCTGAGGTTCGGTCTGTGTGTATTCGGTGGGGTTGGCGGTAATTGTAGCTTGAGTTGCTCTTGCCGACGGGCAAAATCTAGACAGATTTCACCTACTACATAGATCACGTGGTTGTGAAGTACCGAGGTATTTATATAACATCTCCTAGAGTCCTGTCTGGAGGGCTAGCGGGGCTTGCAATTCCTGGGGCGGGAAAGAATTTCATATTCCAAACCACTAAAACCTTCCAATAAAAGCAGACAGCAAGGATGAAATTCCGCACGGGTTTTGCTACGAAATGCACAATAAAGAAAGACTATTACCCTGAGAAGTGCGTGTCATAAGCCACGAAAACGACGCGTGGCATAAAAGAAATAATTAAATGTTGATAGATGCTTAAATTTTGCTGTGGAAGAGTTTACAACCTGGAAGAAACGTGTGTTAAAAACAGCACATCGCAACAGAGTTTGGAATAAAACTGAAATGTTATAAAAATTTTATTTCGTTTATCTCAACAAATTATTAATGTTATAGAGCTTATTAATTTAACCTAGAATGTTGTAAATACACGTTAAAAAGTCTAAAACCGCCTTCTTTAGGATCACAGCACAAGTGAACAAGCTGTGAAAAGGAATATTAGCCATCAGAGTAAAATTATAACAATTCCTTTCTTCACATTGTACGTGAACTGGGTATGGACACGTGAAGATACATAACAAATTTCCGTTAAGAAACGTATGTTAACATCTGTTATTGCGTTTCACTGCAGTGTAAGAGCCCAAAATGAAGCGCAGTTGTCCCATTCATTAATATATTAATTAGGTTACCTATTATGCAAGAAAATATTACTTAACCTTGAAAACGAGATAAACCAACTGTCGTCCCAGTCGTTTAAAATTGTCTTCTAATGAAATGTTCAAATCTTCTTATTTAGACCAAAAAGCCAAAATTATGCACAAAGTACGTTTGCAATTTATTTTCTTTATCTGTTGGAAAGCAAATAAATATTAAAATGTAGTTTTTGTAACTTCTGCACAATGCAGCAAATGATTAATGAAAACCCGACAGACAACAAATCTTACTAGTTTCACCATAACTTGATGGTTGAAATTATTAGCTTTTAATATTATTAGCTTGTTCAAAACCAAAATCTTATTATTTCATTCCATTTTCAGTTTCAAAAAGTTAATTTATATATATAAATATGACAAATGTTGTAAATTGATGATTTACCCTACAATATCACTTCCACGAACTAACACGGTTATCTATTTGTTTGTAGTCAGCTTCTGAAATTCCAGTTTTCCCAAAATATTATGATTGAACGTTACCACTTATTCGCAACAAGTTTAATTCATTATGCGAAAGAAGGATTAAATAAATACATCACAATCTCTTTCATATCGATTTCTTTTACTAACGACAGACTCTTGTGGAATACCGAAACGCAAAAGTTTAAGCGACATACTCCATCAAGAGTACATGAATATTTTATCGTATTATATCTTCTTTCGTTCTCTCTTTTATTGTTCGCTTACTCATAAATTATTATGTATTTCAACAACCCAACTGAAAGTACGAACTAATTACGCGTTGTACATATTTTGGAGTGGTTCACGAAGATCTTGTTCCGTGTTAACAGCATGGCAAGGCAGATTTCCGCCACTTAGATTGCTAGTAGTTAAATCCTCTTACATTATTGGGTAGTGCCAAACTCAGTCAGGATTGTTTATGGTTTTAATGGCAATAACCATTTGAAGAGTTAATAGTTTATTTCTGACATTACAATAAGTAGTTTATATCTAAGTATGTTACTTGCGACTGTGTTTTTGTTTTGAAGAAAATTTTATGAATATCTTCTGATTTATAATATTCTTGACGCTTTAAATACTGTGTGCTGTGTCGATTGTTTTTAACCAATATAGCGGTCAAAATGTCAAGACGAATGTGTACATATCATGAAGGTATACAGGAGTTTTATATGTTTGATAAGACAAACAAATGTTATGAGGTTCTGGGCAATGAGTGTAATTTTGTATTATAAATAACAGTCATTGACAGCAGAGAATTTAATTAACGTCTGTCTTGGGTAAATCATAAAAAATGACCGTACACAGTGCTAATTTTTCGGTAGAAGTGAGAAAAAAACCATAGTAAAAAAAGCAATACTGAAGAAAGTAAAGTATTGGCATCAGTGGCTGCATTAGAATAGTTATACTGTGTACCACCACCAAAGTTAAGAAACTTGTGACTGTAAAACTAAATTGTTTAGGAAAATGTCAAGTGAATCGTTAGTAGCCACACACATTTCGTCAACTAGAACAAAAGTGGAAGCTATAATAAGCAAAGTACTGCTATCTCATATTTTGAATTTCTAACATACTAGTCAAACATTGAGATGATATAAAATCTTGGTATTTTAAGTGACACTTCCAGTCATAACGCAACATAAACTTGCCCTATTTGATAAAATATGTTGATATAAAATAAATGTAATAGACAGAATGTTTGTATGTTTTGTCAGTTCTAGATGAGAAGTTTGACGCACTTTTTTTAAAAGTTCTGGGTAATGCCTAAGAAAAGTACAAATATCTAAACAAACGCATAGATTTCAGTGGTGACAATTTCAGAAAAATGTCTGGGATTCTAATCAAAAGGACGATAATAAAGTTTTTGCCACTTTCAAAGTTTTCTTGAAAAAAAAATTTAAGACTAAGCGGCCTTCGTCATATCTTAAATATTAAAAACTGTGTACTACTTCGTGCAGACGGTTTGCTAGTTTACAGAAAAAACCTCGTGTTGAAGATTTTTAAAAATTTTCCAATATTCACTCCTCGAACAGAACTATTCAAGGAATTCGCTTCTTTTTTGGCATATAGTGCCAAAAATATCTTCTTTACCACTTGAAAACTAGGTGACTTTTCTGGTTCCCTGCTGTCAATTATTGTTGAGATATTTACAGCCTTGAAATTTTATTTCTTTTTCCACGCGCATCATTTAGAGATCCTTAAAAGTTTTATTGAAATAACTTTACATAAATTTTGGCTGCATTTCTTACATTAATTCATGTTTGCATTTATTGTAAAAAGCCAAGCAATAGAAAATATAAAGAACTCGGCGATGGGAATAAAAAGCAATTATTTAAGTGTAGAGGTCACCAATCAAAAGAACATAAAATGAATATTTGTCATTAAATACTACGTGTTAAACTTAAAAAAGCGCAAGAAAATGAGTAAGACTGCTAAGAATCGAGAAAATATCACTGTACACAAATGAGTATCTAAATTCGTAGACTGCGATTGCTGATCTTTTCTAAATTTCTCAGTGGGTAGATTCAAGTAACTCCTTTGTGTCTGATGTTGTAGAAGTAATGCAGGAAATAAGTTAATATTAAAAGATATACTTTGTTTGGTCAATATTTAAATTTGAAAATTTTCATTGATTGGAGTACGGCGAGAAATCAGTTCAGTGCAACACTGTCTCATAAATGTTCAATTTCATCAGTTCAAGCTGAATTTCATTTCATTCTGAATTTCTGAAGACGTGCGAGACTTTCTTGCTAAACATGAGCACAATCACAAAGTGGAAAATGTTTTCAGTTCAACAAAAGCACAACGGTCACCGGAACTAGAGACACCGCCAATATATTCAGCGAACAAGGTTATCCTTTACTCAATTCAGTTTAAAACACACTAGCTTAACTTATGTTATAATTTAAAACATGGCATGCACCATTAAAGATGAAAGAGAATCCAGTGCCTCATAGACGCTACGAGAATACTACCACCGTTCATTGCAATTGCGGTTTTGAAGTCGTTTGCTACACATGACATCATCTTAATTATGCAGTTAAGTGAATCATGCTACACTCTTCGCATATGAAAATGGGCAATGCAGGAAAAATAAATTTGTATAAAATATTATATATTTTTTTATGTTTATTGACTCACGATTGTTTACTTTGTTCGAAAGAGAAGGGTTTTACCCAGAAACTTTGAAGATGTATGATGACACAATTATTTCGATTTCATGTTTTACTTTTGCGAGATGGATACCTATCACCCATTCGACCTTCGCCACGTCATTTGTTCGAACGCCAACTTGGCGCACGTGTGATGTAGGACATGGTTGAGAGAAACGTCTTAGAAGTAAATTAAAGTTTCACTGCTGGGAAAGCGTCTCACCCCTTCCTCGCAAAGTAGAGCGTGCTTTGCAAAGCTATATATAACGCTGCTGAAGTATTTTGACCAATCATCTTTCTCCAGCACAACTGCGCTAGAGCATCATGGGGAAATAAGGAATTATGACTATAGTCACTTGGGTTAAAGGGGCCTGCTCTCACATTCATAAATATCCCTGCAGTCTATTGTCGCAGTAATGATCTCTAAATAGTATAAAACGAAGTCGCTAATCCGCGTCTATCTGTGTATTCTCTTAGTATGTCTAAAATACTTGATGGATTTTCATGCGGTTTTCAATATCATTTAGAAAATTTCTCGAGAAAGATTCAAGTGTATAAAATATTTATATTATGTGTAAGGATAGTAGAGAAATGTCAAACCGTTTGTAATCAAGTCGTAAAAAAAACAGCTTTTATGGCACTTACATGGCTTGCCCTGACTAAACCATAAGAGATGCATGAAACTTATGATCTACAGAATTGTAGCTCTCAAAAAGGTTTACAGAAAAGTCCGTGATAGCATATGTTTTTCTTTTAAGTATGACCCACAGTAACCATTTTTGTCTTTCAAATTATCGCTGTAGAAAATAATTGTTACCGGACGAAGCCGGGCCGGTTCGCTAGTTAAAAATAAATCTCACTGTGTGATTGATTATAAAACTATCCACAGCTGCATTGTTAAAAGTAAGGATTTATTCCATATAATCATGGAGTTCATTTCGCCAAGAAGGGTATTGAAATAAGAATTTTCACCGTTGCAATGCAAACATATTAATGGCATGTTAAACGGACGTGCATGTTGAGCATGGTTCATGTCAGCGAATTAATTGTATCAGGCACGCAGGTGTGCGGCATGAAGTACACTGCCGTCACAGAAACGATTATCTGCGAATTTCAATGGCGGGGGGACGCTTGCCATTACCCCGGCAATGTTCGTCGAATATGCGCGGAGTGACCGGGAAACGTGGAATGATCTCCATATACACCGCGCGAAGCTCCGAGTTTCCTAATTACTGTCCGAGTTTAGTAGTAGTTATTGCCCGCGTTTCCTTACTATGAGCGCGCATTCCCATCCAATTTTCTTTCTCGCACTGGAAGTGTTTCACCTCAGTCGACGATTTCTCGTCTCTGCTCGCCACTCTTCACGGAGCTTCCCTAGTTTTCGCACTGTTGAACATTTCCGTATGTTTACGGAAATATACAGAAACCCAATCCGTAGTGACGAAAAACGGAGATAAGTACGTAAAAACAAAATACGGAAAGTTTCCGTACTTCCCAAACCTTGGGCTTTCCGGGACGGACAATGTCGAGTCTACACAAAGCTGTATTCGCCACTGTGACCTAAAATTATAGTTTCTGCGGGAGTTAGATTATCCACGCCACCAAGGCCTATTCTTTCAATTATGTAGAAGTAGCGTCAGGCGTCTGTGACATTTAGCAACTCTTAAACACACCAACTTCAGTAAAAAAGAAAATGTTGCTTATGTGTTTGTACTAGAAATTACAATGTTACAGTTCTGGAACGTGCGGGAGTTGTGGGTGAGTGGGTAGAGTCGTGAACTTGTAATTTTTTTACTTGGGCTCAAATCTTGATCAAGTATCAAATATTTTAAATTTATTTATATGAAGTAGTAAACCCGCAAAACGATAATTAATAACTTTTTCATATATATATTTTTTTTAAATTTTAAACTGGAAGTACACAAAACTAACTAGGAGGTGATCAACGGAGAGGTTCCGTGAATTCACGGAAATATTTGTGAAATTTACGGAAATTCATTGTATCCGTGATTTTACGGAGAGTTTACGGACACCTCTGGATAGCTCTTTTTTCAGCACTATCCAATTAAATGAAGGAACGTTTTTTATTAGTGCGTAGGGAAATTTTTCAGTGCGTAGGCTTACCATTTTCGTGTTACCTGACTACACTACCGTCTTTTTGTAGTCCATAAGGGGTTTTGGCGATTTTTTCCCCAGAATGTTGTACTAATTATTGTTTTTCTCTATTCTTTCAGTCTACATATGACTCCTAAAGGTCCATTCTGTAGAAGAGCCCAAACTAAAGGGCTGGAATGCATGTATACCTAATTACTGTTCTTGTAATAATTCTGTAGAGGGTCAATTGTAAATAAAACAAATATAAAATCAAATCAAATCAGTCAAAATACAGACAATGCATAAACCGTCTCGACCGTGTAGTAAACTTAACACCCCTGAACCGTTATAACGCCCGTTCGAGGTGTAAAACAAACAAGTTGGCCACGTACTTTCCAACGTTCTTTGCTTTGGACACGAGTGAACAGTATTGTTAAGCGGGTTTGAGTACTCGGAAATGGTTGAAGTGATTCTCGCTTGGGAAAAGCTATTTTTTATCGAACCTAATAGTACATAAGAACAGAGAAAATGAGAGGGTTGTCTAGTACCACTCTTTTTTTGCGTCAGTGTTGCCAACCATGGGTCACAATATTCCAACTAACTACACTTGTGTGTTTATTGTTGTGTTTTTGGTAGTCGTGTGCATTAGACAATAATTATTTTTAGATGGTTTTTTATGCATTGTCAATAATAGATAAAAAAACAAAAATTTTAATATTTACTAGTATTACATGTATGCAGTTTTGGTAGCATCACTTACGTGTGCGAAGTGATATTTATAATTTTCTTTACTGATTTTATCTAAGACCCATGAATCGTTTATGAGTACGTGTATTTTCTTCCGCAAAAGCGGCTATGGATTATGGATTCATGTGTTTGAATGTGTGCATAGTGACAACATTACCCTAGCAAACATGTGTTGGTATGTGTGTATACTGACAACATTACCCTAGCAAACATGTGTTGGTATGTGTGTATACTGACAACATTACCCAAGCAAACATGTGTTGGTATGTGTGTATACTGACAACATTACCCTAGCAAACATGTGTTGGTATGTGTGTATACTGACAACATTACCCTAGCAAACATGTGTTGGTATGTGTGTATACTGACAACATTACCCTAGCAAACATGTGTTGGTATGTGTGTATACTGACAACATTACCCTAGCAAACATGTGTTGGTATGTGTGTATACTGACAACATTACCCTAGCAAACATGTGTTGGTATGTGTGTATACTGACAACATTACCCTAGCAAACATGTGTTGGTATGTGTGTATACTGACAACATTACCCTAGCAAACATGTGTTGGTATGTGTGTATACTGACAACATTACCCTAGCAAACATGTGTTGGTATGTGTGTATACTGACAACATTACCCTAGCAAACATGTGTTGGTATGTGTGTATACTGACAACATTACCCTAGCAAACATGTGTTGGTATGTGTGTATACTGACAACATTACCCTAGCAAACATGTGTTGGTATGTGTGTATACTGACAACATTACCCTAGCAAACATGTGTTGGTATGTGTGTATACTGACAACATTACCCTAGCAAACATGTGTTGGTATGTGTGTATAGTGACAACATTACCCTAGCAAACAGTAGAATGATCTCCAGACTGGACATGCGGATTCAAACATGTCGAGTTCGAGTCCAATTCTGTTAATTTTGTGGGAATGTGCTTCGGATTGCACGAGAACCAGATATTCATCGAAACGTTTCCTACGAGCCTAAATCAAATACATAATTATCGAGTCCTCTTCAGCACCAAAGAAATGAGCGAGTAAAATTGTGACATATAATATTTCTAACGACTGTCTCCTTGAAGATTCTCTATATAAGTATCTTTCTTAGTGTAGTGGCTAGGCTACTTGCCTCCCACCTGAGCGAACCAGGTTCGATTCCCGCCGGGGTTGCGCTCGGATTTTCGCATGTGGGAATGTTGCCCTAGGATGCCACTGGTCGGCGTGTTTTATCGGGGATCTCCCGTTTCCCCCCGCCTCATAATTACTGCGCTGCTCCATTATTACCTCGCTTCACCCTCATCGGCTCCCAAGACCTTGATGTTAGGAGCCGCCCAAATCTCTCCACTCGACTGCGAGCATTCTCGACGGGCATGTGTACCCACCTGTCCCCACTGCGTCCAACACTGACTCATAGTGTACGTACAACCGTTGAAGGGGCTATCAAAGCGCCGAAACATCCAACCTGCCACTCGGAGGCCAACGATGCGGTTTCTCTCAAACTCCATTAACTGGGCTTGTCGAATTCGTCGTCGAATGCGTCTATCCTTCTAAGGCCTTATTGGGTTCTTGCAGTAATGTATTATGGAGGGATATTTATGCCCTCTAGTTTCACATACCCGCAAGCAAACCGCTTTAAACGCAAACAGGACACATTTTGAGTTAGGAGGATACTGTGTGGCATCCCACGTTGTACTCAACGATTCATTTGTTTTTATCATTTTTTTTGCAAATGAGTGTAATTATACACAGACGACACGGCGAGGACAATACGTGGGACTTTTTCCATGTTACAACTTGCTAGATTGTCTAGATTACTATTGTGAACTTATTTGTGTTACCTAAATACTTACTGGAAACAGACTACACAGGCTCGTTTAGTGTATATTCACATTATTGGCCAGTTTCACACTTTCGCTAGTTGAAATCAGTTAACTTCCTGTAAAAAAGTTTACTTTCTGAGTAAGTATCTTTTCTATAAAAGGATTTTATGAAATCCTATTTTTTAGTTTCCGATGCGTTTATATGCACGTGGGAATACTTTAATGAAATCTGAGTAAAATATTGAAAAATATGTATGTCAACTACGAAAGATAAACTTCAGCATTCAGTTTTACTTCGTTCTTTTCCTTTATTTTCCTGAGGTAGTAAAAATTTAAGCTGTTGTGACACCAGCAGCTATTTCATCTTGATTCAAGTCGCTGAATGGATAAGTTAACACGCCTGTAAACAGTATGTCATGCTGGGTCTCCCAGGTCTAGCCGTGTGTGGTGGGAGATATGAGTTGTACTTCATTAGGGGACTAAGCACCGACGTTATCACCCCCACGAGAGTTCCTTCACAGGCAAAACCCAAGTTGAGTGCATTTTGAAGTACAGTTGGAAATTTCGAATAGTGGAAATACGGACGTCAAGTCTTACCAAAGCGCTATGAGAAATGTATACAATCCTACGTCGGATCACACGAGCACCGGTTATGTCACGTCCGCATAAGCACGCACCAATGGAAAGAGGACTTACGAATGAGACATACTCATCAAAAGCTTCACCGCCTTTCTAGGCAGGGCAATGAAGTCACGTACCATCACAGCGCCGACGGCACGTCTCAACGGGACTTGCAAAGACGACCTTGCATGTTAACAGCGTAGTAATGAAAGAAGGTTGTCTGCACGTAGTTGTGCTAACAATAAGTATTATGTAGGCCTCTACAAGAATTTCCATGTAAAAACTGAAGTTGAAAACACAATTTCCAATTACATTTCAGTCACAGCGATAAAACGAAAAATACCGTTCGGTCCTCAAAAGTACTAAATAATTTTTAATACAGCGCTGCACACGTTTAAAGTGCAATACTGGCATACGCGTCAAATAGTCAGAGAGATTAACCCTCAGTAACAACTTGAGCATGTCAAGTCTTCCTGTTGTGCCATTGGAAGAGTCTCGCAATGCACGAATTCCTGAAACACAAAGTTAGAAACGGAATTTGAACTTCTACTTTATCTATCTTCATGTCGGTTGATTTATTTATAAGAAATTTGAATTATGCAATAATTGATACAGACTATAATTTTAGATGTAAATAGCTTTATACGAAAAATTATGAATGTAAAGAAAAAAACTGTAAATATGCCGAAATAATTGTCTTAAAATTAACAAAATAATATCATCTACAGCTCTATGAAAAAGAAATAATAGAAAAAAAGTTACAGTAGTTTTCAAAAATATGAAATTAAGTAAAAATGTTTGTTGTTAAAGAGTTTGACATAGTGTAATTACATAAATAAAAAAAAACTATTTTTCCATGTGTATTGATTTTGTAGTTTCAATACAATATTATTCATTAAAGATCATAAAAATTATTCTGAAGTTATACATTTGCAACTATTGCTGTATATCATGGTTTTTTTAATTTCAAATATTTAGTAAATTTAAATATTCCAAAGAAATATATTAAGAAGTTCTTGATTTTATGTTTTGTGAACTCGCGTACTGTGTACTGCCTTTAAACTGGTTACTAAATTTAGTTTTATTTAAATAATTCTATTGTAGGAAAATATTTTTCAATGTCATAAAATACAACATGCCATTATTCTTCCATGTGCAACACAAGTCATACTTCTCTTACAATTCTGATAGCGTGAGTAGTACTTTTTAGTGAGTTCTGCATATTGTACAGTTGGGTGCAGTGTTACATTGAAAGCCACTGTCCTCCTACCTTCAGGCGTGTTTTTAGGAGTAAGTTGGTCTTTTTTTTTGTCGCCGTGGAAATATTTCGAGCAAACGCATTATTTTAACGGCTGTTCTGAGCATCCGCGCAACGTGATTCACGCACACAGCTGTTGCCTGGTTTGAAAGCTGTGAGAATTTGGTATAGGGATGTTAATATAATTCGGTTTTTTGGCAGATTTTTAGAGCAGAAAATACGCGCTTCTTTGCTATCGAAACCTTTCGTAACATTAATGTATGGCCGGTTTTCTGGGAAAATCATAACATTAATAATTTAATAAAAAAATTTACAAAAAACCAATTATAATACTTGCCTCAATACATATTATTCAGAGTATCATTTCTCAAACTAAGATTTTTGTTTAATGTTTATATCTTCAGAATTGTCTTAAAAAAAAAAAAACGAATTTCATGAACATGTATTTTACTATACAAAATTCTCACTGTTTTTCAAACCAGGCTACTGTCAGGCCTGTCTTAAGAAGTAAGTATACCTTTTTTATTTCCGAGGAGACGGCATTATTTGAACGGCTGTTATGGGCACACCCCCGCGACGTGATTCACGCACGCGGCAGGAGACGGCCTTTAAAGGAATATCCGGGCACGTGCGTGCCGTCCGTTACCGCTGGTGACGTGGGCGTGTCTGCCGGCTTGGTCGAGGGGGGAGGAGCACGCAGATGCCATCTGCGGTTAGCGCGACACGGCGGGACGCTTGCCTCTGGATGGAAGGCGCCGGGCATCGC